>NC_069478.1:29565441-29603258 GCF_026875155.1 Cherax quadricarinatus
TTGTCCAGGGCCCCCGAGGTGAATTAAAAACTCTTGCCAAAGCAATGTTTCACAGGTGCTTGACTGTGACCATAGACACTCACTTGACTCTAAGAGAATTTTGGAGAGAACACTTCAGCATCCTCCATTGCATAACTCTTATAGGTATGGCTTGGGAGGGAGTGACTACCAGGACTTTGAACTCTGCTTGGAGAAAATTGTGGCCAGATTGTGTCGACAAGAGGGATTTTGAAGGGTTTGGGACTGACCCTGATGAGCCTATGTCTGTTGTTAAATCAACTGTGGCACTGGGGAGTTCCATAGGGTTGGATGTGAGTTTGGAGGATGTGGAAGAGTTGGTGGAAGACCACAACGAAGAGCTCACCACTGAGGAGCTGCAAGAGCTTCAGCAGGAACAGCAATAGATCGCAGTTCAGAATCTTGCTGCAGAGGAGGAGGAAGAGAGATGGAAGAAGGTGCCTTCTTCAGAAATTAAAGAGATTTTTGCTATGTGGGGTAAGATGGAAAGATTTATGGAGAAACATCACCCTGACAAGGTTGTTGCAAGCCAGGGTGGCAACATGTACAGTGACAAAGTCTTGGGCCATTTTAGGGAAGTGTTAAAGAGACGCCAGAAACAGAGCTCTCTCCACAGTTATTCTGTGAGACAGGACTCCAGTGACTCTCAAGTTGGTCCTAGTGGCATTAAGAAACAGAGAAGAGAAGCAGCCCCAGAAAAGCAATTGGTACCTGAGGTGTTGATGGAAGAGGATTCCCCTTCCAAACTGTAAACAATCCAATCTCTCTCCTCCTCCAGTCTCCCATACACTAAGAAGAATCTCCAATAAAGGTAAGTGTTATGCTGTTAATGTTTCATTCATCATTTCCCATTGTATTGTTTATGTACTTTATCTATATTTCATGTAAAAAAAATTTTTGGTTTTAATACTTCTGGGTGTCAGGAACGGATTAATTGTATTTACATTATTTCTTATGGGGAAAATTGATTCGAAAATCGTAATTTCGATAATAGTAGCAACTCCAGGAACGGATTAACTACGAAAAACGAGGGACCACTGTACTTCAGTGATGAGTAACTATTATAAATTATAATTTACATATTACTGATACGTACCTTGCAAACCAGCTTCAGTAGTTGTAAATAATTTTAAGGTAGCTGCCTGTAAGCAACAGGTACCCATGTAACTGTTATATGGTGAGATGTGACAGTGGAGAAGAAGACAATTTAAAGGTGAGTACCGAAATGTAAATAAACAGAATATGTTGCCAAAACTGTTATGCACCTTATACGCTTATGCACCTTATGTGCCAGAGAATACCGTAAACTATGGAATGGAAGTCAATTTTCTAGTTACAGTACAACGAACTCACAAACCGGCTAGAAATATTCAACCACCATTTCAGTTACTACAGGATCATTAGTAATCATGATTTGCTAATGATATAAGATGAACAACAACACTGTCTAAAATTTTCCCCCTCCAAATATTGCGACTTATTGTACAATATTTTGATTTTTACTGTACACTTTTCATCATCATGAAGACTAATTTTAAAATTTCAAAAACAGACCTTGGATCCAATTCAAACTATTACATTAAAAAGAGACATTTTGTATGGAAACAATTGCTGAATGAAAAAAAATAATGTGTTATCCAATAAAATAAGCCCCAATGCAAAAATGGCCCTGAGAAGAGAGAGAGAGAGAGAGAGGAGAGAGAGAGAGAGAGAGAAAGAGGGGAGAGAAGATAGAGAGAAGACCAGACCAGACAGACAGACATACAGAAGAGGAGAACCAACCACAGGCGGGGCTGGAAACCCGCGATCAGAGAGTCTTCAAAACTCGCAGACCGTCGAGTAGCCACTGGTCCAGTGCTAACACGACGTCTGGAGTTTTTGGACTCTCTGATTGCATTTTCTATCCCCACCCGAGGTAGGTTTGTTTGCAATCGTGTCATTATGATTTCGGAGTCATAAGGAAAGAAAGAGACAGAAAGAGAAGTATACACGATGGGACATCCAAGTAACATTAACTGGGTTAATAATCCGAATGAAGGCCATCATCCAATTTACAAGGTCCAGAGAGAGGCAGCTGCAGTAAGTATATTAAGTATAAACCCTATTAACTACAGGACAATCAGTGCATTCCACATGTACACTACATCAACGGGAAAGGTAAACTCGGTGCACAAAAACTAGTGTATAGGTATAGTACTGTGGTATGCTGCATAAGTCAAGGAAGGGGTTAGCGAACCTTATTTTGGTACACAGCCAGCAGGTGGGCCATTCTACTGTAGGTTAGTTGCTGCTGCCGCTGCTGTTCATCCAGCCCCCTCGTCCTCCAAGCTGCTGCTGCTGCACCTGCTGTGTCTTGTCCATTTCTCGCTCTCCTCCATGGCTGCTACTACAGTAGCCTGGTTGTACTGTTCCACCTCTTGCTCCGGCGTCATCTGAAGTAGTACATCATTATTTCAATTTACATTTATAATCCACTAACATAACAAAACTTGTAATATACTTGCAACACCCTGGAGGGGCACCTTCAAAATTTCAAATGCAATGAATATGTTTTTGAACACTTATCTATACTTACAAGGAATCCAGAGAACCAATGTATTTAATTTTAAAGGCACAGTACCATAAATATCCCGAATAAAATGATAAGAGCGAAACGTTGTCTCAATAAAAGTCTTCAGTGTGTTTTCGTCAGTGGCGGGGCCTAACATCACACATGGATTAAGTAAAAATAGTGTTTCAATATCTACACATCATCATGGTGCAAGGGTACATTTGTTGGGTTGCCGCCTGGTTAACCCTGGTTGATGTACAAATACTAATAAAAGTACAAATAATTATTTACTTGGGTAAGAGGAATAAGAATCTTTCCTCCGTAAGCCAATCAAGTGTAAAAGGTCAACTAAAATTCCAGGAACAATGGCTAGTACCCTTTTCTGTAACAAATACTAAAAAGACTAAGAAAATTGTCAATGTGGGAAGTCATAATGTGCGTGGAAGTTTTGTGCAAGATGATAAGAGAAGATTGTGGATGTTATGAATGAAAGAAAGCTGGATCTCCTGGCCTTTTACGTGAAACAAAGCTGAAGGGGGTGGGAGAGTTTCAGTGAAAAAGAGAGGAATCAATCGATTAGGTCAGGGGTTTTCAAATAGAGAAGAGCTAAAGAAGGAGTAAGCAATAATGTTGAAGGATAAGCTATGGCAGGAAAAGAGGACTATAAATGTATTAATACAAGATATGAGGTAAAATAAAGGTTGGTTTGAAAAGTGGGTTATAGTAAGCATAAATGCAACCAGGAGAAGAGAGAAGTGTGTAAGGAGAGAGAGAGGTTTGGAAATGTTGAGTGAATGCATGGGGAGTTTTGAACCAAGTTGAGAGTAATGGTGGTTGGGGATTTCAACACAAAGTAGCAAAAATGTTTTGGAGGGAAGTAGTAGGTAATTTGCTGGGTATCCCAGGGGTAAATGACAAATGGGAGCCTTAAATTGAGCACTGTATAGAAAGAGGTTTATGAAATAGTAAACAATTAGCTGTTCACACCCGCCTATCAATTCACTCTTTGGGAAATGTGGCTCTTGTTTCATTTAATCTTAGCTCACCTTCATTGAATATCATAGCTTCTGATGTACTGAAGGCTTTCAAGCTCTATTTTCTATTCCCCTGTGAAGAAAGGGGTATGTAAAGTTGTTTCTATTTTCAGAACCGTACCGACAACACCTTCAATCCGCACCACTAGTAAGACACATAGAATGAGGAACCACTGCAGAAGGTCTACAAGTCCATACCAGCGGTCCTTATCAAAAACTACCACTAGCCCCAAGAATTTTACTCGCCGTACCCACGACCCAATAACCCAGCCCCACCCACTCATATATTTTGTCCAATCTCTTTTTTAAGCTATGTATAAGCCCTAGCCTCTATCACCCTACCCGAGGTAGTTTCAACGCAACCACAACTCTTCGAAAACCAGCACTTACCTAAGTCCATTCTAAATCTAAATTTATCCAACCTTAAAACTGTTATTTCTGTATACTTACACTGGTTCAACATCCACAGTACTTTGTTAATAAATAATCACCTTTGTTTATGACCATCATCCACTTATACACTTCGAAGATATCTCCTCTCATTCTACATCTCTAAAAGATGAGATTCAAGCCCTAGTGTCTTCATATGGGAGATCCTTAGTAAATCGATAATTAGTCATTCATCTCTGTATGTTTTCACCAATGAATCTATCTACATCCTCCTGCAAGTAAGAACCAAACCAGAGGTCGTCATAATCTAAATGAGGAGGCCTCACCAGTGATGTAAAGACTGTAAAATAACGTCGAACATTTTGTTACTTAATACTTCTTGAAAAAATCCAAGTAATCTGTTTGCCTTTATTGTGCACACTTAAGCACTGGTTGCCTTGGCTTTAGATTCTGCTGCCATGACAAGGCTTTTTCACAGTCTGTATGATCAAGCGTTACTTCACCTAGTTTAGAAACTTCAAGAGCTATTTTCCATTCCCAAGGGACTAAGACTTTACACTTGTCCACATAGTGGAAAAAAAATTTCATCTGCCACATCTCAGACCAAGACATTAATTGTCCAAATCCTCCTGGATTTTCACTGTATCCTCCTCAGAAAAAATGATAAGGCCATTTTTGTATATCAGCAAATCTGCTCATTTTGTAGATGAATGGTTCAGAAAGAACCGACATGTGATAAATAGACACCTGTGCAACTCTTGGTATCCTTTATTGAGGAAAACTTTTCGCCACAAGGCAGTGGCTTCATCAGTCCTTAAAGGAGAATCTGAAGAACAGGAGGAGAATGAGGTACTCAGTCCCTCAACCTTGTTCTTCAAGATTCTCCATTGTATGGACTTATGAAGCCACTGTGTTGGCGAAACGTTTCCACAATAAAGATACCCAAGATGTTGCACGTGTCTAATTTAATCAACATGTCCGGTTTTCTCTGAACCATTTTATCTACAAACCTGTCATACACTGCAACTTCTTGAGGATCTTAATACTTGAGAAATTCTTTCGCTTGTCTAATTCTTGGGCAAGACCTACCTTCAACATAGAAAAGCGGTAAAAAGCGGTAACAATCATTGACAACTGGGACGCTCTTCTATGGCAGAAAATGACATGTATGCCAGGGACTGGGTTTCACATTATCAAGGTGTGTGGTGAGAGCACTGGCCAAAGCAGTGTAGGGGAGCTGATAGGACTTACACTAGGAATAGTTGTGGTATGGTTTTTCGGGAAAACTGTGAAGTCGCAGGGTAGTAATATGAGTACTAGGAAACAAGTAATAGCAACAATAGGTGGATATTGGAAATCCAGTGGCACTGATTGACAAGGACAGTAATAGTTTTAGTGTAAAAAACAGAAAGGAGAAGGAAGGGTAAAGAGAGAGTAGGTCAATAAATGATTTATTACACAAATAGTCGCAGATGCTAGCATAAGATGTACAGTTGAGACTATTAGTAGTTGCAGAAACATAGATGTAATTGCCCTTACTGAGACTTGGTTTCAAATTCAAAAAGACCGGGAACATGCCTGCAGAATGTCACATCCAAGTTATTAAATGTTCCCAAGTAGAAAGAAGTGTCCAGGAAGGGGGTGGGGTTGCAATTGGATATGTCCGAGATCATTGAAGCTGTGGCAAAAAACTGGTAATAAGTCAGAAGTAACACATACAGATTCTGGTTTGGATAGAATTTTACAGAAGGTACAATGAAAAATTAATTTAGGTGTGATATACCGCCCCCATAATTTAGATAGGGACCAGGGAGACTACTATGGGAGGAAAATGTTAGGGCCAACAAGGCCACGATAATTGTAATTCTAGGAGACTTTAACTTTAGTCATATTGATAGGGAATTTCAAGACAGGAATTAATAATCATACACTCTTTAGAATTAGTTTCAAGGATTGTTTTTGAACAGTTTGGAGACAGAACCTACAAGGTATAACTGCTGACTTAGTTCTGGCAAACAACTAATCCCTGTTAATAATTTAGAAGTATCAGAGGAACAGGGGTGCTATCGACCAACAAATCAATTACATTTAGCATTGAATGGAGTAAGATAGTAGGGAAAACACATTAACAGTCCCAAGAATTTTCCGCTTAGGCAGATACTATGGGCTTAGATAACCACTTATCTTCTGTTGACTGGGTAACGAAGAGAGCTATCAATATGACAGTGCTTTCTGACACAATACATGCTGCTCAGAGAACGTTATATCCCTAACAAAGAAATTAGATCAAACAGAATGACCCAAAAAGGATGAAAAATAGGCTGAAATATCTACAAGGGCATAAGAAAGTATTTATTATAAACTATCCAAAAGGCGAGTTCATCCTTAATGAATCAGTATTTGACATTAAAGGGACAATAAAAAGGGGAAAAGAAAAGCTAAAAGGGACTATGAAATTAAATTTGCTAGGGAACTAAAACAAACCCAAAAGTTTTTTCCAGTATATAGAACAAAAGATAGAAATAAGATAGTCCCCTAAAAATAACAATGGCATCTTACAACAAAGAAGAATGAAAAGAGCTTGAATTTTAAATAATTATTTTCTCTCGTTTTTACAGAGGAAGACACTAAATTATATTCCTATCATTAAGTTTTTATAGTGTTCCAGAAGAAAATAAATTATGACACACAGTCACTAGTGAAAAGGTTGGAAGCAGATAGACCAGACTGAAGCAAAATAAGTCACGCTTGTCCTGATGATGTTGTTTTTTCAAGGGTCTTAAGGAATTCAAAATGGAAGTCTGTGAACCATTAACTATATTTTTTAATTTATCTCTTCAAACAGTGTAGTTGGTCTGATATGTTGGCAGATGCTAATGAAATTCCCTATTTTTAAAACATTGGACAAGTCGTTACCAGTCAAATTCCCCGCTCCAAAAAGCCTGACCTCAAATGTAGGCAAATTAACTAGAAGTCCAATTATAGCACGAGATTATAAGAAAGCCATCTCGATAAGCATAGCTTGATTAATGAATACTCAGCATGGATTCACAAGAGGCCAGTCTTGTCTAACTAATTTATAACTTTCTTCAGTAAAGCTTTTGAGTGCTGTTGACCATCGATAAAGAATTTGATATTATTTACTTAGATTATAGTAAAGGCATTTGATAGAGTGTCCGCTACCAAAGACTGTTTTGCAGAAAGTAGCAGCTCATGGCATTGGGGGAAGTGTGCTCTCGTGATACGAATCATGGGCTCACAACAGGAAGCAGAGAGTGTCCATAAAAAGGTTAAAACCCGAGTGGGGACCAGTAACAAGTGGCGTTCCGCAGGATCATCATGGCCCGTTAGTAGATTATAAAATATATCAATGAACTTATGAAGGAATTACTAGAGATATAGCAAATTCCGCCGAAGACACGAAGATAGTTAGGATAAATGATTCAAACTAGATTTAGGGAACTCAGGAGATTTAGACAAACTCTACTCATGGTTCAGAAAAGTGCAGATGCAGTTCAATGTAGATAAATGTAAGTATCTGACGCTCGGGATTGTCCCATAACCCCTAGCACTTATAAGTTATAATAATGTAGAACTAAGCCATACAGATAGTGAAAAGGACCTTGGGGTTTAATGGTACAGCAGCAACCTTAAACCAAGACAGCAATGCCTAAAAGCGTACCGAAAATAAGGCAAAATAGATAACTGATTATATCAGAATGTGTAAGCAACAGAAGTCCATAGTTCATACTGCAGCATAATACCTCAATTTGGTAAGGCCTCACACTAGAATTATTGGCCAGCTCAATTCATGACTCCATATTACAGAATGGACATAAATTCGGTTAGAAATATTCATCGTAGGATGACAAAATAATACAAAAGCATTAGAAAATCTTCCTTATGAAGAAAGATTGAAGACTCTTAAGTCACCTTCACTTGTTAGACAAAGAATTAGGGAGACCAGATCGAAGAGTATAAGAGGAAGATAGGTATTAATAAAGGTGATATTATCCAGTTCCTTGAGGATATCTCTCCCATGAGAAGACCCAGCAGTAAAGGATTTAAATTAGATAAGTTTAGATTTAGAAAGGACATAGGAAGTATTGGTTGTGAAATAGGTAGTTGATGAGTGGAACATTCAACCTAGTTGGATTATTGAGCTCTAGGAACTTTGTAGTTTCAATTTAGGTTGGATAAGTGCATGATTGGGAGGGGTTTGGATTAGAGTGGGGACATGCACATCGAGCTTATTTCTTGGGTGGCATTGAAAAATTGGGTTGGTCTAATGTTTGTTAGTGGGATGATTGTAAAGACCTGCCTAGTATGGCCAACAGGGCCTGCTGCAGTGTTTCCTCCTTTCTTATGTTCTTATAACAAATGTTACACCACCTATGACAGCTGCACCTCTCCTGCCAAAAAAAAACGGATTATAACTCCCATCTCACACGAATCCGCATTCTATTTCAAGATTGATGGACTGACCACATCACACAAGGTTGAGGGACGGATTACCTCATTCTCCACCTGTTCATCAAGATATCTTCCTTTGTAAGGACAGATGAAGCCCAGCTGTGTGGCGAACGTGTCCTCAATAAAGATACCCATAGTTGCACATTGTCTAATTTATTCAAACTTCTCAGTCACTAGTAGAATTCCCCATCATCAAGGTCATTAATGTAACATTATGAAATAACTTATACACATGTGCAACTCTTGGATATCTTATTCAGACACGTTATCCGCTCCACACAGTGGCTTCATCAGTCCATACATAGGAGAGAAACTGGGCACCTCTAATGTTATCAACGAGTCGGTTCTCTGAACCATTCATCTACAATCCTGTCAGACACGCCAACTTCTTGGGATCTTAATACTTGGGAATTCTTCACTTTCCTAACCCTTGGGCACGACCTACTTCCACATTGAACAAATGTGGACACCACCTGACATCAGCTGCACCTCTTCTGCCTACGGTTTAATAAGCTCCTTCTCCACTCGACTCAAGTTGAGGGACTGATTACCTCATTCTACTACTATTCTTCAAGTTTCTCCTAATGTATGGACAGAGAAGCCACTGTGTGTCGAAACGTTTCCTGAATAAAGATACCAATATGTTGCAGCGTTGTCTAATTTATCAACGAGTTGGTTCTCTGACCATTCATCTACAATTTATGAATAACAATGGCCCAAACTTGATCCTTGTGGAACGCCTAGTGACCATCCCCACTCAGCATTGACCCTATTATGGAATCTCTTTCTTTGCTTCTATGGTAAGCCATGCCCAATCTATGCTAGAATTTATACCACCTCAAACCCATGAGCATGTCACTTTTAGAGTCATGTGGTGAGGAAACTCTATCGAAGGCTTCACTGAAATCCAAATACACAATATCAATATTTCTGTCGTACGCCCCGCAATCTAAGCATTTCCACATTGGTGCCAATTTTGCCATTTCTCAGTCACATCTTCCCATTAAGATGGATTCTAGTGCTCAAGATTACATAGTCATGTTTCACATATCTATGACATATCTATACGATGTTAGGTAAGACACATATGCAACAGTAAGACAACTTTATTCCTAACGTTTCGCCTACACAGTATCTTCTTTCAGTCGAATACAGAAAATAGGCAGAACAGTTAGAGATGTGAAAGACGATGTAATGCAGTTCCAACACCCTTGGTAGTCTCTTCACATCTCTACTGTTCCTGCCTATTTTCTGTAATCGACTGAAGAGCCTACCTGTGTTGGCGAAACGTTCGGAATAAAGTTGTCTAACTGTTTCATATGTGTCTTACTAACAACCTGTCGGTATGATACCAATTTTTTGCAAATGTTCAAATACTATAAAGTGTTTCAAGGGCTCGTCTACCTTTGGCAGCCTGGCCTTAGGCAGGTGCCAAAACAACCACCTAGCTGCGCTTGTATTAGTCTAATTATAGCTCCTGGCCCTGCTCTTATCTCCTGATAACTCAGGTATTCTTGCAAGGAAAAGTTAATGAAAACGTTTCCACTTGCATTACTAAATGTTTTGGCAACACAGTGACCCCCCTTTCGCCCCCTGTTTCACTTTCACGATCTCCTTTTCCTACCACTCGTTGCACTACCCCCCCCCCTTTTTTTTTTCCATCCACCCACATGACCTCTTCCCCTCACCCCTTAATGGGGTACCTTGTGGTGACACTGGCCACACACCGCCCTCTACACTCTCCCAAACCGGGGTGGCATTGAAAGCATGCCTTGTAAACATTCAATAACCCCACCTCCCCAATCCAAACCTCATAAGCCGCACAACCCCCACGCCCTCTTCCCCATGCTAATCATCCCCCCTCATCCAACCTGTTCGGTTCCGCGGAAGAATACGAGGGACACTAAGGTTACGAAATGATGAAAAACAAACACCGCCCATAAACTACCCGTCAAAGATAATAATGATTTGAGAGAAAGGATAAATAAAATATTTGAAAGTATTTGGTGGTTGTGGTTACAACATTCACAGGAGGAGAAGGGGGAGGGTACTGGAGGTTGTGGAGGAGGAGGCGAGGAGGCGGAGGAGGAGGAGGAGGATGAGGAGGAGGAGGAGAGAGAGGAGAGGAGGAGGGAGGAGGAGGAGGAGGAGGAGGGGAAGGAGGAGGAGGAGGAGTAGAAAAGGAAATGATGGAGGAGAAGAAGGAGGAATAGGAGCAGGATGAGGACAGGAAGAGGATATGGTGGTGGTGGTGAACAGTGCGGGCGAGGTGGTGTGTGGCGACAGTTGTAAGCGAGAGTGGTGGTGGTTGACAGTGGCGCGAGGGCGTGGTGGTGACAGCGTGGAGAAGCGTGGTGTGGTGACAGTGGTGGCGAGGGTGGAGTGGAGACAGTGAGCGGCGAGGGTGGTGTGGTGACATCGCGAGGTGAGTGTGTTGAAGTGGCGGCGAGGTGGAGGTGGTGACAGTGCGGCGAGGTGGTGGTGGTGACAGTGGCGTGCGAGGGTGGAGGGGTGACAGTAGCGCGGCGAGGGTGGGTGAGGTCAGTGGCAGCGAGGGTGTGGAGATGGAGATGGTTGGTGACAGAGCGGCGAGCGTGTGGTTGACAGTGGCGCGAGCGTGGTGGTGGTGACTGGCGGTGAGCGTGGTGGTTGACAGTGGCGCGAGGGTGAGGTGATCAGTGGCGGCGAGGGTGGTGGTGTGACAGTGGCGGCGTAGTGGTGTGTGGTGACAGTGTGGCGAGGGTGGTGGTGGTGAACAGTGCGGCGAGTGTGATGGCGACAGTGTCGGCCGAGGGCGGTGACAGTGGGCCGGCGAGGGTGTGGTGACAGAGGCGGCGAGGTGTGGTGTGACAGTGGCGCGAGTGGTGTGGTGGTGACAGTTTTTGTGCGAGGGTGGTGGACAGTGGCGGCGACGGTGTGGTGGTGACAGTGGCGGGCGAGGTGGTGTGGTGACAGAAGCGGCGAGGGTGGTGTGGTGGTGACAGTGGCGGCGAGAGGTGGTGGTGGTGACAGTGCGGCGAGGTGGTGGTGTGACAGTGTCGGCGAGGGTGGAGTGTTGTGGTGACAGAGGGGCGAGGGTGGTGGTGGAGGTGACGGTGGCTGCGAGGGTGGTGGTGGTGACAGTGGCGCGAGGAGGAGGGTGGTGACAGTGGCGCCGAGGGTGGTGGTGATGGTGACAGAGGCGGCTAGGGTGGTGGGTGACAGTGCGGCGAGGTTGGATGGTGATGGTGACAGTGGCGGCGAGGTGATGGTGACAGTGCGGCGAGGTGATGGTGACATTGGCGGCGAGGGTGGTGATGTGACAGTGGCGGCGAGGTGGTGGTGAAGGTGACAGTGCGCGAGGGGTGGTGTGACAGTGGCGGCGAGGTGATGGTGAACATGGCGGCGAGGGTGGTGAAGTTGACATGTGCGGCGAGGTGGTGGTGATGGTGACAGGGCCCCCCGCGCGGGTGATGGGACAGTGGCGGCGAGGGTGATGGTGACAGTGGCTGCGATGGTGGTGAGGTGAAGTGGCGGCGAGGTTGGTGGTGATGGTGACAGTGGCGGCGAGGGTGGTGGTGACATGGCGCGAGGGGTGGTGGAGAAGGTGACAGTGGCGGCGAGGGTGGTGGTGATGGTGACAGTGGCGGCAAGGGTGGTGGTGATAGTGGCGGCGAGTGGTGGGGATGGTGACCAGTGGCGGCGAGGGTGGTGTGATGGAGACAGTGGCGGCGAAGGTGGTGGTGAAGGTGACAGTGGCGGCGAGGGTGTGTGATGGTGACCATGGCGGCGAGGGTGGTGGTGAGGTGACAGTTGCGGCGAGGGTGGTGGTGATGGTGACGGAGGGCGGCGAGGTGGTGGTCGTGGTGACAGTGGCGGCAGTTTGGTGGTGATGAAGTGTCGGCGAGGTGGTGAGTGATCACAGTGACAGTGCGGCGAGGGTGGAGGTGAACACGGTGACAGTGGCGGCCGAGGGTGGTGGTGAAGGTGACAGTGGCGTCCGATGGTGGTTGGTACAGAGGCGGCGAGGGTCGTGGTGACAGAGCGGGCGAGTGTGGTCGTGTGACAGTGGCGGCGAGGGTGTGTCGTGGGACAGTGGCTGCGAATGGGGTGGTGGTGACAGGGCGGCGAGGGTGAGTGGTGGTGACAGTGCGGCGAGGGTGGAGGTGGATACAGTGGCGGTGAGGGTGGTGGTGGGTGGTGGACAGTGGCGTGAGGGTGGTGGTGGTGGTGACGGCCGTGAGGGTGGTGGTGGTGGATGACTGGCGGCGAGGGTGGGTGGTGGTGGTGACTGCGGCGATGGTGGTGGTGGTGAACTGGCGGCGAGGGTGGTGGGTGGTGGTGGTTGACTGCGGCGAGGGTGTGTGATGGCTGTGTGTCTTATTAGCCAGCTGAGCAACACACGACCCACCACCAACTACGCCGGAAGTCTCAATAGTTTTTCCGTCCAAAAAACTAAATTAGGCTAATTTAAATTCATAAACTAAATTTTACTTAATAAATAGGTACTTACATCATCGCAGCAAAAAATAGGTCTTATATCTAAACTAAAATGGTTTGATTAACATGCCCATATGTTTCAAATTTCCAAAGAGAATATATATATACACATACATAATTAAGAAAAATCCTTAAATATCCTATCCACTTTCGCCTATCTCCAGAGAAAGGCGAGAGACATAATAATATACACCTGGTTCCCATAAATTGAAGCATTACCATAAACAATGATGAATGAATGAGACCACCTTTGTAGCACTTGCGAATCTGTATTGGAAAACGTTTCTGCCAGCCCGTGACTTTCATCAGTCCTATGCGAAAAAAACAGAAGATGTAGAAAGAGTTTGATGGAATCAGTCCCTCAGCCTGAAGATGTGTTCAGTCCATCATCTTGATAAAAAGTACCGACTTGCTAAGAAGAAATGGCATATATACTGGAGACAGGGGTGGGGAAACAGTGGAGGCGGCGTCACTGATGAACAAATCCACTAACTGTGAAACATTTCCACAAGATTCCAAAGAGTTGCACAAGTGTCCATTATCAACGAGACGATTTTGTAAGTCATTTTTATATAATAAAAACGAGTGTAAAAATAACCCAGTAAAAAAAAAACCGGAGGCCAGACGCCTACTAAGAGGTGAAAAATTAGACCCTGTGCAAACATCTGGTAACATTATTTTAATGTTTTCGCCATCCATGCTTTATCAATACAGATTATATGACCAAATTTTGAAGACAGAAGACCTATATACAAAATGAGAGGTAATCAATTCTCAGCCTTGTACTTGAGTGAAGAGCACCGTAGTTGTGTAGATTCTGAGCACAGGCAAGGTGCCTGGCCGCTAATTAAGAGAATCAGTCAATTATCGTGGCTTCTACTATTTCAAAAATCAACCAGCATATATCAATATTGCCCTAAAACAAGAGTAGATGTACTGAAGTGTACAAATTGGAAGACAGGAATAATAAAAGGAATAATAACGCCGCTGAAAATATAAAATCATGAGGGTCTCAGCAACGGGTTAAAAGTTGGAAATTGATTTAGGTACAGGAAGGCACTGGTTTGGCAATAAAATTGTAGAAGATGAAACAAACTTACGAGTAACGAGAACTATAGAAAATTTAAAAAATAGGTCGGACAAGACATAGAAGTTTGGGGTAAGTGTGAGTAGATCTTACCTAGCATGGCCAGTGATGCCAGCCGAGTGCTCCTTTTTTTATGATCCTTTAACAAGAATGAAAATGGATTAACAATACCTCCACCACTGTACAACAGGGAATCACAACTTTTCGCATGATCATTTTTCCATTTATCCCCTTCCTTCCCATACAAAAACTTATCACCATCATAAGGGACAGAAAAAACAAGGTCAAAAAGAAATTATTCAGGCTCTACACAAAAATAGCAATATACATTCGTATCACCACAGGTAAAAAAAAAAAATAAAACATTCTTTTTCTAAAGAAATAATTAAACAGTCCATTTTTATCACAAAAAAAAAAAATAAAAGCCAACAGAAACACCAGAAACATTATCAGTGGGAACACTGCTGATTCATTGAGTCAGTTTATGCGAGGAGCTGTTGACGACAATGTTACTCTCATATCGTCATCGGCTTTCAGTCGGTTCCTGGCCTTTTGTCTTCATTGCTAATAAACTCGAGAACCCTGATTCACATAAGTATGTACCTGGTACATCAAATATTTACCCTTGCCACGTAATTTTTTTTACCCCCAAGGGGTAAATTTACCCCTGGTCGAGAATCACTACTGTACAAGATCAACTAAGCTGTCATGGATATAGGGGGCGGCGGGCGCCAACAGCTGTTGACCAAGCAATAAATGTGAAGGCTTGTCCCCTGCTGGGTCTCGAGAGTAGGGAAAAATCTCGAAACAGTCATAGGTAAATCAGAGGACTCAGGATAGTAATAAGTGATGAAAGTTGGAAATGCGTCTTCTTACATTCACTACAAATTCCTGACTATTTTCTTATGAAACGGTTTTGAAAAACCGACAAATTGAAGATCGAGAAACTAATGCAGCATATGGGAATCTTTTTTCAGGAAACTTTCGGCCACACAGTGGCTTCATCAGTCAATACAAAGAGGAATGCGTAAGGAGATGAGGAGTATGAGGTTAATCAATATTCCCTCAGCCTGTAGTCGATGTTTTCATTCCATCGAATCATGTAGAATGTACAGCATAGGGCCGTAGGACGTGGCATATATACTGTATGAGGTGAGGTGAAGCAGGCGGAGGCGGGCATAGTGGAAGCCATCCACTAGTCGAAGTAGTCTTCGACCAAAGTTGAACAAGTGTGAAGAATTCTTTGTACAATATCCATGATGCAGCCGTGTCCAGACAGTTGTGATGCATGGTTTTGAAAAACCGACAAATTATAAAGTTAAGACACATGAGCAACTCTGGATAATCTTTTATTGTAGTAGATTTGGCCCATGTGTAATAACTTTTCAGATTGTCGGTATTTAATACCTTACTTGCACAAAAACCGATAAGTTTAATATTGAGACACCTTTAAAAACACCGCCCCCCCGCCTTTCCTCGTTGTATGGACTGATTAAGCCCTGTGGTGGCGAAACGTTTCTGAATAAAGAATCCATATGCTGCATAAGTGTCGCAATCATCAACATGTGGTTTTTCAAACCAATTCATCACAACTGTCAGACACTGCAGCATCATGGGATCTTGTTACAAGAATTCTTCACACTTGTTCAATCTTTGGACAAGACCTACATCGACCTAGTGGATGGTACCACTATGACCCCGCCTCCGCCTGCTTCACCTCACCTCACTACAGTATATAAGCCACGTCTACGGCCCTATGCTGTACATTCTACATGATTGATGGACTGAACACATCGACTTCAGGCTGAGGGACTGATTACCTCATACTCCTCTCCTCTCCATACGCCTTCCTCTTAGTATTGTTGTGACTGATGAAGGCCACTGTGTGGGCGAAACGTTTCCTGAATAAAGATTCCCATATGCTGCATAAGTGTAATATTTCTGTCTTACAATTTGTAAGGCCTGTCCGGAGACCGCGCCGGACAAGCGATGAACACCAGAGTCATTGACAGACATATACAATAATCTATTATTATTATTATTATTATTATGAGGCGGTAAGCCACTGTGGGTTATTCAGCGCAAGGAATGCTGGAGGTTCGATCATGGGTCCGCTTATCACGGATCTAAGGTATAAAAAGGAATTTTCCGTCCAGTAACTGCAGGGTGGAGCCATAATACTGGGTGGTGGTGAAGGGGTGGTAGAGGATGACCCGTAGAGAATGTACAACATTGCGTGATCCTTGCTTCGGGGAAAAATGTAGCTCACATTAAGGAAGAAACGTGAGTCAAAACAGGTGTAGCGCCATGTCATCCCCTCTCTCTCCTCTCCCCTCCTCCAGTCCATGGACCAGCAGGTCCATGCAACCTTTAAAAAACTCTATGCCAAAGCAATGTTTCACAGGTGCTAGAACTGTGACCATAGACACTCACTTGACGTCTAAGAGAAATTGGAGAGACACTTCACCATCCTCCATTGCATACTCTATAGGTATGCTTGGAGGGCGTGACTACCAGGACATTGAACTCTGCATGGAGAAATTGTGGCCCCAGATTGTGTCGACAAGAGGGAAATTGAAGTTTGGGGACTGACCTGATGAGCTATGTCTGTTGTAAATCAACTGTTGCACTGGGGAGTTCCATAGGGTTGTATGTGTGTTGGAGATTGGAAGAGTTGGTGGAAACCACAACGAAGAGCTCACCACCGAGGAGTCTGCAAGGAAGCTTCAGCAGAACAGCAAAGATCGCAAATTCGAATCTGCTGCAGAGGCGCGGAAGAGAGATGGAAGAAGGTGCCTCTCAGAAATTAAAAGAGATTTTTGCTATGGTGTGGTAAGATTGGAAAGATTTATGGGAGAAACATCCACCCTGACAAGGGTTTTTGCAAGCCAGGGGTGGCAAATGTACAGTGACAAAGTCTTGGGCCAATTTAGGGAATGTTAAAGGAGACGCCAGAAACAGAGCTCTTCCACAGTTAATCAGTGAGACAGGACTCCAGTGACTCTCAAGTTGGTCGCTAGTGGCTTAAGAAACAGAGAAGAGAAGCAGCGCCCAGAAAAGCATTGGTACCTGAAGGTGTTGATGAGAAGAGGATTCCCCTTGCCAAACTGTAAACATCCAATCTCTCGTCCTCCTCCAGTCTCCCATACACTAAAGAAGAATCTCCAATAAATGAAAGTGTTATGCTGTTAAGTTCATATCAATCATTTCCTAATCCCATTGTATTGTTTATGTACTTTTATCTATATTTCATGTAAACAAAATTTTTGGTTTTAATACTTCTGGGTGTCAGAACGAATTATTGTATTTACATTATTTCCTTATGGGGAAAAAATGATTCGAAAATCGAATTTCGATAATAGTAGCAAACCTCCAGTAACGGATTAACTACGAAAAACGAGGGACCACTTTACTTCAGTGATTAGTAACTATTATAACTTATAACTTAACATATTACTGATACTTACCTTGCAAACCACTTCAGTAGTGTAAAATAATTTTAAGTAGCGCCTGTAAGCAACAGGTACCCATGTAACTGTTATATGGTGAGATGTGACAGTGGAGAAGAAGACAATTTAAAGGTGAGTACCGAAATGTAAATAAACAGAATATGTTGCCAAAACTGTTATGCACCTTATACGCTTATGCACCTTATGTGCCAGAGAATACCGTAAACTATGGAATGGAAGTCAATTTTCTAGTTACAGTACAACGAACTCACAAACCGGCTAGAAATATTCAACCACCATTTCAGTTACTACAGGATCATTAGTAATCATGATTTGCTAATGATATAAGATGAACAACAACACTGTCTAAAATTTTCCCCCTCCAAATATTGCGACTTATTGTACAATATTTTGATTTTTACTGTACACTTTTCTTCATCATGAAAGACTAATTTTAAAATTTCAAAATACAGACTGGATACAATTCAAACTATTACAATAAAAAGAGACATTTTGTATGGAAACAATTGCTGAATGAAAAAAAATAATGTGTTATCCAATAAAATAAGCCCCAATGCAAAAATGGCCCTGAGAAGAGAGAGAGAGAGAGAGAGGAGAGAGAGAGAGAGAGAGAAAGAGGGGAGAGAAGATAGAGAGAAGACCAGACCAGACAGACAGACATACAGAAGAGGAGAACCAACCACAGGCGGGGCTGGAAACCCGCGATCAGAGAGTCTTCAAAACTCGCAGACCGTCGAGTAGCCACTGGTCCAGTGCTAACACGACGTCTGGAGTTTTTGAGACTCTCTGATTGCAGGTTCTATCCCCACCCGTGGTATGGTTTGTTTGCAATCGTGTCATTATGATTTCGGAGTCATAAGGAAAGAAAGAGACAGAAAGAGAAGTATACACAATGACATCAAGTAACATTACTGGGTTAATAATCCGAATGAAGCCATCATCCAATTACAAAGGTCCTGAGAGAGGCAGCTGCAGTTAGTATATTAAGTTTAAACCCTATTAACTACAGGACAATCAGTGCATTCCACATGTACACTAGCATCATAAAGGTAAACTCGGTGCACATAAACTAGGTGTATAGGTATAGTACTGTGGTATGCTGCATAAGTCAAGGAAGGGGTTAGCGAACCTTATTTTGGTACACAGCCAGCAGGTGGGCCATTCTACTGTAGGTTAGTTGCTGCTGCCGCTGCTGTTCCTCAGCCCCCTCGTCCTCCAAGCTGCTGCTGCTGCACCTGCTGTGTCTTGTCCATTTCTCGCTCTCCTCCATGGCTGCTACTACAGTAGCCTGGTTGTACTGTTCCACCTCTTGCTCCGGCGTCATCTGAAGTAGTACATCATTATTTCAATTTACATTTATAATCCACTAACATACAAAACTTGTAATTTACTTTGCAACACCTGGAGGGCACCTTCAAAATTCAAATGCAATGCAATATGTTGTGATCACTTATCTATACTTACAAGGAATCCAGAGAACCAATGTATTTAATTTTAAAGGCACAGTACCATAAATATCCCGAATAAAATGATAAGAGCGAAACGTTGTCTCAATAAAAGTCTTCAGTGTGTTTTCGTCAGTGGCGGGGCCTAACATCACACATGGATTAAGTAAAAATAGTGTTTCAATATCTACACATCATCATGGTGCAAGGGTACATTTGTTGGGTTGCCGCCTGGTTAACCCTGGTTATGTACAAATACAAATAAAAGTACAAATATTTATTTCCTTGGGGAAGTGGAATAAGAATCTTTCCTCCGTAAGCCAAGCATGTTGTAAAAGTCAACTAAAATGCCAGGAACAATGGGCTAGTACCCTTTTCTGTAACAAATACTAAAAAGAATAAGAAAATTGTCAATGTGGGAAGTCAGAATGTGCGTGGATGTTGTGCAAAATGATAAGAGATGATTGTGGATGTTATGAATGAAAGAAAGCTGGATCTCCTGGCCTTTTACGTGAAACAAAGCTGAAGGGGGTGGGAGAGTTTCAGTGAAAAAGAGAGGAATCAATCGATTAGGTCAGGGGTTTTCAAATAGAGAAGAGCTAAAGAAGGAGTAAGCAATAATGTTGAAGGATAAGCTATGGCAGGAAAAGAGGACTATAAATGTATTAATACAAGATATGAGGTAAAATAAAGGTTGGTTTGAAAAGTGGGTTATAGTAAGCATAAATGCAACCAGGAGAAGAGAGAAGTGTGTAAGGAGAGAGAGAGGTTTGGAAATGTTGAGTGAATGCATGGGGAGTTTTGAACCAAGTTGAGAGTAATGGTGGTTGGGGATTTCAACACAAAGTAGCAAAAATGTTTTGGAGGGAAGTAGTAGGTAATTTGCTGGGTATCCCAGGGGTAAATGACAAATGGGAGCCTTAAATTGAGCACTGTATAGAAAGAGGTTTATGAAATAGTAAACAATTAGCTGTTCACACCCGCCTATCAATTCACTCTTTGGGAAATGTGGCTCTTGTTTCATTTAATCTTAGCTCACCTTCATTGAATATCATAGCTTCTGATGTACTGAAGGCTTTCAAGCTCTATTTTCTATTCCCCTGTGAAGAAAGGGGTATGTAAAGTTGTTTCTATTTTCAGAACCGTACCGACAACACCTTCAATCCGCACCACTAGTAAGACACATAGAATGAGGAACCACTGCAGAAGGTCTACAAGTCCATACCAGCGGTCCTTATCAAAAACTACCACTAGCCCCAAGAATTTTACTCGCCGTACCCACGACCCAATAACCCAGCCCCACCCACTCATATATTTTGTCCAATCTCTTTTTTAAGCTATGTATAAGCCCTAGCCTCTATCACCCTACCCGAGGTAGTTTCAACGCAACCACAACTCTTCGAAAACCAGCACTTACCTAAGTCCATTCTAAATCTAAATTTATCCAACCTTAAAACTGTTATTTCTGTATACTTACACTGGTTCAACATCCACAGTACTTTGTTAATAAATAATCACCTTTGTTTATGACCATCATCCACTTATACACTTCGAAGATATCTCCTCTCATTCTACATCTCTAAAAGATGAGATTCAAGCCCTAGTGTCTTCATATGGGAGATCCTTAGTAAATCGATAATTAGTCATTCATCTCTGTATGTTTTCACCAATGAATCTATCTACATCCTCCTGCAAGTAAGAACCAAACCAGAGGTCGTCATAATCTAAATGAGGAGGCCTCACCAGTGATGTAAAGACTGTAAAATAACGTCGAACATTTTGTTACTTAATACTTCTTGAAAAAATCCAAGTAATCTGTTTGCCTTTATTGTGCACACTTAAGCACTGGTTGCCTTGGCTTTAGATTCTGCTGCCATGACAAGGCTTTTTCACAGTCTGTATGATCAAGCGTTACTTCACCTAGTTTAGAAACTTCAAGAGCTATTTTCCATTCCCAAGGGACTAAGACTTTACACTTGTCCACATAGTGGAAAAAAAATTTCATCTGCCACATCTCAGACCAAGACATTAATTGTCCAAATCCTCCTGGATTTTCACTGTATCCTCCTCAGAAAAAATGATAAGGCCATTTTTGTATATCAGCAAATCTGCTCATTTTGTAGATGAATGGTTCAGAAAGAACCGACATGTGATAAATAGACACCTGTGCAACTCTTGGTATCCTTTATTGAGGAAAACTTTTCGCCACAAGGCAGTGGCTTCATCAGTCCTTAAAGGAGAATCTGAAGAACAGGAGGAGAATGAGGTACTCAGTCCCTCAACCTTGTTCTTCAAGATTCTCCATTGTATGGACTTATGAAGCCACTGTGTTGGCGAAACGTTTCCACAATAAAGATACCCAAGATGTTGCACGTGTCTAATTTAATCAACATGTCCGGTTTTCTCTGAACCATTTTATCTACAAACCTGTCATACACTGCAACTTCTTGAGGATCTTAATACTTGAGAAATTCTTTCGCTTGTCTAATTCTTGGGCAAGACCTACCTTCAACATAGAAAAGCGGTAAAAAGCGGTAACAATCATTGACAACTGGGACGCTCTTCTATGGCAGAAAATGACATGTATGCCAGGGACTGGGTTTCACATTATCAAGGTGTGTGGTGAGAGCACTGGCCAAAGCAGTGTAGGGGAGCTGATAGGACTTACACTAGGAATAGTTGTGGTATGGTTTTTCGGGAAAACTGTGAAGTCGCAGGGTAGTAATATGAGTACTAGGAAACAAGTAATAGCAACAATAGGTGGATATTGGAAATCCAGTGGCACTGATTGACAAGGACAGTAATAGTTTTAGTGTAAAAAACAGAAAGGAGAAGGAAGGGTAAAGAGAGAGTAGGTCAATAAATGATTTATTACACAAATAGTCGCAGATGCTAGCATAAGATGTACAGTTGAGACTATTAGTAGTTGCAGAAACATAGATGTAATTGCCCTTACTGAGACTTGGTTTCAAATTCAAAAAGACCGGGAACATGCCTGCAGAATGTCACATCCAAGTTATTAAATGTTCCCAAGTAGAAAGAAGTGTCCAGGAAGGGGGTGGGGTTGCAATTGGATATGTCCGAGATCATTGAAGCTGTGGCAAAAAACTGGTAATAAGTCAGAAGTAACACATACAGATTCTGGTTTGGATAGAATTTTACAGAAGGTACAATGAAAAATTAATTTAGGTGTGATATACCGCCCCCATAATTTAGATAGGGACCAGGGAGACTACTATGGGAGGAAAATGTTAGGGCCAACAAGGCCACGATAATTGTAATTCTAGGAGACTTTAACTTTAGTCATATTGATAGGGAATTTCAAGACAGGAATTAATAATCATACACTCTTTAGAATTAGTTTCAAGGATTGTTTTTGAACAGTTTGGAGACAGAACCTACAAGGTATAACTGCTGACTTAGTTCTGGCAAACAACTAATCCCTGTTAATAATTTAGAAGTATCAGAGGAACAGGGGTGCTATCGACCAACAAATCAATTACATTTAGCATTGAATGGAGTAAGATAGTAGGGAAAACACATTAACAGTCCCAAGAATTTTCCGCTTAGGCAGATACTATGGGCTTAGATAACCACTTATCTTCTGTTGACTGGGTAACGAAGAGAGCTATCAATATGACAGTGCTTTCTGACACAATACATGCTGCTCAGAGAACGTTATATCCCTAACAAAGAAATTAGATCAAACAGAATGACCCAAAAAGGATGAAAAATAGGCTGAAATATCTACAAGGGCATAAGAAAGTATTTATTATAAACTATCCAAAAGGCGAGTTCATCCTTAATGAATCAGTATTTGACATTAAAGGGACAATAAAAAGGGGAAAAGAAAAGCTAAAAGGGACTATGAAATTAAATTTGCTAGGGAACTAAAACAAACCCAAAAGTTTTTTCCAGTATATAGAACAAAAGATAGAAATAAGATAGTCCCCTAAAAATAACAATGGCATCTTACAACAAAGAAGAATGAAAAGAGCTTGAATTTTAAATAATTATTTTCTCTCGTTTTTACAGAGGAAGACACTAAATTATATTCCTATCATTAAGTTTTTATAGTGTTCCAGAAGAAAATAAATTATGACACACAGTCACTAGTGAAAAGGTTGGAAGCAGATAGACCAGACTGAAGCAAAATAAGTCACGCTTGTCCTGATGATGTTGTTTTTTCAAGGGTCTTAAGGAATTCAAAATGGAAGTCTGTGAACCATTAACTATATTTTTTAATTTATCTCTTCAAACAGTGTAGTTGGTCTGATATGTTGGCAGATGCTAATGAAATTCCCTATTTTTAAAACATTGGACAAGTCGTTACCAGTCAAATTCCCCGCTCCAAAAAGCCTGACCTCAAATGTAGGCAAATTAACTAGAAGTCCAATTATAGCACGAGATTATAAGAAAGCCATCTCGATAAGCATAGCTTGATTAATGAATACTCAGCATGGATTCACAAGAGGCCAGTCTTGTCTAACTAATTTATAACTTTCTTCAGTAAAGCTTTTGAGTGCTGTTGACCATCGATAAAGAATTTGATATTATTTACTTAGATTATAGTAAAGGCATTTGATAGAGTGTCCGCTACCAAAGACTGTTTTGCAGAAAGTAGCAGCTCATGGCATTGGGGGAAGTGTGCTCTCGTGATACGAATCATGGGCTCACAACAGGAAGCAGAGAGTGTCCATAAAAAGGTTAAAACCCGAGTGGGGACCAGTAACAAGTGGCGTTCCGCAGGATCATCATGGCCCGTTAGTAGATTATAAAATATATCAATGAACTTATGAAGGAATTACTAGAGATATAGCAAATTCCGCCGAAGACACGAAGATAGTTAGGATAAATGATTCAAACTAGATTTAGGGAACTCAGGAGATTTAGACAAACTCTACTCATGGTTCAGAAAAGTGCAGATGCAGTTCAATGTAGATAAATGTAAGTATCTGACGCTCGGGATTGTCCCATAACCCCTAGCACTTATAAGTTATAATAATGTAGAACTAAGCCATACAGATAGTGAAAAGGACCTTGGGGTTTAATGGTACAGCAGCAACCTTAAACCAAGACAGCAATGCCTAAAAGCGTACCGAAAATAAGGCAAAATAGATAACTGATTATATCAGAATGTGTAAGCAACAGAAGTCCATAGTTCATACTGCAGCATAATACCTCAATTTGGTAAGGCCTCACACTAGAATTATTGGCCAGCTCAATTCATGACTCCATATTACAGAATGGACATAAATTCGGTTAGAAATATTCATCGTAGGATGACAAAATAATACAAAAGCATTAGAAAATCTTCCTTATGAAGAAAGATTGAAGACTCTTAAGTCACCTTCACTTGTTAGACAAAGAATTAGGGAGACCAGATCGAAGAGTATAAGAGGAAGATAGGTATTAATAAAGGTGATATTATCCAGTTCCTTGAGGATATCTCTCCCATGAGAAGACCCAGCAGTAAAGGATTTAAATTAGATAAGTTTAGATTTAGAAAGGACATAGGAAGTATTGGTTGTGAAATAGGTAGTTGATGAGTGGAACATTCAACCTAGTTGGATTATTGAGCTCTAGGAACTTTGTAGTTTCAATTTAGGTTGGATAAGTGCATGATTGGGAGGGGTTTGGATTAGAGTGGGGACATGCACATCGAGCTTATTTCTTGGGTGGCATTGAAAAATTGGGTTGGTCTAATGTTTGTTAGTGGGATGATTGTAAAGACCTGCCTAGTATGGCCAACAGGGCCTGCTGCAGTGTTTCCTCCTTTCTTATGTTCTTATAACAAATGTTACACCACCTATGACAGCTGCACCTCTCCTGCCAAAAAAAAACGGATTATAACTCCCATCTCACACGAATCCGCATTCTATTTCAAGATTGATGGACTGACCACATCACACAAGGTTGAGGGACGGATTACCTCATTCTCCACCTGTTCATCAAGATATCTTCCTTTGTAAGGACAGATGAAGCCCAGCTGTGTGGCGAACGTGTCCTCAATAAAGATACCCATAGTTGCACATTGTCTAATTTATTCAAACTTCTCAGTCACTAGTAGAATTCCCCATCATCAAGGTCATTAATGTAACATTATGAAATAACTTATACACATGTGCAACTCTTGGATATCTTATTCAGACACGTTATCCGCTCCACACAGTGGCTTCATCAGTCCATACATAGGAGAGAAACTGGGCACCTCTAATGTTATCAACGAGTCGGTTCTCTGAACCATTCATCTACAATCCTGTCAGACACGCCAACTTCTTGGGATCTTAATACTTGGGAATTCTTCACTTTCCTAACCCTTGGGCACGACCTACTTCCACATTGAACAAATGTGGACACCACCTGACATCAGCTGCACCTCTTCTGCCTACGGTTTAATAAGCTCCTTCTCCACTCGACTCAAGTTGAGGGACTGATTACCTCATTCTACTACTATTCTTCAAGTTTCTCCTAATGTATGGACAGAGAAGCCACTGTGTGTCGAAACGTTTCCTGAATAAAGATACCAATATGTTGCAGCGTTGTCTAATTTATCAACGAGTTGGTTCTCTGACCATTCATCTACAATTTATGAATAACAATGGCCCAAACTTGATCCTTGTGGAACGCCTAGTGACCATCCCCACTCAGCATTGACCCTATTATGGAATCTCTTTCTTTGCTTCTATGGTAAGCCATGCCCAATCTATGCTAGAATTTATACCACCTCAAACCCATGAGCATGTCACTTTTAGAGTCATGTGGTGAGGAAACTCTATCGAAGGCTTCACTGAAATCCAAATACACAATATCAATATTTCTGTCGTACGCCCCGCAATCTAAGCATTTCCACATTGGTGCCAATTTTGCCATTTCTCAGTCACATCTTCCCATTAAGATGGATTCTAGTGCTCAAGATTACATAGTCATGTTTCACATATCTATGACATATCTATACGATGTTAGGTAAGACACATATGCAACAGTAAGACAACTTTATTCCTAACGTTTCGCCTACACAGTATCTTCTTTCAGTCGAATACAGAAAATAGGCAGAACAGTTAGAGATGTGAAAGACGATGTAATGCAGTTCCAACACCCTTGGTAGTCTCTTCACATCTCTACTGTTCCTGCCTATTTTCTGTAATCGACTGAAGAGCCTACCTGTGTTGGCGAAACGTTCGGAATAAAGTTGTCTAACTGTTTCATATGTGTCTTACTAACAACCTGTCGGTATGATACCAATTTTTTGCAAATGTTCAAATACTATAAAGTGTTTCAAGGGCTCGTCTACCTTTGGCAGCCTGGCCTTAGGCAGGTGCCAAAACAACCACCTAGCTGCGCTTGTATTAGTCTAATTATAGCTCCTGGCCCTGCTCTTATCTCCTGATAACTCAGGTATTCTTGCAAGGAAAAGTTAATGAAAACGTTTCCACTTGCATTACTAAATGTTTTGGCAACACAGTGACCCCCCTTTCGCCCCCTGTTTCACTTTCACGATCTCCTTTTCCTACCACTCGTTGCACTACCCCCCCCCCTTTTTTTTTTCCATCCACCCACATGACCTCTTCCCCTCACCCCTTAATGGGGTACCTTGTGGTGACACTGGCCACACACCGCCCTCTACACTCTCCCAAACCGGGGTGGCATTGAAAGCATGCCTTGTAAACATTCAATAACCCCACCTCCCCAATCCAAACCTCATAAGCCGCACAACCCCCACGCCCTCTTCCCCATGCTAATCATCCCCCCTCATCCAACCTGTTCGGTTCCGCGGAAGAATACGAGGGACACTAAGGTTACGAAATGATGAAAAACAAACACCGCCCATAAACTACCCGTCAAAGATAATAATGATTTGAGAGAAAGGATAAATAAAATATTTGAAAGTATTTGGTGGTTGTGGTTACAACATTCACAGGAGGAGAAGGGGGAGGGTACTGGAGGTTGTGGAGGAGGAGGCGAGGAGGCGGAGGAGGAGGAGGAGGATGAGGAGGAGGAGGAGAGAGAGGAGAGGAGGAGGGAGGAGGAGGAGGAGGAGGAGGGGAAGGAGGAGGAGGAGGAGTAGAAAAGGAAATGATGGAGGAGAAGAAGGAGGAATAGGAGCAGGATGAGGACAGGAAGAGGATATGGTGGTGGTGGTGAACAGTGCGGGCGAGGTGGTGTGTGGCGACAGTTGTAAGCGAGAGTGGTGGTGGTTGACAGTGGCGCGAGGGCGTGGTGGTGACAGCGTGGAGAAGCGTGGTGTGGTGACAGTGGTGGCGAGGGTGGAGTGGAGACAGTGAGCGGCGAGGGTGGTGTGGTGACATCGCGAGGTGAGTGTGTTGAAGTGGCGGCGAGGTGGAGGTGGTGACAGTGCGGCGAGGTGGTGGTGGTGACAGTGGCGTGCGAGGGTGGAGGGGTGACAGTAGCGCGGCGAGGGTGGGTGAGGTCAGTGGCAGCGAGGGTGTGGAGATGGAGATGGTTGGTGACAGAGCGGCGAGCGTGTGGTTGACAGTGGCGCGAGCGTGGTGGTGGTGACTGGCGGTGAGCGTGGTGGTTGACAGTGGCGCGAGGGTGAGGTGATCAGTGGCGGCGAGGGTGGTGGTGTGACAGTGGCGGCGTAGTGGTGTGTGGTGACAGTGTGGCGAGGGTGGTGGTGGTGAACAGTGCGGCGAGTGTGATGGCGACAGTGTCGGCCGAGGGCGGTGACAGTGGGCCGGCGAGGGTGTGGTGACAGAGGCGGCGAGGTGTGGTGTGACAGTGGCGCGAGTGGTGTGGTGGTGACAGTTTTTGTGCGAGGGTGGTGGACAGTGGCGGCGACGGTGTGGTGGTGACAGTGGCGGGCGAGGTGGTGTGGTGACAGAAGCGGCGAGGGTGGTGTGGTGGTGACAGTGGCGGCGAGAGGTGGTGGTGGTGACAGTGCGGCGAGGTGGTGGTGTGACAGTGTCGGCGAGGGTGGAGTGTTGTGGTGACAGAGGGGCGAGGGTGGTGGTGGAGGTGACGGTGGCTGCGAGGGTGGTGGTGGTGACAGTGGCGCGAGGAGGAGGGTGGTGACAGTGGCGCCGAGGGTGGTGGTGATGGTGACAGAGGCGGCTAGGGTGGTGGGTGACAGTGCGGCGAGGTTGGATGGTGATGGTGACAGTGGCGGCGAGGTGATGGTGACAGTGCGGCGAGGTGATGGTGACATTGGCGGCGAGGGTGGTGATGTGACAGTGGCGGCGAGGTGGTGGTGAAGGTGACAGTGCGCGAGGGGTGGTGTGACAGTGGCGGCGAGGTGATGGTGAACATGGCGGCGAGGGTGGTGAAGTTGACATGTGCGGCGAGGTGGTGGTGATGGTGACAGGGCCCCCCGCGCGGGTGATGGGACAGTGGCGGCGAGGGTGATGGTGACAGTGGCTGCGATGGTGGTGAGGTGAAGTGGCGGCGAGGTTGGTGGTGATGGTGACAGTGGCGGCGAGGGTGGTGGTGACATGGCGCGAGGGGTGGTGGAGAAGGTGACAGTGGCGGCGAGGGTGGTGGTGATGGTGACAGTGGCGGCAAGGGTGGTGGTGATAGTGGCGGCGAGTGGTGGGGATGGTGACCAGTGGCGGCGAGGGTGGTGTGATGGAGACAGTGGCGGCGAAGGTGGTGGTGAAGGTGACAGTGGCGGCGAGGGTGTGTGATGGTGACCATGGCGGCGAGGGTGGTGGTGAGGTGACAGTTGCGGCGAGGGTGGTGGTGATGGTGACGGAGGGCGGCGAGGTGGTGGTCGTGGTGACAGTGGCGGCAGTTTGGTGGTGATGAAGTGTCGGCGAGGTGGTGAGTGATCACAGTGACAGTGCGGCGAGGGTGGAGGTGAACACGGTGACAGTGGCGGCCGAGGGTGGTGGTGAAGGTGACAGTGGCGTCCGATGGTGGTTGGTACAGAGGCGGCGAGGGTCGTGGTGACAGAGCGGGCGAGTGTGGTCGTGTGACAGTGGCGGCGAGGGTGTGTCGTGGGACAGTGGCTGCGAATGGGGTGGTGGTGACAGGGCGGCGAGGGTGAGTGGTGGTGACAGTGCGGCGAGGGTGGAGGTGGATACAGTGGCGGTGAGGGTGGTGGTGGGTGGTGGACAGTGGCGTGAGGGTGGTGGTGGTGGTGACGGCCGTGAGGGTGGTGGTGGTGGATGACTGGCGGCGAGGGTGGGTGGTGGTGGTGACTGCGGCGATGGTGGTGGTGGTGAACTGGCGGCGAGGGTGGTGGGTGGTGGTGGTTGACTGCGGCGAGGGTGTGTGATGGCTGTGTGTCTTATTAGCCAGCTGAGCAACACACGACCCACCACCAACTACGCCGGAAGTCTCAATAGTTTTTCCGTCCAAAAAACTAAATTAGGCTAATTTAAATTCATAAACTAAATTTTACTTAATAAATAGGTACTTACATCATCGCAGCAAAAAATAGGTCTTATATCTAAACTAAAATGGTTTGATTAACATGCCCATATGTTTCAAATTTCCAAAGAGAATATATATATACACATACATAATTAAGAAAAATCCTTAAATATCCTATCCACTTTCGCCTATCTCCAGAGAAAGGCGAGAGACATAATAATATACACCTGGTTCCCATAAATTGAAGCATTACCATAAACAATGATGAATGAATGAGACCACCTTTGTAGCACTTGCGAATCTGTATTGGAAAACGTTTCTGCCAGCCCGTGACTTTCATCAGTCCTATGCGAAAAAAACAGAAGATGTAGAAAGAGTTTGATGGAATCAGTCCCTCAGCCTGAAGATGTGTTCAGTCCATCATCTTGATAAAAAGTACCGACTTGCTAAGAAGAAATGGCATATATACTGGAGACAGGGGTGGGGAAACAGTGGAGGCGGCGTCACTGATGAACAAATCCACTAACTGTGAAACATTTCCACAAGATTCCAAAGAGTTGCACAAGTGTCCATTATCAACGAGACGATTTTGTAAGTCATTTTTATATAATAAAAACGAGTGTAAAAATAACCCAGTAAAAAAAAAACCGGAGGCCAGACGCCTACTAAGAGGTGAAAAATTAGACCCTGTGCAAACATCTGGTAACATTATTTTAATGTTTTCGCCATCCATGCTTTATCAATACAGATTATATGACCAAATTTTGAAGACAGAAGACCTATATACAAAATGAGAGGTAATCAATTCTCAGCCTTGTACTTGAGTGAAGAGCACCGTAGTTGTGTAGATTCTGAGCACAGGCAAGGTGCCTGGCCGCTAATTAAGAGAATCAGTCAATTATCGTGGCTTCTACTATTTCAAAAATCAACCAGCATATATCAATATTGCCCTAAAACAAGAGTAGATGTACTGAAGTGTACAAATTGGAAGACAGGAATAATAAAAGGAATAATAACGCCGCTGAAAATATAAAATCATGAGGGTCTCAGCAACGGGTTAAAAGTTGGAAATTGATTTAGGTACAGGAAGGCACTGGTTTGGCAATAAAATTGTAGAAGATGAAACAAACTTACGAGTAACGAGCTTCCTCGCATAAACTGACTCAATGAATCAGCAGTGTTCCCACTGATAATGTTTCTGGTGTTTCTGTTGGCTTTTATTTTTTTTTTTGTGATAAAAATGGACTGTTTAATTATTTCTTTAGAAAAAGAATGTTTTTATTTTTTTTTTTTACCTGTGGTGATACGAATGTATATTGCTATTTTTGTGTAGAGCCTGAATAATTTCTTTTTGACCTTGTTTTTTCTGTCCCTTTATGATGGTGATAATTTTTTGTATGGAAGGAAGGGGATAAATGGAAAAATGCATCAAGCCGAAAAGTTGAGAATCCCTGTTGTACAGTGTGGAGGTAGTAATCCATTTTCATCTTGTTAAAGATCATAAAAAAGGAGCACTACGGCAGGCTCACTGGCCCATGCTAGGTAAGCTCTACTCACACTTACCCCACACCTACTCAAGCACTTGTCCGACCTATTTTTTAAATTTTCTATAGTTCTCGTTACTCGTAAGTTTGTTTCACTCTTCTACAATTTTATTGCCAAACCAGTGCCTTCCTATACCCTAAATCAATTTCCAACTTTAACCCGTTGCTGAGTCCCATCATGATTATATATTTTCAGCGCGTTATTTATATCCCTTTTATTTATTCCTGTCTTCCATTTGTACACTTCAGTACATCTACTCTTGTTTAGGCAATATTTGATATCTGCTGGTAGAATTTTGAATAGTCGAAGCCCACGATAATTGACTGTTCTCTTATTAGCGCCAGGCACCTTGCCTGTGCTCCAGAATCTACACAACTACGGTGCTCTTCACACCAAGCCCAAGGCTGAGGGACTGATTACCTCATCTTTTGTATATAGGTCTACTGTCTTCAAATTATGTCATATAATCTGTACTGATAAAGCCACTGGATGGCGAAACATCTACAATAAAGTTACCCAGATGTTTGCACATGGGTCTAAATTTTCACCTCTTATTATGCCGTCTGGCTCCCGTTTTTTTTACTGGGTCTATTTTACACTTCGTTATTATTATATAAATGACTTACAAAATCGTCACGTTGATGAATGAGACACTTGTGCAACTCTTGGGAATCTTGTGGAAATGTTTCACCAGTTAGTGGATTTTGTTCATCAGTGACGCCGCCTCCAACTGTGTCCCCACCCCTGTCTCCAGTATATAAGCCCTTTCTTCTTGCACAGTCTGTACTTTTTATCAAGACTGATGGACTGAACACATCTTCAGGCTGAGGGACTGATTACATCAAACTCTTTCACATCTGCTGTTTTTTCTCTGCATAGGACTGATGAAGTCACGGGCTGCAGAAACGTTTCTCCAATACAGATTCGCAAGTGCTACACAGGTGTCTCATTCATTCATCATTGTTTATGGTAATGTTCATATATGGGACCAGGTGTATATTATTACTGTCTCTCGCCTTCTCTGGAGATAAGGCGAAAGTGGATAGGATATAATAGGATTTTCTTAATTATGTATATGTATATATATATTCTCTGGAAAATTTGAAACATTTGGCAATGTAATCAAACCCATTTTAGCTTAGATATAAGACCTATTTTTTAGCTGCGATGATGTAAGTACCAATTTATTAAGTAAAATTTAGTTTATGACATTTAAATTAGCCTAATTTAAGTTTTTTTGAGACGGAAAACTATTGAGACTTCCGGCGTAGTTGGTGGTGGGTCGTGTGTTGCTCAGCTGGTAATAAAACCACAGCCATCACCACCACCCTCGCCGCCAGTCACCACCACCACCACCACCCTCGCCGCCAGTCACCACCACCACCCTCGCCGCCATCACCACCACCACCACCCCGCCGCCAGTCACCACCACCACCACCCTCACCGCCACAGTCACCACCACCACCACCCTCGCCGCCACTGTCACCACCACCACCACCCTCACCGCCACTGAACCACCACCACCCTCGCCGCCACTGTCACCACCACCACCCTCGCCGCCACTGTCACCACCACCACCCTCGCCGCCACTGTCACCACGACCACCACCCTCGCCGCCACTGTCACCACCACCACCACCCTCGCCGCCACTGCCCACCACTACCCCGCCGCCACTGTCACCACCACCCTCGCCGCCACTGTCACCATCACCACCACCCTCGCCGCCACTGTCACCGTGATCACCACCACCCTCGCCCCACTGTCACTGTGACACCACCACCCTCGCCGCCACTGTCATCACCACCACCCTCGCCGCCACTGTAAACCACGACCACCACCCTCGCCGCCACTGTCACCATCACCACCACCCTCGCCGCCACTGTCACCATCACCACCACCCTCGCCGCCACTGTCACCATCACCACCACCCTCGCCGCCACTGTCACCATCACCACCACCCTCGCCGCCACTGTCACCATCACCACCACCCTCGCCGCCACTGTCACCATCACCACCACCCTCGCCGCCACTGTCACCACCACCCTTGCCGCCACTGTCACCATCACCACCACCCTCGCCGCCACTGTCACCATCACCACCACCCTCGCCGCCACTGTCACCACCACCCTCGCCGCCACTGTCACCATCACCACCACCCTCGCCGCCACTGTCACCATCACCACCCTCGCCGCCATTTGTCACCATCACCCTCGCCGCCACTGTCACCATCACCCTCCGCCGCCACTGTCACCATCACCACCACCCTCGCCGCCACTGTCACCATCACCACCCTCGCCGCCACTGTCACCATCACCCTCGCCGCCCCCTGTCACCACCACCCTCCCCCGCCACTGTCACCATCACCACCACCCTCGCCGCCACTGTCACCATCACCACCCTCGCCGCCACTGTCACCATCACCCTCGCCGCCACTGCCCACCATCACCCTCGCCGCCACTGTCACCATCACCACCACCCTCGCCGCCACTGTCACCACCACCCTCGCCGCCACTGTCACCATCACCACCACCCTCGCCGCCACTGTCACCACCACCACCACCCTCGCCCCCCACTGTCACCACCACCACCCTCGCCGCCACTGCACCACCACCACCACCCTCGCCGCCACTGTCACCACCACCACCACCCTCGCCGCCACTGTCACCACCACCACCCTCGCCGCCACTGTCACCACCACCACCCTCGCCGCCACTGTAAACCCCAAACCACCACCCTCGCCCCCCACTGTCACCACCACCAACCCTCGCCGCCACTGTCACCCCCAAACACCTTCGCCGCCACTGTCACCCCCCACCCTCGCCAAAACTGTCACCACCACCACCACTCGCCGCCACGTCACCACCACCCTCGCCGCCACTGTCACCACCACCCTCGCCGCCACTGTCCCGCCCTCGCCGCCACTGTCCCCCACACCCCGCCGCCACTGTCACCACCACCCCCCTTTCCGCCACCACTGTCACCACCCCCCACCACTCGCCGCCACTGTCACCACCACCACCCTCGCCGCCACTGTCACCACCACCCTCGCCGCCACTGTCCACCACCACGCTCACACGCCAGCCCACCACCACCACGCTCGCCGCCACTGTCACCACCACCACGCTCGCCGCCACTGTCACCACCATCTCCATCTCCACCACCCTCGCTGCCACTGACCACCACCACCCTCGCCGCACTGTCACCACCACCACCCTCGCCGCCACTGTCACCCCCCACCACCCTCGCCGCCACTGTCACCACCACCACCCTCGCCGCCACTGTCCACCACCACCACCCCGCCGCTGTCACCACCCCCCACCCTCGCCGCAACTGTCACCACCACCACCCCCCCGCCACCACTGTCACCACCACCACTCTCGCCACCGCTGTCACCACCACCGCCCTCGCCGCCACTGTCACCACCACCACTCTCGCTACCACTGTCGCCACCACCACCCTCGCCCCCACTGTCACCCACCACCAACCATATCCTCCTCCTGCTCCTCCTCCTGCTCCTCTTCCCTCCTTCTTCTCCTCCTCCTTCTCCTTCTCCCTTTCCCTCCTCCTCCTCCTCCTCCTCCTCCTCCTCCTCCTCCTCCCCTCCTCCTCCTCCCCCCTCCTCCTCCCCCCTCCTCCTCCTCCTCCTCCCCTCCTCCTCCTCCTCCTCCTCCTCCACAACCTCCAGTACCACCACCTTCTCCCCCTGTGAATGTAGTAACCACCAACACCAATACTTCAAATATTTTATTTAATCCTTTCTCTCACACTCATTATATATTTGCGGGTAGTTATACCTGGCTGTGTATGTTTTCATCATTTCGTAACCTTAGTGTCCCACGGTATTCTTCCGGGAACCGTACAGGTGGTGAGGGGGGATGATTAGATGGGGAAGAGGGGTGGGGGTTGTGCTGCATATGAGGTTTGGATTGGGGAGGTGGGGGTTAATGACTGTTTACAAGGCATGCTTTCAAATGCCACCCCGATGTTTGGGGAGAGAGTAGAGGCGGTGAGTGTCACCACCAGGTACCCAAAAGGGGTGAGGGGAAGAGGTCATGTGGGTGACTGGAAGGGGGTCGTGCAACGGATGGTAGGAAAAGGAGATCGTGAAAGGGAAACAGGGGGCGAAAGGGGGTCACAGTGTTGCCAAAACATTTAGTAATGCAAGTGGAAACGTTATCATTTAACTTTCCCTTGCAAGACTACCTGAGTTATCAGGTGAGAAGCAGGGCCAGGAGCTATAATTCGACTCCTACAAGCGCAGCTAGGTGAGTAGTTTTGGTCACCTGCCTAAGGCCAGGCTGCAAAGGTAGACGAGCCCTTGAAACACTTATAGATATGAACATCAAAATGGTATACAATACCGACAGGTTGTTAGGTAAGACACATATGCAACAGTTAGACAACTTTATTCCGAAACGTTTCGCCTACACAGTAGGCTTCTTCAGTCGAATACAGAAAATAGGCAGGAACAGTAGAGATGTGAAGACGACTACAAGGGTGATGGACTGATTACATCGTCTTCACATCTCTACTGTTCCTGCCTATTTTCTGTATTCGACTGAAGAAGCCTACTGTGTAGGCGAAACGTTTCGGAATAAAGTTGTCTAACTGTTGCATATGTGTCTTACCTAACAACTTATAGATATGTCATAGATATGTGAAACATGACTATGCTAATCTTGAGCACTAGAATCCATCTTAATGAAGAGTGACTGAGAAAGCAAAATTGGCACACTGTGGAAATGCTTAGATTGAGGGGCGTTACGACAGCAATATGATATTGTGTATTTGGATTTCAGTGAAGCCTTCGATAGAGTACCTCACAAAAAGACTCTTAAAAGTGACAGCTCATGGTGTAGGAGGTAAAATTCTAGCAAAGATTGAGGCATGGCTTACCAATAGAAGCAAAGAGTTTCCATTAATAGGGTCAAATCTGAGTGGGGATTGGTCACTAGTGGCGTTCCACAAGGATCAATTTTGGGCCCATTGTTATTCATAATTGTAGATGAATGGTTCAGAGAACCAACACGTTGATAAATTAGACACACGTGCAACTCTTGGGTATCTTTATTCAGGAAACGTTTCGCCACACAGTGGCTTCATCAGTCCATACATAGGAGAAACTTGAAGAATAGAAGTAGAATGAGGTAATCAGTCCCTCAACCTTGAGTCGATGTGGAGAAGGAGCTTATAAACCGTAGGCAGGAGAGGTGCAGCAGATGTAGGTGGTGTCACATTTGTTCAATGTGGAAGTAGGTCGTGCCCAAGGGTTAGGCAAGTGAAGAATTCCCAAGTATTAAGATCCCAAGAAGTTGCAGTGTCTGACAGGATTGTAGATGAATGGTTCAGAGAACCGACACGTTGATAAATTAGAGGTGCCCAGTTTCTCCTATGTATGGACTGATGAAGCCACTGTGTGGCGAAACGTTTCCTGAATAAAGATACCCAAGAGTTGCACATGTGTCTAAGTTATTCATAATGTACATTAATGACCTTGATGAAGGAATTACAAGTGACATGAGCAGATTTGATAAATTAGACACATGTGCAACTCTTGGGTATCTTTATTGAGGAAACGTTTCGCCACACAGTGGCTTCATCAGTCCATACAAAGGAGAATCTTGAAGAACAGGAGGAGAATGAGGTAATCAGTCCCTCAACCTTGAGTCGATGTGGTCAGTCCATCAATCTTGAATAGAATGCGGCATACGTGCTGAGAAGGAGCTTATAAACCGTTGGCAGGAGAGGTGCAGCAGTCATAGGTGGTGTAACATTTGTTCATAAGAACATAAGAAAGGAGGAACACTGCAGCAGGCCTGTTGGCCCATACTAGGCAGGTCCTTTACAATTCATCCCACTAACAAACATTTGACCAACCCAATTTTCAATGCCACCCAAGAAATAAGCTCCGATGTGCAAGTCCCACTCAAATCCAACCCCTCCCACTCATGCACTTATCCAACCTAAATTTGAAACTACCCAAAGTCCTAGCCTCAATAATCCAACTAGGTAGACTGTTCCACTCATCAACTACCCTATTTCCAAACCAATACTTTCCTATGTCCTTTCTAAATCTAAACTTATCTAATTTAAATCCATTACTGCGGGTTCTCTCATGGAGAGATATCCTCAAGACCTTGTTAATATCCCCTTTATTAATACCTATCTTCCACTTATACACTTCGATCAGGTCTCCCCTCATTCTTTGTCTAACAAGTGAATGTAACTTAAGAGTCTTCAATCTTTCTTCATAAGGAAGATTTCTAATGCTATGTATTAATTTAGTCATCCTACGCTGAATATTTTCTAACGAATTTATGTCCATTCTGTAATATGGAGACCAGAATTGAGCTGCATAATCTAGGTGAGGCCTTACCAATGATGTATAAAGCTGCAGTATGACCTCTGGACTTCTGTTGCTTACACTTCTTGATATAAATCCCAGTAATCTATTTGCCTTATTACGTACGCTTAGGCATTGCTGTCTTGGTTTAAGGTTGCTGCTTACCATAACCCCCAAGTCCTTTTCACAATCTGTATGGCTAAGTTCTACATTATTTAACTTATAAGTGCTAGGGTTATGGACACTCCCGAGCTTCAGAACCTTACATTTATCTACATTGAACTGCATCTGCCACTTTTCTGACCAAGAGTAGAGTTTGTCTAAATCCTCCTGAAGTTCCCTAACATCTACGTTTGAATCAATTATCCTACCTATCTTCGTGTCATCGGCGAATTTGCTCATATCACTAGTAATTCCTTCATAAGATCATTGATATATATTATAAACAACAACGGGCCCAAGACTGATCCCTGCGGAACGCCACTTGTTACTGATCCCCACTCGGATTTAACCCCATTTATGGACACTCTCTGCTTCCTGTCTGTGAGCCATGATTCGATCCACGAGAGCACACTTCCCCCAATGCCATGAGCTGCTACTTTCTCAACAGTCTTTGGTGCGGAACTCTATCAATGCCTTACTAAAAT
>NC_069478.1:29603758-29619560 GCF_026875155.1 Cherax quadricarinatus
AATTGGGCAAAGATGTAGGCAGGAGTGTTTGAAAAAAGGTTAGGCAGGAGTGGTGGAGCACAAGGTGTAGGCGGGGAGTGTGTGGAGCACAATGTGTACGCAGAGAGTGTGGGAGCACAAGGTGTAGGCAGGAGTGTTTGAGAGCACAAGTTGTAGGCAGGAGTGTTTGATGCACAAGGTGTAGGCAGGAGTGTTTGAGAGCACAAGGTGTAGACAGGAGTGTGTGTGAGCAAAAGGTGTAGGTAGGAGTGTGAGGGAGCACAAGGATTAAGCAGGAGTGTGTCGGAGCACAAGGTGGAAAATTAGACAAATACAGTATGTGTCTATTTCAGCATCATGTCGGAATTTTATACCATTTATCCCCAACGTGAACCACAAGTTGTGGGTAGGAATGGATGTTGGCACAGGTGAAGGCAGGAATATTAGCACATGTGTAGGTAGAAATGTTTGCAAAGATGTAGGCAGGATTATTAGCACAGGTGTAGGCAGGAATGCAAGCACAAGTGTAGGCATGAATGTTAGCACAGGTTTAGGCAGAAATGTTATCACATATGTAGGCAGGAATGTTAGCACAGGTGTAGGCAGAAATGTTATCACATATGTAGGCAGGAATGTTAGCACAGGTGTAGGCAGGAATGTTAGCACAGGTGTAGGCAGAAATGTTATCACATATGTAGGCAGGAATGTTAGCACAGGTGTAGGCAGAAATGTTATCACATATGTAGGCAGGAATGTTAGCACAGGTGTAGGCAGGAATGTTAGCACAGGTGTAGGCAGGAATATTAACACAGGTGTAGGCAGCAATGTTAGCACAGGTGTAAGCAGGAATGTTAGCACAGTTGTAGGCAGGAATGTTAGCACAGGTGTAGGCAGGAATATTAGCACAGGTGTAGGCACGAATGTCAGCACAGGTGTAGGCAAGAATGTTAGCACAGGTTTAGGCAGGAATATTAACACAGGTGTAGGCAGGATTATTAGCACAGGTGTAGGCAGGAATGTTAGCACAGTTGTAGGCAGGAATATTAGCACAGGTGTAGGCAGGAATGTTAGCACAGGTGTAGGCAGGAATGTTTGGGAGCACAGGTGTAGGCAGGAATGTTAGCAAGAGTGCGTGGTACCACAAGATGTAGGCAGGAGTGTATGAGAGCACCAGGTGTAGGCAGGAGTGCGTGAGAGCATAAGATGTAGGCAGTAGTGGTATTAGAGCACAAGGTGCAGGCAGGAGTGTGTGGGAGCACAAGATGTAGGCAGGAGAGTGTGGGAGCACAAGGTGTAGGCAGGTGTATGTGGGAGCACAAGGTGCAGGCAGGAGTGTGTGAGAGCACAAGGTGTAGACAGGAGTGTATGAGAGCACAAGATGTAGGCAGGAGTGTGTGAGAGCACAAGATGTAGCCAAAAATGAATGAGAGCACAAGGTGTATGAAGGAGTGTGTGAGAGCACAAGGCGTAGCCAGGAGTGTATGAAAGCACAAGGTGTAGGCAGGAGTGTGTGGGAGCACAAGGTGTAGGCAGGAGTGTGTGGGAGCACAAAGTGTAGGCATGAGTGTATGGGAGCACAGGTCTTGCATGAGTATGTGAGATCACAAGATATAGGCAGAAGTGTTTGAGAGCACAAGGTGCAGGCAGGAGTGTGTGGGAGCACAAGATGTAGACAGGAGTGTATTAGAGCACAAGGTGTAGGCAGGAGTGTGTGGGAGCACAAAGTGTAGGCATGAGTGTATGGGAGCACAAGGTCTATGCAGGAGTTTGTTAGAGCACAAGATGTAAACAGGAGTGTATTAGAGCACAAGGTGTAGGCAGGAGTGTGTGGGAGCACAAGATGTAGGCAGGAGTGTGTGGGAGCACAAGGTGCAGGCAGGAGTATGTGAGAGCACAAGATGTAGGCAGGAATGTGTGAGAGCACAAGATGTAGGCAGAAATGTATGAGAGCACAAGGTGTAGGCAGGAGTGTGTGGGAGCAAAAGATGTAGGCAGAAGTGTATAACAGCACAAGGTGTAGGCAGGTGTGTGTGAGAGCACAATATCGAGGCAGAAATGTATGACAGCACAAGGTGAAGGCAGGAGTGTGTGGGACCACAAGGTGTAGGCAGGAGTGTATGAGAGCACAAGGTGTAGGCAGAAGTGTGTGAGAGCACAAGATGTAGGCAGAAATGTATGAGAGCACAAGGTGTAGGCAGAAGTGTGTGGGAGCACAAGGTGTAGGCAGGAGTGTGTGGGAGCACAAGATGTAGTCAGGAGTGTATTAGAGCACAAGGTGTAGGCAGGAGTGTGTGGGAGCACAAGGTGTAGGTAGGAGTGTGTGGGAGCTCAAGGTGTAAGCAGGAGTATGTGGGAGCACAAGATGAAGCAGGAGTGTATCGGAGCACAAGGTCTAGGCAGGAGTGTGTGAAAGCACAAGGTGAAGGCAGGAGTGTGTTGGAACACAGATGTAGGCAGGAGTGAATGGGAGCACATGGTCTAGGAAGGAGTGTTTGAGACCACAAGGTGAAGGCAGAAGTGTATGAGAGCACAAGGTTTACGTAGGAATGTGTGGGAGGCAAGGTGTAGGCAGGAGTGTGTGGGAGCACAAGGTGTAGGCAGGAGTGTGTGAGAGCACAAGGTGTAGGTAGAAGTGCATGAGAGCTCAAGTTGTAGGCAGGAGTTTGTGGGAGCAGAAGATGTAGGCAGAAGTGTATGAGAGCACAAGGTGTAGGAAGGAGTGTGTGAGAGCGCAAGGTGTAGGCAGGAGTGGGTGAGAGCACAAGATGTAGGCAGAAGTGTATGAGAGCACAAGGTGTAGGCAGGAGTGTGTGGGAGCACAAGATTTAGGCAGGAGTGTGTGGGAGCACAAGGTGTAGGCACATGTGTGGGAGCATGAGGTGCAGGCACGTGTGTGTGAGAGCACAAGGTGTAGGCAGGAGTGTGAGCAAGCACAAGGTGTAGGTGAGAGTGTATGAGAGCACAAGGTGTAGGCAGGAGTGTGGGAGAGCACAAGATGTATACAGAAATGTATGAGAGCACAAGATGTAGGCAGGAGTGTGTGGGAGCACAAGGTATAGGCAGGAGTGTGTGGGAGCACAAGATGTAGCCAGAAGTGCATTAGAGCACATGATGTAGGCAGGAGTGTGTGAGAGCACAAGATGTAGGCAGAAGTGCAATAGAGCAAATGGTGTAGGCAGGAGTGTGTGAGAGCACAAGATGTAAGCAGGAGTGTATGGGAGCACAAGATGTAGGCAGAAGCATGTGGAAGCACAAGATGTAGGCAGGAGCATATGGAAGCACAAGATGTAGGCAGGAGCATGTGGAATCACAAGATGTAGGCAGGAGTGTGTGGACGCACAAGGTGTAGGCAGGAGCATGTGGAAGCACAAGGTGTAGGCAGGAGTGTGTGGGAGCATAAGATGGAAGCAGAAGTGTGTGAAAGCACAAGGTGTAGGCAGGAGTGTGTGGGAGCACAAGATGTAGCCAGAAGTGCATTAGAGCAAATGGTGTAGGCAGGAGTGTGTGAGAGCACAAGATGTAAGCAGGAGTGTATGGGAGCACAAGATGTAGGCAGAAGCATGTGGAAGCACAAGATGTAGGCAGGAGCATATGGAAGCACAAGATGTAGGCAGGAGCATGTGGAATCACAAGATGTAGGCAGGAGTGTGTGGACGCACAAGGTGTAGGCAGGAGCATGTGGAAGCACAAGGTGTAGGCAGGAGTGTGTGGGAGCATAAGATGGAAGCAGAAGTGTGTGAAAGCACAAGGTGTAGGCAGGAGCATGTGGAAGCACAAGATGCAGGCAGGAGCGTGTGGAAGCACAAGATGTAGGCAGGAGTGTGTGGGAGCACAAGATGTAGGCAGGAGTGTGTGGGAGCACAAGATGTAGGCATGAGTGTGTGGGAGCACAAGATGTAGGCAGGAGTGTGTGGGAGCATAAGATGTAGGCAGGAGTGTGTGGAAGCACAAGAAGTAGGCAGGAGCGTGTGGAAGCATGAGGTGTAGGCAGGAGTGTGTGTGGGAGCACAAGATGTAGGCAGTAGTGTGTGGGTGCACAAGATGTAGGCAGGAGTGTGTGGGAGCACAAGATGTAGGGAGGAGCGTGTGGAAGCACAAGGTGTAGGCAGGGCCATATGGAAGCACAAGATGTAGGCAGGAGTGTGTCTGAGCACAAGGTGTAGGCAGGAGTGAGTGGGAGCACAAGGTGTAGGCAGGAGTGTGTGAGAGCACAATGTGTACGCAAGAGAGTGTGGGAGCACAAGGTGTAGGCAGGAGTGTTTGAGAGCACAAGTTGTAGGCAGGAGTGTTTGATAGCACAAGGTGTAGGCAGGAGTGTTTGAGAGCACAAGGTGTAGACAGGAGTGTGTGTGAGCAAAAGGTGTAGGTAGGAGTGTGAGGGAGCACAAGGATTAAGCAGGAGTGTGTCGGAGCACAAGGTGGAAAATTAGACAAATACAGTATGTGTCTATTTCAGCATCATGTCGGAATTTTATACCATTTATCCCCAACGTGAACACAAGTTGTGGGTAGGAATGGATGTTGGCACAGGTGAAGGCAGGAATATTAGCACATGTGTAGGTAGAAATGTTTGCAAAGATGTAGGCAGGATTATTAGCACATAGGGTGTATTGGTCCAGTAGGCAAATGCAAGCACAGTGTAGGCATGAATGTTAGCACAGGTTTAGGCAGAAATGTTATCACATATGTAGGCAGGAATGTTAGCACAGGTGTAGGCAGAAATGTTATCACATATGTAGGCAGGAATGTTAGCACAGGTGTAGGCAGGAATGTTAGCACAGGTGTAGGCAGAAATGTTATCACATATGTAGGCAGGAAATGTTAGCACAGGTGTAGGCAGGAAATGTTACACAGTGTAGTGCAGGAATGTTAGCACAGGTGTAGGCAGGAATGTTAGCACAGGTGTAGGCAGGAATATTAACACAGGTGTAGGCAGCAATGTTAGCACAGGTGTAAGCAGGAATGTTAGCACAGTTGTAGGCAGGAATGTTAGCACAGGTGTAGGCAGGAATATTAGCACAGGTGTAGGCACGAATGTCAGCACAGGTGTAGGCAAGAATGTTAGCACAGGTTTAGGCAGGAATATTAACACAGGTGTAGGCAGGATTATTAGCACAGGTGTAGGCAGGAATGTTAGCACAGTTGTAGGCAGGAATATTAGCACAGGTGTAGGCAGGAATGTTAGCACAGGTGTAGGCAGGAATGTTAGCACAGGTGTAGGCAGGAATGTTAGCAAGAGTGCGTGGTACCACAAGATGTAGGCAGGAGTGTATGAGAGCACCAGGTGTAGGCAGGAGTGCGTGAGAGCATAAGATGTAGGCAGTAGTGTATTAGAGCACAAGGTGCAGGCAGGAGTGTGTGGGAGCACAAGATGTAGGCAGGAGAGTGTGGGAGCACAAGGTGTAGGCAGGTGTATGTGGGAGCACAAGGTGCAGGCAGGAGTGTGTGAGAGCACAAGGTGTAGACAGGAGTGTATGAGAGCACAAGATGTAGGCAGGAGTGTGTGAGAGCACAAGATGTAGCCAAAAATGAATGAGAGCACAAGGTGTATGAAGGAGTGTGTGAGAGCACAAGGCGTAGCCAGGAGTGTATGAAAGCACAAGGTGTAGGCAGGAGTGTGTGGGAGCACAAGGTGTAGGCAGGAGTGTGTGGGAGCACAAAGTGTAGGCATGAGTGTATGGGAGCACAAGGTCTATGCATGAGTATGTGAGATCACAAGATATAGGCAGAAGTGTTTGAGAGCACAAGGTGCAGGCAGGAGTGTGTGGGAGCACAAGATGTAGACAGGAGTGTATTAGAGCACAAGGTGTAGGCAGGAGTGTGTGGGAGCACAAAGTGTAGGCATGAGTGTATGGGAGCACAAGGTCTATGCAGGAGTTTGTTAGAGCACAAGATGTAAACAGGAGTGTATTAGAGCACAAGGTGTAGGCAGGAGTGTGTGGGAGCACAAGATGTAGGCAGGAGTGTGTGGGAGCACAAGGTGCAGGCAGGAGTGTGTGAGAGCACAAGATGTAGGCAGGAATGTGTGAGAGCACAAGATGTAGGCAGAAATGTATGAGAGCACAAGGTGTAGGCAGGAGTGTGTGGGAGCAAAAGATGTAGGCAGAAGTGTATAACAGCACAAGGTGTAGGCAGGTGTGTGTGAGAGCACAATATCGAGGCAGAAATGTATGACAGCACAAGGTGAAGGCAGGAGTGTGTGGGACCACAAGGTGTAGGCAGGAGTGTATGAGAGCACAAGGTGTAGGCAGAAGTGTGTGAGAGCACAAGATATAGGCAGAAATGTATGAGTGCACAAGGTGTAGGCAGAAGTATGTGGGAGCACAAGGTGTAGGCAGGAGTGTGTGGGAGCACAAGATGTAGTCAGGAGTGTATTAGAGCACAAGGTGTAGGCAGGAGTGTGTGGGAGCACAAGGTGTAGGTAGGAGTGTGTGGGAGCTCAAGGTGTAAGCAGGAGTATGTGGGAGCACAAGATGAAGCAGGAGTGTATCGGAGCACAAGGTCTAGGCAGGAGTGTGTGAAAGCACAAGGTGAAGGCAGGAGTGTGTTGGAACACAAGATGTAGGCAGGAGTGAATGGGAGCACATGGTCTAGGAAGGAGTGTTTGAGACCACAAGGTGAAGGCAGAAGTGTATGAGAGCACAAGGTTTACGTAGGAATGTGTGGGAGGCAAGGTGTAGGCAGGAGTGTGTGGGAGCACAAGGTGTAGGCAGGAGTGTGTGAGAGCACAAGGTGTAGGTAGAAGTGCATGAGAGCTCAAGTTGTAGGCAGGAGTTTGTGGGAGCAGAAGATGTAGGCAGAAGTGTATGAGAGCACAAGGTGTGGGAAAGGAGTGTGTGGAGCGAAAGGTGAGGCGGAGTGGGTGAGAGCAAAAGATGTAGGAGGGTATGGAGCACAAGGTGTGGCAGGGGTTGGGACCCAAAAGATTGGGAGGGTGGTGGGGGGCACAAGGTGTGGACTGGTGGGAGCATGAGGTGCAGGCACGTGTGTGTGAGAGACAAGGTGTAGGAGGGGTGGAGCAAGACAGGTTTGTAGGTGGAGTGTTGAGGAAAGGGTAGGCAGGAGTGTGGGAGAGCACAAGATGTATGCAGAAATGTTGAGAGCACAGATGTAGGCGGGTGTGTGGGAGCACAAGGATAGGCAGGAGTGGTGGGAGCACAAGATGTGCCAGAAGTGCATTAGAGCCATGTTGTAGGCAGGAGTGTGTGAGGCAAAGATTTTGGCAGAAGTGCTTGAGCACATGGTGTAGGAGGAGTGTGTGAGACCCAAAAGTGTAGGCGAAGGTTAGAGAGGGTGTAGGCAGGAGTGTGTGGACCAAAGGTGTAGGCGGAGTTGGGGGGCATGGTTTTGGCAGGGTGCGGGTACACAAGAGGTAGGGGGGGGCTGTGGGCCAAGATGGGCAGGAGCAGTGGAGCGCAAAATGTAGGATGGCTGGGGAAAACACAAGTGTAGGCAAAAGGTTGTGGAAGAAAAGGAGTAGGGGAGATGTGGGCAAAAGGTGGGGGGCAGGGGGAAGCACAAGATGTAGGCGGATCATGTCTTTAAGCACAAGTTGGCAGGAGCTGTGTAAGCAAAGAATTGGCACTAGTGTGTGGACCCAAAAGGCGTGGCGGGTGTGGGGGCCCCGGTGTGGGCAGGACCCTGTGGAAGCAAAAGGTGTGGGCAGGGTTGTGGAAGCCGGTTGGCAGGGCATGTGGGCCAAAAGAGTAGGAGGAGCATGGGGAAAGCACAAGATGTAGGAGGATCTTCTTTAAGACAAGATGTAGGCAGGGCTGGTAAGCACGAATTGGCACGGGTTGGGGAAAGCAAAAGGGCGAGGCAGGGTGTGGGGAAAAGCAAAGGGTGGGGCAGGAGCTTGGAAGCAAAAGGTGGGCGGAGTGTGTAAAGAAAAGGGTGTAGGCAGGGTGGGGAAAGCACAATGTGGCAGGATTGTGTGGGGGAGCACAAATGTAGGAGGAGTGTGTGAGGCAAAAGATTGGGCGAAAATTTGAGTGCACAGGTTTTAGCAGAAGTATGTGGGAGCAAAGGTGTGGCAGGAGTGGGGGGAGAAAAGATGTAGTCAGGAGGGTTTGAGCACAAGGTTTTAGGGGGAGTGGGGGGGGCACAAGGTGTAGGTGGCGTGTGTGGGAGTCAGGTGTCCGGGAGTTGTGGGGCCAAGGGAAGCAGGAGTGTATCGGGCACGGGGTCAGGCAGGGGTGTGAAAGCAAAAGGTTAAGGAGGGTGTGTTGGAAACAAGAGTGGGCCCGGAGTAAATGGGAGCCTGGTCTAGGAAGGGGTGTTTGACCCCCAAAGGTGAAGGCGGGAAAAAGTGTAGAGGCACAAGGTTTAGTGGGAAAATGTGTGGGGGGCAAGGTGTGGAAGGGAGGTGTGGGAGCACAAGGGTAGGAGGGTGGTGAGAGCCAAGGTGTAGGTAAAAGTGATGGAGCTCAATTTGTGGCGGAGTTTGTGGGAGCAGAAGATGTGGGAAGAAGTGTATGAGAGAAAAGGTGTGGGAAGGAGTGTGTGAGAGCGCGGTGAGGCGGGTGGGTGAGGCACAAGATGTGGAGAAGTGTTGAGAGCACAAGGTGTAGGCAGGATGTGGGGGAGCACGATTTGGGCAGGAGTGGTGGGGCACAGGTGTAGGAAATGTGGGGGCTTTTGAGGTGCAGGCCTGGTGTGGAGCAAAGGGTGTGGGCGGAGTGTGAGCAAGCACAAGGTGTAGGTGGGGAGTGTAGAGAGCAAAAGGTGTGGGCAGGGGTGTGGGAGCACAAATTATGCAGAAAATGTATAAAGACACAAGATGTGGGCGGAGTGTGTGGAGCAAAAGGATAGGCAGGGTGTGTGGGAGCACAAGATGTGCCAAAAGTGCATTAGAGCCATGAGTGGCAGGAGTGTGTGGAGCACAAGATGTGGCAGAAGTGCTTTAGAGCACTGTTGTAGGCGGAGTGTGTGAGAGCACAAGATGTAGGAGAAGTGATTAGGAATGGTGTAGGCGGAGTGTGTGGAGCACAAGATGTAGGCAGGAGTGTGTGGGAGCACAAGGTGCAGGCAGGAGTGTGTGAGAGCACAAGCTGTGGGCAGGAGTAAGAGTGAGCACAAGGTGTCGGCAGGAGTGTGGGGAGAGTACAAGGTGTAGGAAAAAGTGTGTGAGAGCATAAGATGTAGGCAGAAATCTATGAGAGCACAGGGTGTAGGCAGGAGTGTGTGGGAGCACAAGATGTAGGCAGGAGTGTAAGACAGCACAAGTTGTAGGCAGTGAGTGTGAGAGCACAAGATGAAGGCAGAAATATATGAGAGCACAAGGTGTAGGCAGGAGTGGGTGAGAGCACAAAGTGTAGGAAGAAGTGTGTGAGAGCACAAGGTGTAGGCAGAAGTTTCGGAGAGCAAAAGGTGTAGGTAGGAGTGTGTGGAAGCACAAGATGAAGGCAGGAGCATGTGGAAGCACAAGATGTAGGCAAGAGCGTGTGGGAGCACAAGATGTAGGCAGGTGTGTGTGGAAGTACAAGATGTAGGCGGGAGTGTGTGGAAGCACAAGATGTAGGCAGGAGCATGTGGAAGCACAAGATGTAGGAAGGAGCATGTGGAAGCGCAAAATGTAGGCAGGCGCATGTGGAAACGCAAGATGTAGGCAGATGTGTTTGGAAAGCACAAGATGTAGGCAGGTGTGTGTGGGAGCACAAGATGTAGGCATGAGTGTGTGGGGGCACAAGATGTAGGCAGGAGTGTGTGGGAGCACAAGATGTAGGCAGGAGTGTGTGGAAGCACAAGATGTAGGCAGGAGTGTGTGTGGGAGCACAAGATGTAGGCAGTAGTGTGTGGGAGCACAAGATGTAGGCACGAGCGTGTGGAAGCACAAGGTGTAGGCAGGATTGTGTGGGAGCACAAGATGTAGGCAGGAGTGTGTGGGAGCACAAGATGTAGGCAGTAGTGTGTGGGAGCACAAGATGTAGGCAGGAGCGTTTGGAAGCACAAGGTGTAGGCAGGAGCATGTGGAAGCACAAGATGTAGGCAGGAGCGTGTGGAAGCACAAGGTGTAGGCAGGAGTGTGTGGGAGCACAAGGTGTAGGCAGGAGTGCGTTGGAGCACAAGGTGTAGGCAGGAGTGTGTGGGAGCACAAGGAGTAAGCAGAAGTGAGTGCCACACAAGGTGGAAAATCAGACAAATGCAGTATGTGTCTCTTTTAGCATCATGTAGGTATTTTATACCATTTATCCCAAACGTAAACACAAGTTGTGGGTAGGAATGGATGTTAGCACAGGTGTAGGCAGGAATATTAGCACAGGTGTACGTAGAAATGCTTGCACACGTGTAGGCTGGATTATTTCCACAGGTGTAGGCAGGAATGCTAGCACAGGTGTAGGCAAGAATGTTAGCACAGGTGTAGGCAGGAATGTTAGCACAGGTGAAGGCAGGAATATTAGCACAGGTGTAGGCATGAATGTTAGGACAGGTGTAAGAAGGAGTGTTAGGACAGGCGTAGGCAGGAATGTTAGCACAGGTGTAGGCAGGAATATTAGCATAGGTGTAGGCAGGAATATTAGCACAGGTGTAGGCAGGAATGTTAGCACAGGTGTAGGCAGGAATATTAGCACAGGTGTAGACAGGAATGTTAGCACAGGTGTAGGCAGGAATATTAGCACAGGTGTAGACAGGAATATTAGCACAGGTGTAGGCAGGAATATTAGCACAGGTGTAGGCAGGAATATTAGCACAGGTGTAGGCAGGAATGTTAGCACAGGTGTAGGCAGGAATATTAGCACAGGTGTAGGCAGGAATATTAGCACAGGTGTAGGCAGGAATATTAGCACAGGTGTAGGCACGAATGTCAGCACAAGTGTAGACAGGAATGTTAGCACAGGTGTAGGCAGGAATATTAGCACAGGTGTAGGCAGGAATATTAGCACAGGTGTAGGCAGGAATGTTAGCACAGGTGTAGGCAGGAATATTAGCACAGGTGTAGGCAGGATTATTAGCACAGGTGTAGGTAGGAATATTAGCACAGTTGTAGGCAGGAATGTTAGCACAGGTGTAGGCAGGAATGTTAGCACAGGTGGAGACAGGAAAATGTTAGCACAGATGTAGGCAGAAATATTAGCACAGGTGTAGGTAGGAATATTAGCACAGTTGTAGGCAGGAATGTTAGCACAGGTGTAGGCAGGAATGTTAGCACAGGTGGAGACAGGAAAATGTTAGCACAGATGTAGGCAGAAATATTAGCACAGGTGTAGGTAGGAATATTAGCACAGTTGTAGGCAGGAATGTTAGCACAGGTGTAGGCAGGAATGTTAGCACAGGTGGAGACAGGAAAATGTTAGCACAGATGTAGGCAGAAATATTAGCACAGGTGTAGGGAGGAATGTTAGCACATGTGTAGGCAGGAATGTTAGCACAGGTGTAGGCAGGTATGTTAGGAAGAGTGTAGGCAGGAATGTTAGCACAGGTGTTCGCAGGAATATTAGTACAGGTGTTGACAGGAATGTTAGCACAGGAGTTAGCAGGAATGTTAGCACAGGTGTAGGTAGGAATGTTAGCAGAAGTGTAGGCAGGAATATTAGCACAGGTGTAGGCAGGAATATTAGCATAAGTGTAGGCAGGAATATTAGCACAGGTGTAGGCAGGAATATTAGCATAGTGTAGGCAGGAATATTAGCACAGGTGTAGGCAGGAATATTAGCATAAGTGTAGGCAGGAATATTAGCACAGGTGTAGGCAGGAATATTAGCATAAGTGTAGGCAGGAATATTAGCACAGGTGTAGGCAGGAATATTAGCACAGGTGTAGGCAGGAATATTAGCATAAGTGTAGGCAGGAATATTAGCACAGGTGTAGGCAGGAATATTAGCTAAGTGTAGGCAGGAATATTAGCACAGGTGTAGGCAGGAATATTAGCATAAGTGTAGGCAGGAATTTAGCACAGGTGTAGGCAGGAATATTAGCATAAGTGTAGGCAGGAATATTAGCACAGGTGTAGGCAGGAATATTAGCACAGGTGTAGGCAGGAATATTAGCATAAGTGTAGGCAGGAATATTAGCACAGGTGTAGGCAGGAATATTAGCATAAGTGTAGGCAGGAATATTAGCACAGGTGTAGGCAGGAATATTAGCACAGGTGTAGGCAGGAATGTTAGCACAGGTGTAGGCAGGAATATTAGCACAGGTGTAGGCAGGAATATTAGCACAGGTGTAGGCAGGAATATTAGCATAAGTGTAGGCAGGAATGTTAGCACAGGTGTAGGCAGGAATGTTAGCACAGGTGTAGGCAGGAATGTTAGCACAGGTGTAGGCAGGAATGTTAGCACAGGTGTAGGCAGGAATGTTAGCACAGGTGTAGGCAGGAATGTTAGCACAGGTGTAGGCAGGAATGTTAGCACAGGTGTAGGCAGATATGTTAACACAGGTGTAGGCAGGAATGTTAGCACAGGTGTAGGCAGGAATGTTAGCACAGGTGTAGGCAGGAATGTTAGCACAGGTGTAGGCAGGAATGTTAGCACAGGTGTAGGCAGGAATGTTAGCACAGGTGTAGGCAGGAATGTTAGCACAGGTGTAGGCAGGAATATTAGCATAAGTGTAGGCAGGAATGTTAGCACTGGTGTAGGCAGGAATGTTAGAACAAGTGTAGGCAGGAATGTTAGAACAAGTGTAGGCAGGAATGTTAGCACATGTGTAGGCAGGAATGTTAGAACAAGTGTAGGCAGGAATGTTAGCACAGGTGTAGGCACGAATGTTAGCACATGTGCAGGCATGAGTGTATGTGACCACAAGGTCTAGGCATGAGTGTGTGAGAGCATAAGGTGTAGGCAGAAGTGTATGAGAGCACAAGGTGTAGGCAGGAGTTTGTGGGAGCATAAGGTGTAGGCAGGATTGTGTGAGAGCACAAGATATAGGCAGAAGTGTATGAGAGCACAAGGTGTAGGCAGGAGTGTATGAGAGCACAAGGTGTAGGCAGGAGTGTGTGACAGCACAAGATGTAGGCAGGAGTGTATTAGAGCACAAGGTGTAGGCAGGAGTTTGTGGGAGCACAAGATGTAGGCAGGAGTGTGTGGGAGCATAAGGTGCAGGCAGGAGTGTGTGAGAGCACAAGCTGTAGGCAGGAGTAAGAGTGAGCACAAGGTGTAGGCAGGAGTGTGTGAGAGTACAAGGTGTAGGCAAAAGTGTGTGAGAGCATAAGATGTAGGCAGAAATGTATGAGAGCACAGGGTGTAGGCAGGAGTGTGTGGGAGCACAAGATGTAGGCAGGAGTGTAAGACAGCACAAGTTGTAGGCACGTGAGTGTGAGAGCACAAGATGAAGGCAGAAATATATGAGAGCACAAGGTGTAGGCAGGAGTGTGTGGGATCACAAAGTTTAGGCAGGAGTGTGTGAGAGCACAAGGTGTAGGCAGAAGTGTGTGTGAGCACAAGATGTAGGCTGAAATGTATGAGAGCACAAGGTGTAGGCAGGAGTGTTTGGGAGCACAAGGTGTTGGCAGGAGTGTCTTGGAGCACAAGATGTAGTCAGGAGTGTATTAGAGCACAAGGTCTAGGCAGAAGCGTGTGGGAGCATAAGGTGTAGGTAGGAGTGCGTGGGAGAACAAGGTGTAAGCAGGAGTGTGTGGGAGCGAAAGAAGTAGCAGGAGTGTATCGGAGCACAAAGTCTAGGCAGGAGTGTGTGGGAGCACAAGGTGTAGACAGAAATGTGTGAGATCACAAGGTGTAGGCAGGATTGTGTGGGAGCACTAGATGTAGGCAGGAGTGTGTGGGAGCACAAGGTGTAAGCATGAATGTATGTGAGCACAAGGTCTAGGCAGAAGTGTTTGAGCGCACAAGGTGAAGGCAGAAGTGAATAAGAGCACAAGGTGTAGGCAGGAGTGTGTGGGAGCACAAGATGTACTCATATGTGTATGAGAGCGCAAGGTGAAGGCAGATGTGTATGAAAGCACAAGGTGTTGGCTGGACTGTGTGGGAGCACAAGGTGTAGGCAGGAGCATGTGGAAACGCAAGATGTAGGCAGGTGTGTGTGGAAGCACAAGATGTAGGCAGGAGCTTGTGGAAGCACAAGATGTAGGCAGGAGTGTGTGGAAACTCATAGTGTAGGCAGGAACATATGGAAGCATAAGATGTAGGCAGGAATGTGTGGAAACTCATGGTGTAGGCAGGAACATATGGAAGCATAAGATGTAGGCAGGAGTGTGTGGAAACTCATAGTGTAGGCAGGAACATGTGGAAGCATAAGATGTAGGCAGGAGTGTGAGGGAGCACAAGATACAGGCAGGAGCATGTGGAAGTACAAGATGTAGGCAGGAGCATGAGGAAGCGAAAGATGTAGGCAGGAGCATGTGGAATCACAAGATGTAGGCAGGAGTGTGTGGACGCACAAGGTGTAGGGAGGAGCATGTGGAAGCACAAGGTGTAGGCAGGAGTGTGTGGAAGCACATGGTGTAGGCAGGAGCATGTGGAAGCACAAGATGTAGGCAGGAGTGTGTGGAAGCAAAGGTGTAGGCAGGAGCATGTGGAAGCACAAGATGTAGGCAGGAGTGTGTGGGAGCACAAGATGTAGGCAGGAGTGTGTGGAAGCACAAGGTGTAGGCAGGAGCATGTGGAAGCACAAGATGTAGGCATGTGCATGTGGAAGCAGAAGATGTAGGCAGGAGCATGTGGAATCATAAGATGTAGGCAGGAGTGTGTGGGAGCACAAGATGTAGGCAGGAGCATGTGGAGGCACAAGATGTGCGCAGGAGCATGTGGAAGCACAAGATGTAGGCAGGAGTGTGTGCGAGCACAAGATATAGACAGGAGAGTGTGGGAGCACAAGATGTAGGCAGGAGCATGTGGAGGCACAAGATGTGCGCAGGAGCATTTGGAAGCACAAGATGTAGGCACGAGTGTGTAGGAGCACAAGATGTAGGCAGGAGCGTGTGGAAGTATAAGGTGTAGGCAGGAGCATATGGAAGCAAAAGATGTAGGCAGGAGTGTGTGGAAGCACAATTTGTAGGCATTAGCATGTGAAAAGACAACATGTAGGCAGGAGTATGTGGAAGCACAAGATGTAGGCAGGAGCATGTGGAAGCACAAGATATAGGCAGGAGTGTGTAAGAGCACAAGATGTAGGCAGGAGTATATGGAAGCACAAGGAGTAGGCAGGAGCATGTGGAAGCACAAGATGTGCGCAGGAGCGTCTGGAAGCACAAGGTGTAGGCAGGAGTGTGTGGGAGCAAAAGATGTTGGCAGGAGCATGTGGAAGCAAAAGGTGTAGGCAGGAGCGTGTGGAAGTTCAAGATGTAGGTAGGAGTGTGTGGGAGCACAAGATGTAGGCATGAGTGTGTGGGAGCACAAGATGTAGGCAGGAGCATATTGAATCATAAGATGTAGGCAGGAGTGTGAGGAAGCACAAGATGTAGGCAGGAGCATATTGAATCATAAGATGTAGGCAGGAGTGTGTGGGAGCACAAGATGTAGGCAGGAGCATATTGAATCATAAGATGTAGGCAGGAGTGTGTGGGAGCACAAGATGTAGGCAGGAGCATGTGTAGGCACAAGATGTGGGCAGGAGTTTGTGGGAGCACAAGATGTAGGCAGGAGCGTGTGGAAGCACAAGGTGTAGGAAGGAGCATGTGGAAGCACTAGAAGTGTATTAGTGCACATGGTGTAGGCAGGAGTGTGTGGGAGCACAAGGTGTAGGCAGGAGTGTGTGGGAGCACAAGGTGTAGGTAGGAGTGTGTGGAAGCAAAAGATGGAAGCTGAAGCGTGTGGAAGCACAAGATGTAGGCAGGAGCGTGTGGGAACACAAGATGTAGTTAGGAGTGTGTGGAAGCACAAGATGTGGGCGGAGTGTGTGCAAGACTATGTGGAGGAGCATGTGGAGACAA
>NC_069478.1:29620060-29622560 GCF_026875155.1 Cherax quadricarinatus
GGGGCCCCGCGTCTGATAAGCATCCCTCTGCTAAGGAGTGGCATAAAACAGCTATAAAGCCAGAGACAAACAAACTACCGAGCCTATAAGGTAGTATAAAAACACGGGAGGAAGTTAGATGTGTTTTACTCACAGCACGGGGAGATTCCATGTGTGTGTACTCAGGTGTGTGTGTGTGTACTCAGTTGTAGTTGCAGGGGTCGAGTCACAGTTCCTGGCCCCGCCCCTTCACTGTTCGCTACTAGGTCCTCTCTCTGCCTGCTCCATGAGCTGTATCATACCTCGTCTTAAAGCTATGTATGGTTCCTGCCTCCACTATATCACTTGCTAGACTGTTCCATTTCCTGACAACTCTATGACTGAAGAAATACTTACTAACATCATTTTGGCTCATCTGACTCTTCAACTTTGAATTGTGACCCCTTGTTGCTGTGTCCCATCTCTGGAACATCCTGTCTCTGTCCACCTTATCTATTCCACGCAGTATTTTGTTTGTCGTTATCATGTCTCCCCTAACCCTCCTGTCCTCCAGTGTCGTCAGACCGATTTCCCTTAAGCTTTCTTCGTAGGACATTCCCCTTAGCTCTGGAACTAACCTTGTTGCAAACCTTAGCACTTTCTCTAATTTCTTGACGTGCTTGATCAAGTGCAGGTTTCAAACTAGTGCTGCATACTCCAGTATGGGCCTGACGTACACGGTGTCCAGTGTCTTGAACGATTCCTTACTATGGTATCGGAACGATATTCTCAGGTTTGATAGGCGCCCATATGCTGCAACAATTATCTGGTTGATGTGTGCTTCCGGAGACGTGCTCGGTGTTATGCTCACCCCAACATCTTTCTCCTTGATTGAGGTTTGCAGTCTTTGTCCACCCAGCCTATACTGTGTGTACTCACCTAATTGTGCTCACCTAATTGTGGTTGCAGGGGTCGAGACTCAGCTCCTGGCCCCGCCTCTTCACTGATCGCTACTAGGTCCTCTTCCTCTCTGCTTCCTGAGCTTTGTCATACCTCTTCTTAAAACTATGTATGGTTCCTGCCTCCACTACTTCACTAGCTAGGCTATTCCACTTCCTGACGACTCTATGACAAAAGAAATACTTCCTAACGTCCCTGTGACTCGTCTGAGTCTTCAGCTTCCAATTGTGACCCCTTGTTTCTGTGTCCCCTCTCTGGAACATCCTATCTCTGTCTACCTTGTCTATTCCCCGCAGTATCTTGTATGTCGTTATCATGTCTCCCCTGACCCTTCTGTCCTCCAGTGTCGTCAGTCCAATTTCCCTCAATCTTTAGTCGTACGACATTCCCCTGAGCTCTGGGGCTAGCTTTGTTGCAAACCTTTGTACTTTCTCTAACTTCTTGACGTGCTTGACCAGGTGTGGTTCCAGACTGGTGCTGCAATACTCCCAGTATGGGCCTAACATACACAGTGTACAGTGTCTTGAACAATTCCTTATTAAGGTATCGGAACGCTATTCTCAGGTTTGCCAGGCGCCCGTATGCTACAGCAGTTATTTGGTTGATGTGTGCCTCCGGTGATGTGCTCGGTGTTATGGTCACCCCAAGGTCTTTCTCCCTGAGTGAGGTCTGTAGTCTTTGTCCACCTAGCCTATACTCTATCTGCGGTCTTCTTTGCCCCTCCCCAATCTTCATGACTTTGCATTTGGCAGGATAGAATTCGAGAAGCCAGTTTCTGGACCACATGTCCAGCCTGTCCAAGTCTCTTTGCAGTCCTGCCTCATCCTCATCCGATTTAATTCTTCTCATCAACTTCACGTCATCTGCGAATAGGGACACTTCAGAGTCTATTCCTTCCATCATGTCGTTAGCATATATCAAAAATAGCACTGGTCCTAGAACTGACCCCTGTGGGACCCCGCTCGTCACAGGCGCCCACTGTGATACCTCTTCACGTACCATGACTCGTTGCTGCTTCCCTGTCAGGTATTCCCTGATCCATTGCAGTGCCCTCCCTGTTATATGCGCCTGATCCTCCAGCTTCTGCACTAATCTCTTGTGGGGAACTGTGTCAAAGGCCTTCCTGCAATCTAGGAAAACGCAATCAACTCACCCCTCTCTCTCGTGTCTTACTTCTGTTACCTTGTCATAAAACTCCAGAAGGTTTGTGACACAGGATTTGCCTTCCATGAACCCATGCTGGTTTTCATTTATAATCTTGTTCCGTTCCATGTGTTCCACCACTCTCCTCCTGATAATCTTCTCCATGACTTTGCACACAATACATGTCAGAGACACAGGTCTGTAGCTTAGTGCCTCATTTCTGTTTCCTTTCTTAAATATGGGGACTAAATTTGCTGTCTTCCATTTCTCAGGTAGTTGCCCAGTTTCAAGGGATGTGTTGAAGATTGTGGTTAGGGGCACGCACAGTATCTGATCTTTCTCTAAGGACCCATGGGGAGATGTCCGGTCCCATCGCCTTTGAGGTATCAAGGTCACTTAGCAGCTTCTGCACCTCCTCCTCGGTTGTTCGTATGTCATC
>NC_069478.1:29625060-29641722 GCF_026875155.1 Cherax quadricarinatus
AACTGTTTTTTTTGGTCTGTTATATTCCATCACACTGGATGGTGTTTCACTGTTATATTCCATCACACTGGATGGTGTCTCACTGTTATATTCCATCACACTGGATGGTGTTTCACTGTTATATTCCATCACACTGGATGGTGTTTCACTGTTATATTCCATCACACTGGATGGTGTTTCACTGTTATATTCCATCACACTGGATGGTGTTTCACTGTTATATTCCATCACACTGGATGGTGTTTCACTGTATATTCCATCACACTGGATGGTGTTTCACTGTTATATTCCATCACACTGGATGTGTTTCACTGTTATATTCCATCACACTGGATGTGTTTCACTGTTATATTCCATCACATTGGATGGTGTTTCACTGTTATATTCCATCACACTGGATGGTGTTTCACTGTTATATTCCATCACATTGGATGGTGTTTCACTGTTATATTCCATCACATTGGATGGTGTTTCACTGTTATATTCCATCACACTGGATGGTGTTTCACTGTTATATTCCATCACACACTGGATGGTGTTTCACTGTTATATCCATCACACTGGATGGTGTTTCACTGTTATATTCCCATCACAACTGGATGGTGTTTCACTGTTATATTCCATCACACTGGATGTGTTTTCACTGTTATATTCCATCACACTGGATGGTGTTTCACTGTTATATTCCATCACACTGGATGGTGTTTCACTGTTATATTCCATCACACTGGATGGTGTTTCACTGTTATATTCCATCACATTGGATGGTGTTTCACTGTTATATTCCATCACACTGGATGGTGTTTCACTGTTATATTCCATCACACTGGATGGTGTTTCACTGTTATATTCCATCACACTGGATGGTGTTTCACTGTTATATTCCATCACACTGGATGGTGTTTCACTGTTATATTCCATCACACTGGATGGTGTTTCACTGTTATATTCCATCACACTGGATGGTGTTTCACTGTTATATTCCATCACACTGGATGGTGTTTCACTGTTATATTCCATCACACTGGATGGTGTTTCACTGTTATATTCCATCACACTGATGGTGTTTCACTGTTATATTCCATCACATTGGATGGTGTTTCACTGTTATATATTCCATCACACTGGATGGTGTTTCACTGTTATATTCCATCACATTGGATGGTGTTTCACTGTTATATTCCATCACACTGGATGGTGTTTCACTGTTATATTCCATCACACTGGATGGTGTTTCACTGTTTATATTCCATCACACTGGATGGTGTTTCACTGTTATATTCCATCACACTGGATGGTGTTTTCACTGTTATATTCCATCACACTGGATGGTGTTTCACTGTTATATTCCATCACATTGGATGGTGTTTCACTGTTATATTCCATCACACTGGATGGTGTTTCACTGTTATATTGCATCACATTGGATGGTGTTTCACTGTTATATTCCATCACACTGGATGGTGTTTCACTGTTATATTCCATCACACTGGATGGTGTTTCACTGTTATATTCCATCACACTGGATGGTGTCTCACTGTTATATTCCATCACATTGGATGGTGTTTCACTGTTATATTCCATCACATTGGATGGTGTTTCACTGTTATATTCCATCACACTGGATAGTGTTTCACTGTTATATTCCATCACATTGGATGGTGTTTCACTGTTATATTCCATCACACTGGATGGTGTTTCACTGTTATATTCCATCACACTGGATGTGTTTCACTGTTAATATTCCATCACACTGGATGGTGTTTTCACTGTTATATTCCATCACATTGGAATGTGTTTCACTGTTATATTCCATCACACCTGGATGGTGTTTCACTGTTATATTCCATCACATTGGATGGTGTTTCACTGTTATATTCCATCACATTGGATGGTGTTTCACTGTTATATTCCATCACACTGGATGGTGTTTCACTGTTATATTCCATCACACTGGATGGTGTTTCACTGTTATATTCCATCACACTGGATGGTGTTTCACTGTTATATTCCATCACACTGGATGGTGTTTCACTGTTATATTCCATCACACTGGATGGTGTTTCACTGTTATATTCCATCACACTGGATGGTGTTTCACTGTTATATTCCATCACACTGGATGGTGTTTCACTGTTTATATTCCATCACACTGGATGGTGTTTCACTGTTATATTCCATCACATTGGATGGTGTTTCACTGTTATATTCCATCACACTGGATGGTGTTTTCACTGTTATATTCCATCACACTGATGGTGTTTCACTGTATAATTCCATCACACTGGATGGTGTTTTCACTGTTATATTCCATCACACTGGATGGTGTTTCACTGTTATATTCCATCACACTGGATGGGTTTTCACTGTTATAATTCCATCACACTGGATGGTGGTTTCACTGTTATATTCCATCACACTGGATGTGTTTCACTGTTATATTCCATCACACGGATGGTGTTTCACTGTTATATTCCATCACACTGGATGGTGTTTCACTGTTATATTCCATCACATTGGATGGTGTTTCACTGTTATATTCCATCACACTGGATGGTGTTTCACTGTTATATTCCATCACATTGGATGGTGTTTCACTGTTATATTCCATCACACTGGATGGTGTTTCACTGTTATATTCCATCACACTGGATGGTGTTTCACTGTTATATTCCATCACACTGGATGGTGTTTCACTGTTATATTCCATCACACTGGATGGTGTTTTCACTGTTATATTCCCATCACACTGGATGGGTTTCACTGTTATATTCCATCACATTGGATGGTGTTTCACTGTTATATTCCATCACACTGGATGGTGTTTCACTGTTATATTGCATCACATTGGATGGTGTTTCACTGTTATATTCCATCACACTGGATGGTGTTTCACTGTTATTCCATCACACTGGATGGTGTTTCACTGTTATATTCCATCACACTGGATGGTGTCTCACTGTTATATTCCATCACATTGGATGGTGTTTCACTGTTATATTCCATCACATTGGATGGTGTTTCACTGTTATATTCCATCACACTGGATAGTGTTTCACTGTTATATTCCATCACATTGGATGGTGTTTCACTGTTAATTCCATCACACTGGATGGTGTTTCACTGTTATATTCCATCACACTGGATGGTGTTTCACTGTTATATTCCATCACACTGGATGGTGTTTCACTGTTATTATCCATCACATTGGATGGTGTTTCACTGTTATATTCCATCACACTGGATGGTGTTTCACTGTTTATATTCCATCACATTGGATGGTGTTTCACTGTTATATTCCATCACACTGGATGGTGTTTCACTGTTATATTCCATCACATTGGATGGTGTTTCACTGTTATATTCCATCACACTGGATGGTGTTTTCACTGTTATATTCCATCACACTGGATGGTGTTTCACTGTTATATTCCATCACACTGGATGGTGTTTCACTGTTATATTCCATCACACTGGATGGTGTTTCACTGTTATAATTCCATCACACTGGATGGTGTTTCACTGTTATATTCCATCACATTGGATGGTGTTTCACTGTTATATTCCATCACACTGGATGGTGTTTCACTGTTATATTCCATCACATTGGATGGTGTTTCACTGTTATATTCCATCACACTGGATGGTGTTTCACTGTTATATTCCATCACACCGGATGGTGTTTTCACTGTTATATTCCATCACACTGGATGGTGTTTCACTGTTATATTCCATCACACTGGATGGTGTTTCACTGTTATATTCATCACACTGGATGGTGTCTCACTGTTATATTCCATCACACTGGATGGTGTTTCACTGTTTATATTCCATCACATTGGATGGTGTTTCACTGTTATATTCCATCACACTGGATGGTGTTTCACTGTTATATTCCATCACACTGGATGGTGTTTCACTGTTTATATTCCATCACACTGGGTGGTGTTTTCACTGTTATATTCCATCACATTGGATGGTGTTTCACTGTTATATTCCATCACACTGGGTGGTGTTTCACTGTTAATTCCATCACACTGGATGTGTTCACTGTTATATTCCATCACACTGGATGGTGTTTCACTGTTATATTCCATCACACTGGATGGTGTTTCACTGTTATATTCCATCACACTGGATGGTGTTTCACTGTTATATTCCATCACACTGGATGGTGTTTCACTGTTATATTCCATCACACTGGATGGTGTTTCACTGTTATATTCCATCACACTGCATGGTGTTTCACTGTTATATTCCATCACACTGGGTGGTGTTTCACTGTTATATTCCATCACACTGGATGGTGTTTCACTGTTATATTCCATCACACTGGGTGGTGTTTCACTGTTATATATTCCATCACACTGGATGGTGTTTCACTGTTATATTCCATCACACTGGATGGTGTTTCACTGTTATATTCCATCACACTGGATGGTGTTTCACTGTTATATTCCATCACACTGGATGGTGTTTCACTGTTATATTCCATCACACTGGATGGTGTTTCACTGTTATATTCCATCACACTGGATGGTGTTTCACTGTTATATTCCATCACACTGCGTGGTGTTTCACTGTTATATTCCATCACACTGGATGGTGTTTCACTGTTATATTCCATCACACTGGATGGTGTTTCACTGTTATATTCCATCATACTGGATGGTGTTTCACTGTCATACTCCATCATACTGGATGGTGTTTCACTGTTATATTCCATCACACTGGATGGTGTTTCACTGTTATATTCCATCACACTGGATGGTGTTTCACTGTTATATTCCATCACACTGGATGGTGTTTCACTGTTATATTCCATCACACTGGATGGTGTTTCACTGTTATATTCCATCACACTGGATGGTGTTTTCACTGTTATATTCCATCACACTGGATGGTGTTTGACTGTTATATTCCATCACACTGGATGGTGTTTCACTGTTTATTCCATCACACTGATGGTGTTTCACTGTTATATTCCATCACACTGGATGGTGTTTCACTGTATAATTCCATCACACTGGATGATGTTTCACTGTTATATTCCATCACACTGGATGGTGTTTCACTGTTATATTCCATCACATGGATGGTGTTTCACTGTTATATTCCATCACACTGATGGTGTTTCACTGTATATTCCATCACATTGGATGGTGTTTCACTGTTATATTCCATCACACTGGATGGTGTTTCACTGTTATATTCCATCACACTGGATGGTGTTTCACTGTTATATTCCATCACACTGGATGGTGTTTCACTGTTATATTCCATCACACTGGATGGTGTTTCACTGTTATATTCCATCACACTGGATGGTGTTTCACTGTTATATTCCATCACACTGGATGGTGTTTCACTGTTATATTCCATCACAACTGGATGGTGTTTTCACTGTTATATTCCATCACACTGGATGGTGTTTCACTGTTATATTCCATCACACTGGATGGTGTTTCACTGTTATATTCCATCACACTGGATGGTGTTTCACTGTTATATTCCATCACATTGGATGGTGTTTCACTGTTATATTCCATCACACTGGATGGTGTTTCACTGTTATTTCCATCACATTGGATGGTGTTTTCACTGTTATATTACCATCACACTGGATGGTGTTTCACTGTTATATTCCATCACACTGGATGTGTTTCACTGTTATATTCCATCACACCTGGATGGTGTTTCACTGTTATATTCCATCACACTGGATGGTGTTTCAACTGTTATATTCCATCACACTGGATGGTGTTTCCACTGTTATATTCCATCACATTGGATGGTGTTTCACTGTTATATTCCATCACACTGGATGGTGTTTCACTGTTATATTCCATCACATTGGATGGTGTTTCACTGTTATATTCCATCACACTGGATGGTGTTTCACTGTTATATTCCATCACACTGGATGGTGTTTTCACTGTTATATTCCATCACACTGGATGGTGTCTCACTGTTATATTCCATCACATTGGATGGTGTTTTCACTGTTATATTCCATCACATTGGATGGTGTTTCACTGTTATATTCCATCACACTGGATAGTGTTTCACTGTTATATTCCATCACATTGGATGGTGTTTCACTGTTATATTCCATCACACTGGATGTGTGTTCACTGTTATATTCCATCACACTGGATGGTGTTTCACTGTTATATTCCATCACACTGGATGGTGTTTCACTGTTATATTCCATCACACTGGATGGTGTTTCACTGTTATATTCCATCACACTGGATGGTGTTTCACTGTTATATTCCATTACACTGGATGGTGTTTCACTGTTATATTCCAGCACACTGGATTGTGTTTCACTGTTATATTCCATCACACTGGATGGTGTTTCACTGTTATATTCCATCACACTGGATGGTGTTTCACTGTTGTGGAAAATACTGTATATATTTTTTCCAGAAATGCAGTAGGTATATGTGTATAGATGGCCATACTGTATTTAATAAAAATATGTTATAAAAAGTGGGAAGATGCGCCTGCGCAGACGTGACTCGCCATTGTGTTTTGAATGAGCCAAGAAAACGTTAGTAAAAATGGGAAGGATTTTCGTGCTCTAGAGGTTAAAATTGGGCTGACACCTCTCAAATAGGAGCCGAAATTGTTGGATATGCATTCCTGCATAACTTGAGATATCCGCGACTGGACAAGACAGCTCCAGGAACCTCAGATAAGTCTGTTTATGTTTAACTCTGGTCAGTGTTATTTTCATGGATAGACAGTGAGGTTTTCTGAGTATGATACACCTTAATCTCCAGTCAAATTGGGGAGTGATATTAAGATATATTCTCCTTCTGTTATGTATATGTGTATATATATACTCCTTTATTAATTTAATATACAGTCCACAAATTTATATATTTACCAGAATTCTTGTTGATGCATCTTTCATTTATAATTAATAGGTCAGAGCAACTTGTGGATAAGACAGTGGTAGGTATCGAAGGGGGACATTTTTCGACCTAGGTGTCCCAAATTCCTACTTGTCTATGTAACTGATAAATAATAATTATCTTTGTTATCATTTACTGTTATGTACATAATTAGTTACATTCAGATAAATGTAATTTTCCACATTTAATTTGCCCGTTGGTCCTTCTTGAACCGGAGGTAATTAGTGAAGTCATTAATTAGTTAATTACTTAATAATTATATGTGAAATGGCAGGAGATGGATGTTAAGTTCACAAATTTACTTAATATGTAGTGGATTATAATTATTACAATATTAATTTGATAAGACTAATTCTGGCCAAGATTTATATCAGTGTACATGTAATTGATAAGCCAAGTGTAGCTAATTATATTAATGTGTATAATATTAATTTTGCTATGCCAAATTCTGGAAGGATTTATATTAATTTGTATAATATTAATTTTGATAAGCCAAGTCTGGCTAAAGGTTTATATTAATGTACATTTAAAATTTATATTATAATTTTCTTACATGTGTAATTACTAAGCTCAAGTGTAGCTAACATTATTAATGTGTATTTAAAACTTATATTATAATTTTCTTACATGTGTAATTACTAAGCTCAGGTGTAGCTAGGATTTATTCAAAGGTAAGTTGTACTATTTACCTTTATAAAGTGCATAATTTAGTACATAATCAGTGTTATTAGTTAAGTTGAATTTAATACATTGCATCATGGCTGAAAATGAGGAAATTAATATAGATGACAAACATATGGAATATAGAGCAAAGAAAGCATCACTGCAAGCTAGAAAGGGTCATGTAACCAAGGCATATAATAAATGTTTGGAATTAATGAATCAAGAAACTGTGAATACTGATGATTTAAAATTGTATTTAGATGCTTTGGGGAATAGATATGATTCATACAAATTATATTACAACAAATATGAAGGCGATTTATTAGTAAACTGTGTAGATGAGACTGAAGTAGATCTTATGATTAATCAGTATTATGAATTAGAGGAAAAGATTCTTGTAAAAGTCAGGCCTTGAATAAATTAAAATGTGTAAACCAGGCAGTTGGTCAGTCTGCTCCAACAAATAAGATGTCTTTGCCAAAACTCCCAGAATTATGTTTACCTGTATTCAATCCTGGAGAAAATTGGGAGGAATTTGGGTCAATTTTTAAAGCAGCTGTGCATGATAGGAGTGATCTAGTCTGTGTAACTAAATTATTTTACCTCAAAGGACAGGTAAGAGGAGATGCTCACATACTCATACAAGCCTTTCCCATGTAAATGACTCTTACAAGGAAGCAGTTGACTTGTTGAAGGTCACTTATGGTAATATAGAACAAAGTAGGTTGGATCTAGTGAATATCATTGTTAATTTAAAATCCCCAGATCACACTTACAAAGGTTTACAGCAGTTTAGATTAAACTGGAGAGCACTCTCAAAACTTTAAGTAATGAATATAATCTGAAGGAATCAGACTGGTTATTGAGTGCCATGGTACAGAATAAATTAAGCTGTAAAGCGCTTGAATGACTCTCGAACAAATATCACAATGGTTATTTTGGTCTGGAGGAAATATGACTAGGTCTACAAGAATTAATTGTGCAGTTGCTGACCAGCCAACTAACTCATTTTAAAGATGCAACACATAATAACTCTGAGGTATCTGTCAAGTTTCACAAAGGGAAAAATTATCCCAATGGTAATAATCAAAATTCATTTACTAAAAAGAGTTGCATAGGTGCATATCAAGTAGCAGGAATCAGAAATAATGATTCTCCACAAGGTAAGAAGAATAAGTACCCTCCTAAGAGTAGCCCAGTTAATAAGAAACCAGTCAAAGAAAAGAGAGATTGTCTCTTCTGTAAGGGTACTCATTTTTCTAAGAATTGCAATGCATACAATTAATGGAATGATAAAGTTGAAAGATTGGAGGAACTTGACAGATGTATCAGTTGTTTAGGTAATCACAATGTGAAGGATTGTTATGCCAAATTAAACAACTGTTATCAATGTCACAAAGGAAGACACCATATAGTCATGTGTAAGGGTCTATATGATAATGTTGATAACAATGATAATGTTGACAATCCTGACACAACAGTAGCTAATGTAAAAATTGCTGCTAATGTTAATAATGATGGTTTTGCTGAAGTAGCCTTACCTGTGTTACAGGTAAAAATTGATGATAAAAGGCATAAATCAAAAAATGTAAATGCATTATTGGACCAGGGATCCCAGCGTACTTTCATAAAACGTAAATGTCTTGATGGTATGAAAGTACAGATGGGAGATCCCACAACTTTAAAATTATCTGGTTTTCTCTCAGATAAAAGGTCTCAATTGTATGACACTGTTTATGTAACTGTCAGGTTGGGCAATGAGAAAAAACGTGTTAATGCAGTAATTGTAGATAGACTTCCAGAGAAAATATCTACAGTAGGGCTTAGTAATGCTACAGAAAGACTTTCACATAATGTAAATTTAGCACCTTCTGGAGTAAGTGATGATTCTGTAGGCCCAATAAATATTTTGATAGGTAGTGACTATTATGCCTCCTTTGTAAAGGGTATGGTAAAGAAATGTGGTGTCACCCTTTTGAAGACTGCTGGAGGCCATGTAATGTATGGTAGGATTCCTCGTAATAATAATTCATGACTAGAGGAAACTGCAAATACCATAACTGTGTGTCTTACTCATGAAATCGTACCCCAGTATAATTCTTCCATAGAGGATGGTGTTGAGCCAGTGCATAAATTGTGAGAATTAGACAGCATTGGAATAAATGTAAATGAAGAAAGTCCAGACGATTCTTTTACTCTGGAACAATACCTGAGAGATGTAAAATTTGAATCTGGACAATACTGGGTACGACTTCCGTGGAGACTGAACCATCCAGAATTGCCCACTAATTACAGAATGGCATATGGACAATTAAAGGCTCAGCTCCGCGAACTGAGTAAGACACCAGAATTGTTAACTGCCTATAATGATATAATGCTGAGCAGTTAATTAATAAATTTATAGAAGAGGTACCTCCTGAGCAAGCCACAATTTATGGTCACTATTTGCCACATCACGGAGTGAAGAAGGATTCTAAGACCACTCCTTTGAGGATTGTGTTTTATTGTAGTGCCAGGAGTAACAAAAATGTACCTAGTTTAAATGACTGTTTGATGACAGGTCCGTCGTTGACTGAAAAAATAGGAGATATCTTATTAAATTTTAGGATGAAGAATTATGCCTTTACTGCTGACATAAGTAAAGCTTTCCTAAGAGTGTGTTTACAAGAGGCTGACCGGGATTATATTCCATCACACTGGATGGTGTTTCACTGTTATATTATATCACACTGGATGGTGTTTCACTGTTATATTCCATCACACTGGATGGTGTTTCACTGTTATATTCCATCACACTGGATGGTGTTTCACTGTTATATTCCATCACACTGGATGGTGTTTCACTGTTATATTCCATCACACTGGATGGTGTTTCACTGTTATATTCCATCACACTGGATGGTGTTTCACTGTTATATTCCATCACACTGGATGGTGTTTCACTGTTATATTCCATCACACTGGATGGTGTTTCACTGTTATATTCCATCACACTGGATGGTGTTTCACTGTTGTATTCGATCACACTGGATGGTGTTTCACTGTTATATTCCATCACACTGGATGGGTTTCATTGATTAATATAAGAAGTCTGTCAGACTGAGCTGGGAGATTTCTGAAAGGCAATGAAGATATCACTGGCAGTGGGAAAGGGGATGCTGGCGAAGGGCTCTTGTTCCAAGGAAGTTAAGCTTTTCCCTCCCCAGGATCAAAGCTGGTTACCTTCCATTCTCAAGACGCTGCTCTTACGGATTTGGCGCTTACCTGGGCATGCGCTGGGAGAAAGAGGGGAGAGAGAAAGTGGAGTGAAAGGAGAGAGAGAGAGAGAGAGAGAGAGAGAGAGAGAGAGAGAGAGAGAGAGAGAGAGAGAGAGAGAGAGAGAGAGAGAGAGAGAGAGAGAGAGAAGAGCTCCACTTCGAGGACAGCGTGAAACAAGTTTCTATACCACAAGACGGGCAGAAAGCAGCAACTTCACTGTGGCTGTACCCTTCTCCAGAACATCACTCCATCTGAGATCATACATACCCAGGATGACTCGAGTATGGAACACATTCGTACACCATAATGATGTCAACGAGATAACGTCAGTTGATCAAATGAAAATGCTGGCCCACAGATGGCTCCAACTTCATCCTGTTCCCTACTTGTATGTCTCATAACAATAAAAATGTTTTCAAATGAGCTGATGTAGGTAACAACTCTTAGCTTGCCAATAAAGTTAGGAATCCTTAACCTGTAAATAGCTCGTCAATAAAGTTAGGAATCCTTAAATTGTAAATAACTTGTCAATAAAGTTAGGGATTCTTAACCTAACCTTGTCAAAACCTGTGTAAAAAAGAGAGAGAGAGAGTTACAATGAAGTTGTTAAAACTGGGTTGGCAAATTTCTCTTACTAACGCCAGTTTGGCTTTCCTTTGAAGTAACATTGTTAATTAACACTTCAACTGTAATTAAGGTGAGGCATCACCTGTGTTGACTAGTCTCACCTGATACATTACCCGAGTATTATTATCACCATTAACAGCCAGAAGTTGTTGTCAGGAGGGTCGTCACTACCACTCTGATGCTTAGTTGTTGTCAGGAGGGTCGTCACTACCACTCTGATGCTTACTTGTTGTCAGGAGGGTCGTCACTACCACTCTGATGCTTAGCTGTTGTCAGGAGGGTCGTCACTACCACTCTGATGCTTAGTTGTTGTCAGGAGGGTCGTCACTACCACTCTGATGCTTACTTGTTGTCAGGAGGGTCGTCACTACCACTCTGATGCTTAGCTGTTGTCAGGAGGGTCGTCACTACCACTCTGATGCTTAGTTGTTGTCAGGAGGGTCGTCACTACCACTCTGATGCTTAGTTGTTGTCAGGAGGGTCATCACTACCACTCTGATGCTTAGTTGTTGTCAGGAGGGTCGTCACTACCACTCTGATGCTTAGTTGTTGTCAGGAGGGTCGTCACTACCACTCTGATGCTTAGTGTTGTCAGGAGGGTCGTCACTACCACTACTGATGCTTAGTTGTTGTCAGGAGGGTCGTCACTACCACTCTGATGCTTAGTTATTGTCAGGAGGGTCATCACTACCACTCTGATGCTTAGTTATTGTCAGGAGGGTCGTCACTACCACTCTGATGCTTAGTTGTTGTCAGGAGGGTCATCACTAAACCACTCTGATGCTTAGTTGTTGTCAGGAGGGTCGTCACTACCACTCTGATGCTTAGTTATTGTCAGGAGGGTCGTCACTACCACTCTGATGCTTAGTTATTGTCAGGAGGGTCGTCACTACCACTCTGATGCTTAGTTATTGTCAGGAGGGTCGTCACTACCACTCTGATGCTTAGTTGTTGTCAGGAGGTCGTCACTACCACTCTGATGCTTAGTTATTGTCAGGAGGGTCGTCACTACCACTCTGATGCTTATTATTGTCAGGAGGGTCGTCACTACCACTCTGATGCTTAGTTGTTGTCAGGAGGGTCGTCACTACCACTCTGATGCTTAGTTATTGTCAGGAGGGTCGTCACTACCACTCTGATGCTTAGTTGTTGTCAGGAGGGTCATCACTACCACTCTGATGACGGGTGGGAGCACTGGCCAACGCAGTGGAGGGAGCTGTTAGGTCTTTAAACTAGGAATAGTTAGTGGTATGGGTTTTTGCAGGAAAACTGTGAAGTCGCAGGGTAGTAACATGAGTACTAGGAGAACTAGTAATAGGCAAAATGAGGTGGATATTGGAAAGCCAGTGGCACTAATTGACAAGGACAGTAATAGGTTTAGTGGAATAACAGAAAGGAGCAGGAAGGGTAAAGAGAGAGGAGGGTCTTTAAATATTTATTACACAAATAGTCGCAGTGCTAGGAATAAGATAGACGAGTTGAGACTAGTTGCTAGTGCAGGTAACATAGATGTATTTGCCATTACTGAGACGTGGTTTAATTAAAAAAGTCGGGACATGCCTGCAGAATGTCACATCCAGGGTTTTAAATTGTTCCAAGTAGATAGAAGTGTCGGAAAGGGGGTGGGTGGCATTGTATGTCCGAGATCGCTTTAACTGTTGCATAAAAACGGGTATTAAGTCTGAAGTAACACATACAGAGTCTGTTTGGATAGAATTTTCAGAGGGGCATGAAAAATTAATTTTAGGTGTGATATACCGTCCCCCAAATTTAGATAGGGACCAAGGGAGACTACTATGGAGGAAATTGTTAGGGCCACAAGCACGATAATGTAGTAATTCTAGGAGACTTTAACTTAGTCATATTGATTGGAATTTCTTGACTGGGAATTTAGAATCATACGATTTCTTAGAAGTAGTTCAGGATTGTTTTTTGAAGCAGTTTGTGACAGAACCTACAAGGGGTAATAACCTGCTTGACTTAGTTCTGGCAAACAATGAATCCCTTGTTAATAATTTAGAAGTTTCAGAGGAACTGGGTGCTAGCGACCACAAATCAATTACATTTAGAATTGAATGGAAGTATGATAGTAAGGATAACTCAGTAACAGTCCCAGATTTCGCTTAGCAGATTACGATGGGCTTAGAGAACACTTATCATCTGCTGACTGGGGTAACGAAGAGGCTATCAATATGACAGTTTTCTGAACACAATACATGCTGCTCAAAGAACGTTTATCCCTTATAAGGAAATTAGATCAAATAGAAATGACCCAAAATGGATGAATAATAGGCTGAAATATCTACTATGGCATAAGAAAGGAATTTATAGGCGTATCAAAAGAGGCGAGGGTCATCTTAGAATCAGTATATTGACATTAAGAGGGACATTAAAAAGGGGATAAGAAGAGCCAAAAGGGACTATGAAATTAAAGTTGCTAGGGATTCTAAAACTAACCCAAAAAGTTTTTTCCAGGTCTATAGAACAAAAGTCAGAGATAAGATAGGTCCCCTTAAAAATAACTATGGGCATCTTACTGACAAAGAGAATGAAATGTGCTCGATTTCAAATAATTATTTTCTCTCGGTTTTTACACAGGAAGACACTAATAATATTCCGGTAATTAATTTTTATAGTGGATCAGAAGAAGATAAATTATGTAACATCACAGTCACTAGTGAAATGGTTGTGAAGCAGATAGACAGACTGAAGCAAAATAAGTCACCGGGTCCTGATGAGTTTTTTCAAGGGTTTCTAAGGAATGCAAAATGGAACTCTGTGAACCATTAACTAATATTTTTAATTTATCTCTTCAAACAGGTGTAGTGTCTGATATGTGGAAGATGGCTAATGTAATTCCTATTTTTAAAACAGGGGACAAGTCGTTACCGTCAAATTTTAAACCCCCCAATAACCTGACCTCAATTGTAGGCAAATTACTAAGTCAATTTAGCTGAGTTAAAAGAAGCCATCTCGATAAGCATAGCTTGATTAAGGATACTCAGCATGGATTAAACAAGAGGCCGGTCTTGTCTAACTAATTTATTAACTTTCTTCAGTAAAGCTTTTGAGGCTGTTGACCACAATAAAGAATTTGATATTATTTACTAGATTTTAGAAAGGGCTTTTGGATAGAGTTCCGCACCATAGACTGTTAAAGAAAGTGGCAGCTCATGGCATTGGGGGAAAAGTGTCTCGTGGATCGAGTCATGGCTCACTGACAGGAAGCAAAGAGTGTCCATAAATGGGTTAAATCCGAGTGGGAAACAGTAACAAGTGGCGTTCCACAGGATCAGTCTTGGGCCCGTTGTTGTTTATAATATATATCAATGATCTTGATGAAGGAATTACTAGTGAAATGAGCAAATTCGCCGAGACACGAAGATAGGTTTGGATAATTGATTCAAACGTAGATGTTAGGGAACTTCAGGAGGATTTAGACAAACTCTACTCTTGGTCAGAAAAGTGGCAGATGCAGTTCAATGTAGATAAATGCAAGTTCTGAAGCTCGGGAGTGTCCATAACCCTAGCACTTTATAAGTTAAATAAAGTAGAACTTAGCCATACAGATTGCGAAAAGGACTTGGGGTTATGGTAAGCAGCAACCTTAAACCAAGACAGCAATGCCTAAGCGTACGTAATAAGGCAAATAGATTACTGGGATTTTTATCAAGAAGTGTAAGCAAACAGAAGTCCAGAGGTCATACTGCAGCTTTATACATCATTAGTAAGGCCTCACCTAGATTATGCAGCTCAATTCTGGTCTCCATATTACAGAATGGACATAAATTCGTTAGAAAACATTCAGCGTAGGATGACTAAATTAATACATAGCATTAGAAATCTTCCTTATGAAGAAAGATTGAAGACTCTTAAGTTACATTCACTTGTTAGACAAGAATGAGGGAGACCTGATCGAAGTGTATAAGTGGAAGATAGGTATTAATAAGGGGATATTAACAAGGTCTTGAGGATATCTATCCAAGAGAGAACCCGCAGTAATGGATTTAAATTAGATAAGTTTAGATTTAGAAAGGACATAGGAAAGTATTGGTTTGGAAATAGGGTAGTTGATGAGTGGAACAGTCTACCTAGTTGGGTTATTGAGGCTAGGACTTTGGGTAGTTTCAAATTTAGGTTGGATAAGTATATGAGTGGGAGGGGTTGGATTTGAGAGGGACTTGCACATCGGAGCTTGTTTCTTGGGTGGCATTGAAAATTGGGTTGGGCAAATGTTTGTTAGTGGGATGAATTGTAAAGGACCTGCGGCGTCATGTCATGTCACCTCACCAGTACTTCCTCTCTCCTCTCTACAGTTCTGCGGCGTCATGTCATGTCACCTCACCAGTACTTCCTCTCTCCTCTCTACAGTTCTGCGGCGTCATGTCATGTCACCTCACCAGTACTTCCTCTCTCCTCTCTACAGTTCTGCGGCGTCATGTCATGTCACCTCACCAGTACTTCCTCTCTCCTCTCTACAGTTCTGCGGCGTCATGTCATGTCACCTCACCAGTACTTCCTCTCTCCTCTCTACAGTTCTGCGGCGTCATGTCATGTCACCTCACCAGTACTTCCTCTCTCCTCTCTACAGTTCTGCGGCGTCATGTCATGTCACCTCACCAGTACTTCCTCTCTCCTCTCCTACAGTTCTGCGGCGTCATGTCATGTCACCTACCAGTACTTCCTCTCTCCTCTCTACAGTTCTGCGGCTCATGTCTGTCACTTTACCAGTACTTCCTCTCTCCTCTCTACAGTTCTGCGGCGTCATGTCATGTCACTCACCAGTACTTCCTCTCTCCTCTTTTTACAGTTCTGCGGGGTCATGTCATGTCACCTTCACCAGTTTCTTCCTCTCTCCTCTCTACAGTTCTGGACGTCATGTCAGTCACCTCACCAGTACTTCCTCTCTCCTCTCTACAGTTTTGCGGCGTCATGTCATGTTCCCTCACCAGTACTTTTCCCCTCTTTCCCCTCTACAGTTCTGCGGCGTCATGTCATGTCACCTCACCAGTTTCTTCCTCCCCTCCTCTCTACAGTTCTGCGGCGTTTATGTCATGTCACCTCACCCGTACTTCCTCTCTCCTCTCTACAGTTTGGGCGTCATGTCATGCACTACCAGTATTCCTCTCTTCCCCCTTTCAGTTTTGCGGCCGTCATGTATTTCCCTCACCGATTCCTTTTCCTTTCCTTT
>NC_069479.1:0-34470 GCF_026875155.1 Cherax quadricarinatus
TATTTTTTTTTTAAAAGCCCCCAGAGAAAACCTTCTATAAAAATGAACCAGAGATACCTTGTGCTATAATAATGACCCAAGAAACCCGTCTTAATAAGACCCGAAACCTTGTTTAAAATAAGACCCAAGATACCTTGTGCTATAATAAGACTCCCGAGATACCCGTGAAATTAATGACTCCAGAATACCTTTTGTTATAATAAAACTCCCCGGATACCATTTGGGCTATAATAATGACTCCAGAGATACCTTGTGTAAAATAATGCTCCAAGATACCTTTGTGTAAATATACCCGAGTACCTTTTTAAATATGATCCAGAATACCTGTGTTTAAAAAATACCCCAGAGATACCTTGTGTTTATAAATGACCCAGGATACCTTTTGGGATAATAATGACTCCAAGATACCTTTCTATAATAATGACTCCAAGAAATTTTTGTGCTATAATAATACTCCAGAGAACTTGTGTTTTTAATAAAACCCAGGTACCGGGGCTTAAGATGCCCCCAGGATACCTTGTGTTAAATAATGACCCAGAGATACCTTTGTTATAAAATACCCAAGATACCTTTTGTTATAATAAAAGACCTCCCGAGATACCCCTTTTGTTAATTTGAAGACCCCAGAGAACCTTGGCATAAATTTAAAACCCCAGAGATACCTTTTTATAATAATTCTCCAAGATACCTTGGTTTAATGGACCCAGAGAAACCTTGTTTATAAAAGACCCCAAGATACCCTTTTTTATTTAAAATGACCCAGAGATACCTTTGCAAATAATACTCTAAGATACTTTTGTTATAATAAAAGACCCCAGAGATACCTTGTGTTTTAATAATGACTCCAAAATACCTTTGTTTTTAATATGACCCAGAGATACCTTTTGTTATAAAATGACCCCAGGAAAACCCGTGTTATAATAATGACTCCAGATACCTTTTGTTTATAATGATACCCCAAGATACCTTGTGTTATAATAATACTCCAGAGTACCTTGTCATAATAATGAACTCAAGATACTTTTGTTATAATGAACCCCAGAATACCTGTGTTTTTTAAAAAATGACTCCCAAAATACCTTTTGTTATAATGAGACCCCAGAGTACCTGTGTTTTTAAAAAAAAACCCCCAGAATTTCCTTTTGCAAATAATGACTCCAAATACCCCTTTTGTTATAATAATGACCCCAAGGATACCCTTTGTGTATAATAATGACTCCAAGATACCTTTTTGGTTTTAATGATGACCCCAGAGAAAATTTTTATAATAATGCTCCAAGATACCTTGTGTTTTAATGATGACCCCCAAAATACCTTTTGTTATAATAATGACCCAGATACCTTGTGTAATACAACTCTCACGACCTTGTTACAAAACAACCATTTCGTTATACCCACTTCCTCTAAACTTTTCCTCCCTCATCTACATCCTCCGCTACTCTCCCCCACCACATCCTCCTACCTCCCTCACTCTACATCCCCTCCTACTCCCCTCACGCTACATCCTCCTACTTCTCCCCCACTCTCACATCCTGCTACTCTCCCTCCTCTAAAATCCCCCACTCTCCCCACTCTAAAATCCTCCTCACTTCTCCCCCCACTCACATCCCCTACCTCCCCACTCTACATCCTCCTCCTACCTCCCTCCCCCCTACACCCCCTGTTACTCTCCCCACTCTACATCCTCCTACCTCCCTCACTCTACAAACCCCTGCTACCTCCCTCCCTATTTCCTCCTACCCTCCCTCACCTACATCCTCCTACTCTCCCCCCCACTCACATCCTGCCTCTCCCTCAAAGCTACATCCTCCTACCTCCCCACTTACCCTCCCTCCCCTCACCTACACCTCCTGTTTTCTCTCCCCACCTACACCTCCTGCTACTCTCCCTCCTCTACATCCTCCTGCCCTTTTCCCCTCACCTACAATTTCCCCGCTACCTCCCTCCTCTACCCCCACTCTCCCCCTCTAATCCCTAACTTCCCCCACGCACATCCTCCTACCCCCCTCACTCTACACCTCCTACTCTCCCTCACTTTACATCCTCCTGCACTCTCCCACTTACCATCCTCCCTTAAATCTCCCCTTTCTCTACATCCTCCTCTCCCCTCACCTACATCACCTGCTACTCTCCCTCCTCACACCTCCGCTACTCTCCCCCCCTCTAACTCCTGCTACCCCCCTCCGCACATCCTCCTACCCTCCCTCACTCACATCCCCTACTCTCCCTCACTTTACATCACCTCTACTCTCCCTCACTCACACCCCTACCCTCCCTCACTCTAATTTTCCTTTCTACTCTCCCTCACTCTACATCCCCACCTCCCTCACCTACATCCCCCCTACCTCCCTCCTCTACATCCTCCTCCTACTCCCCCCCACTCCTCCTACTCTCCCTCACGAAAAAATCCCCCACTCCCCCCACTCTACATCCTCCTCCTCCCCTCAAAATCTACTCCCCTACTCTCCCCACTCTACATCACCTGCAAATCCCCTCACTCTACATCCCCTCTCTCCCCCACTCTACATCTCCTGCTACTCCCCTCACCTACATCCCCTCTCCCCTCACCTACTCCCTGCACCCCCTCCCCGCTACATTTCCCCAAAACCCCCCCTCACTCTACACCCCTACCTCCCCCACGCACACCCCCTACCCTCCCCCCTTACTCCTCCTCCCTCCCTCACGCTACACCTCCCACCCCCCACTCACATCCTCCTCCTACCCCCACGCCACCTCCTACTCTCCCTCACGCTACATCCCCCTACTCTTCCTCACGCTACATCCCCTACCTCCCCCCCTCAAAAATCCTCCTACTCTCCCTCACCTACACCCCATCCCCCACGCTACATTTCCTTTCCTCCTTCCCTCACGCTCATCCTCCTATCCCCTCACCAATCCTCCCCACTCTCCCTCACGCTACATCCTCCACTCTCCCTCACGCACATCCTCCTACTCTTCCCCCCAAAATTTCCCACTCCCCTCATCACATCCTCCACTCCCCTCACATTACATCCCCTACTCTCCATCACGCTACATCCTCGTACCTCCCCCCACACTACATCCCCTCCTCTCCCACCTAAATCAAACCTAACTCTCCCTCACACTACATCCCCCCCTCCTCCCTCCCTCCCCCTCCCCTCCCTCCCCTCCTCTCTCCCCCCCTCCCCTTTTTTTCCCCCCCCACTCCCCCTTTTTCCTCACGCTACCCTCTACTCTCCCCCCACACACACCCCCCCCCCCTCACCTACATCCTCCTACTCTCCCTCACACACATCCTCCTTTTCCCACCCTACATCCTCCCCTCCCTCACTTTCATCCCCCCTACTCTCCTCACCTAATCCCGCCCCCTCCCTCACCTACATCCTCCTACTCCCCTCCATAATCCTCCTACTTCCCTCACGCTACATCCTCCTACCTCCCCTCACCCCCAAAATTACATCCCCTACCTCCCACGCTACATCCTCGTTCTCCCCCCACACTACACCTCCCACTCTCCTCACCTACACCCCCACTCCCCTCAGCTACATCCTCCTAACCCTCCCTCACATACATCCTCCTTTTCTCCATCACGCTACATCCTCCCCTCCCTCACCACATCCTTGTCTACTCACTTAATCATTTAAAAAACAAACCCCCTACCCGGGGAAAACATTTTTTTTTTCAAAAACCCGGGAAAATCCTTTAATAAAGAATGGTCCGGACAGTTGATTTTACCATAATGAGAGGGGGGAAAGGACCAGTTTTAAAAATATAATGTTAAAATAGAAAGGACAGAGGGAAGGTCCAGGTATATAGGGATAGGGGCCAGGGACATGAGGGTGGTACAGTATAAAGGGGAAGTACCAGGTATTAAAAAGGGAAGGTAACCCGTACTATGTAAAAGGTTTGGCCAGGGACTAGAGGGATAGGACCAGGTACAGAGGTAGGTCCAGGTCTTTTTTGAAGGATAATCTATGTAGAGGAAAAAGTACCAGGAAAAAAAGAAAAGGGGAAGGGACCAGGTACATGTATAGGTTTGGGCCAGGAAATATGAAAAGGGATAGTTTCCAGGGGACTATGGGAAAAAAGGAACCAGGGAAATTTATAAAGATGGTAACCTTACTATGTATTGGGGGTTCCCGTTAATGTTAAAGGGGTAGGTACCAGTACTATGGGAATGGGGTGGTACTAAATATGGGGGAATAAAAGAGGATAGGAAACCCGGGACAATTTTGAGGGAAAGGTAACCAGGTACATGAGGGATAGGACCCGGTACTATGTTAGGGATAGGTACCAGGTACAGTAAAAGGATAGGTACCAGTAAAATGAGGGATAGGCCGGTCTATTAAGAGGGTTATCCAGGGCTATGTATAGGGATGGGAAACCAGGTAAAAGTATGAGGGAAAGTAACCCTACTAGAGGGAAGTTCCCCGGACTATGTTTGGATAGGACCAGGTACATGTAAAGGATAGGTACCCGGTACTGATAGGGAAAGGAACCGGACTATGTATAGGGTGGAAAAGAAATAGAAGAGGGATAGGTACAGGGACAAAGTAGGGAAAGGTACCAATCTATGAGGAAGGTACCGGTACATTAAGGGATGGAACAAAAGGGGATCCTCAAGAAAAGGGGGGGGTCCGGTCATGGAGGGAAGGTAAACCCGACAGAGGGTTTTGTACCGGACATATAAGGGGGGTCCAGGGACAATGTATGGGAGTACCGTCAAGGGAAGGTACCCGGGCAAAAGGGGAAGGACCGACATGTTGAGGGTGGTACCAGCAAAAGTGAGGGGGTACCAGGACATGTAAGGGATGGGCCGGACAAATTATGGGGTTTTACCCCCGGGACTTGTAAGGGGATAGGTACCGGACAATGTTGGGTGGCCCCCAAACATGGGGAAGTCCCCCGGGGCTTATAAGGGTGGACCAAAAACAGATGAGGTTTGGGACCAGGGCTTAAAAGGGATAGGTACCGGTACCTGATGGGTGACCCCGGTCCAAAGTATTGGGGGGGGGACCAGGCTTAGAGGGATAGGTCCAGGACAATGATGAGGGATAGGTACCAGTACAAAGAAAGGGGTAGGACCGGTAAAATTATGAGGGATAGGGCCCCGTACAAAGTAGAGGGTAGCCAGGTACTATGTTAGGGTTTGTCCCCGGTCAGATAAAAGGGGGAAAAGGGACCCGTACAAAATAAAGGGGGAGGTACCAGGTCAAAGAATGAGGGTTTGGGCCCCGTACATGTATAGGAGGTCCCCGGTACATTAGATTTTTTAGGGCCCCGGTACATGTAGAGGGTTTTACCGTACAAGGGATGAAGGGTTAGGTACCAGGTACTAGAAAAGAGGGTTAGGTCCAGGTATTTAGGGGATACCAGGGAAGGTTAACCAGGTCATTAAAGAGGGGTAGGACCAGGACAATGTATGAGGGAGGACCAGGGAAATTTGAAGGTTAAGGGGCCCCGGAACTAGTAGATTTAGGACCAACTATTATGGGTAGGTACCAGGTACTAGTAAAGGTTACCCGGTTATGTATGAGGGTTTGGTACCCCCGGACTATGTATGAGGGGTTTTAACCGGTACTAAGAAGGGATAGGTACCAGTATTGTAAAAGTGGTTGGTCCCGGTACATGTAGGGGATAACCAGGACAAAAGAGGGTAGGTCCGGGGGAAAAAAGTAAAAAGGGAAATTTACCAATCTTTTTGGGGGGTTTGGGACCAAACTATTAGATGTTTTTTAAACCAGTCATGTAGAGGGAGTACCGGTCTATGTATGGGGATACCATAATTTTTTCCCCTTCTTGGGAGGGTTTTGGAAAACCGGTCTTTATAGTGTTAGGTACCCGGTCCATGTATGAGGGAGGTACCCGGGACTATTTTTGGGGGTAACCCGGTACAATGTAAGGGAAAGGGGAAACCCGGAAAAGTATGGGGATAGGTCCAGAAAATGTTTGGAGGTACCGGTACAAAAAGGGTTTAAATACTTAAAGGGTTATTTACCGGCTATGTATGAGGTTTTGACCCCGGTACCTTTTTAGAGGGAAGGTACCTGGGACAATTAGAGTGTTGGTACCAGGTACAAATTGAGGTTGGGAAAACTGGGGTTTTGAGTGTTTACCAGTACTTTGGGAAAGAGGGTTTGGACCAGGTACCTTTAAAGGTTTAGGTTAGACTAAAAAATAAACTCGCGGACAATTGCATCCCCCATAAAAAAAATTTTAATAAAGTTTTGGACGGAAACCATGTAGGGGTTTAAGTCCGGAATCCTTATAGGGGTTTGGTTAAGGGGGCGGATGAGGGGGGGAAGAGGTTTCCGTGAAAAGGGGCCAGTAACTGTTGAGGGGTCGGTATAGTTGGGATAAGGGGGGGTTTTAAGGGGCGTGTAGAGGGGTTGTTTAGGGGCCGGGGTTTTGAGGTGTTTAAAGGGGCCGGTATTGGGAGAGGGCATGATCGTTAAAGAAGGGGGTTTTTGATCCTAAAGGGCGTGTATGGGTCCCGATACCTAAAACCAAAAAATGCCCGGAAATGTTTTATGGGGCTTATGAGGTCGTTTTGAGGGTCGTGTATAGTGGGGGGGGTATAGGTGTCGGGGGGGGGGGGGGGTGGGGGGGGGGGGGGGGGGGGGGGGGTGGGGGGCCGGGGGGGGGCCGATGCTATGACAAGTGGGCAAGGTCGTGTATAGGGTCGTGTACAAGAGATGACATCGTGTATGAGGTTGTCGTGTATGAGGTGTCGTGAATGAGGTGCCTGTTAGAGGTCGTGTATGAGGTGTCGTGCTATGAGGGCCGTGTATGAGGGTTCTAAAAACGAACCAAAGGGTACCTTTTGATATACCAAGACGCCCGACCCCTAGGCCAGCTTCTAATGCTTAACAACAAGGCTGTTGTGCTGGCGAACCCCCCCTGCCCCGCCATATTATCCGGGAGGGGCACAGCCGGGCTGATCTTTGCACCTGGTGAAGATACACGCTCCCATTTCCTCTTTAAGACTTTCTACCTTTAATAAAATAATAAATTTTTATAAGTATATGTAGCATTATACAGAACCACACCTGACATTCCCACTGACTACTCTAATAGATAGAAAGTCACTTATAAAGCAACTTTTGGGCAAATTAGTTCAATTTTGCCCCAGGATGGCGACCCACACCAGCGACTAACACCCAGGTACTATTATAGCTGATGGGTGAAGGTAACGGGACAGCAGGTGTCTTATGGAAAAACGTCATAATGTTTACCGAAGCCTACGTTAATTCGATCTCCCGAACTCTAGTGGTGAGCTGAACTGCGTAGCGATCATGCTACGACAACTTCAGCTATGTATGAAAGAAAAGTGCAATGCATCACTTATGAAGGATCGAATGTAAGTGCATCATGTATGAGGAGGGCGGAAACAATAGCCAGCAGTGAGGTAGTAGGTAGATGTCCTCCCTAGCTGGGGAGGGGCGCTCGGGCTCATCACCAGCCATTGTCCCTTCGAGCTGCGCCGTAACGGAGCTGCACACGGTGCATCCCGAGGGGGATGGAGGGGGGAGAGGCGGGAGGGAGTGAGTATGGGAAGGGGAGTTGGGTAGGTATTGGCGTGGGGGGCGGAAGTTTGGTAAATCGAGAGGAGTAATTGGAGTGGTGGATGGGGGAGATAGAATGTTGGGGATAACTGGAGGACGGGGTTGAATGAGGTGAAAGTGGATTGTGGGAAGTGGGAGGAGCGGCCAGGCTGACGAACTGAACCTACAAGTAGAGATGATAATAATAATTATAATAATAATTATTATTATTATTATAATACCCATGGGGGCTATATAACGTCTGGAGTGAAAGGCAGTGATAGCAGAATAACCTCCAAGTCTTGTTAATTGAGCCACGATCACTGACACACACAACAAACACACACACACACACACACACACACACCACACACACACACACACACACACACACACACATACACACACAGAGTAAAACGGCACTCCTAAACTTTGTTGTCCATATTTATCTTTGTAAAATACACTTCTGTACAAAATACCCCCTAATAATAAAATAATAAGTAATAATAAAAATAATAATAATAAAAAAAATAATACTAATAATAAATTAGTGGTAGTAAATAAACGTGATTGGGAATGGAAGAAGGGAGGGGCAAAGGGGAGGGAGAGGGGGAGGGTGGAAGGGGAGGAGGAGGGGGGAGGGGAGGGGGTGGGGGGGGAGAAGTTCCTCTGATTGAATGAACGGACAGTTCCGTGCAGCAGCAGCAGTTACCATGCAGCAGCAAGCAGCAGTAGCAGAGCAGCTGTGTCGACGGACACCAGCACGTATAAAACAACAACAGCAAAAAGAACATCCTTCCTCAACTCCTCCCAAGCGCCCACCCCATCCTCTCCACCCCCCTCCCCATCGTCCCACCCTCCCAGCTCCTCCCTCTATTACAAACACAGGTTCCCCATGCATGGCCTCGTGTGTGTGTGTGTGGTCGTCATGATGGAGCCTCAGCAAGGAAACAATTAATAACGGAATGTTAAGGACCACAACAAACACTAGAGGTTGTTTTTGATTACCCATATATTCCCACAACCAAAGGTACATTATTAAAACCAGTTAAGAAATGAGAGAGCAAGAAGAGTACTCTCGCAGGTTACAACTCATACACTGAGGAGATAACTCTAGTATGTACTAATCACCTGAAAGTAAGTGAGGAACTGAGCTCCAAGACAAATTTTAGTTACAAGGCAAACTAACTAGGAGCCCACTCCCTCGCTCTGGCTGGTATTTATAAGAGGTAGTTATTCAAAGCGGGTAAGGGCCCCTACACCCACCCTTAGCAATAAGTTAAGGGGCTTTTAGCTGATTATTAATAGAAGACTGAATGTGTGGTTCCGTGTGCTTCTCGCCGAATTAAAATGACATACTCCGGTCTCACGCCCACACACTTCGTGGTGATTTTTCCCCTCTACTGACATCTTCACTCACCACCACCATCTGGAAAATGTTATCTTTAACATTTTCTTCGTTCCTTGTGTAGCATCACTGTAGCATAAACACATCTGTCAGTAGACTCTCTCAATGAGCAAAAGACACATCTTTACTGCGGCTAAAACAGACTTAAATCATCATATTTAGGTACACATTTCGATAAGTGATGCAACAAGTTGTGTGCACAACCTTCGTACTAACGCAACTTTTTCCTCAATAAAAAGATCCCAAGCTTGTACACGTGACTCATTCAGTCATGACTGCGAAAGCAAGGCGTCAGTGTGAACCAAAACCAACAAAACATGCCACTTGAAACAATCATGCGTGAAAATATTTGAACATCTCTTGGCTTAGGCGGGCAAATTTATGCGTGTAACTTTAAACAACGTGGTAAATCCGGGAAGCCTGAGACTCTTTGTCACGTCTTTTCTGAGAGATTTTCCGGGGGCGGTGGGGGTGGGGGGCGTCTGGTGTACTCAGGCCTGCGTCCAAGCCTTAATGACAACACCAGCACACCTGCTGCTTCATTACAATTGCAACTTTCTCCTCACTTTATAACGTTTCATTATTTTACCCGATTCCCGGCGTCAGATCTCAACGTTCCTTCTAAACTTCTACAAATATTTGAGTTATTAATAGGCTAGGATTAGGTTTTGTTAACTGGTTTATTAGGTTAAGCTAGAGTTATGTTAGTTAAATCTGTGAAAACCTCAATTCAAGAAAATAAATACAACTGTGTAGGTTTACCACTTCCAAGGTGTGAGAATGTACACTATGTAATCATTCCTAGTGTGGAGAATGTACACATGTACCACTCCTAGTGTGAGAATGTACACATTACCACTCCTAGTGGTGAGAATGTACACATGTATCATTCCTATGTGAAATGGTACACATGTATCATTCTAGTGTAATGAGAATGTACACCATGTATCATTCCTATGTTGAGAATGTACACAGGTATCATTCCTATGTGAGAATGTACACAATGGTATCATTCCTAAGTGTGAGAATGTACACGAATATCATCCTAGTTGTGAGAGATTACACATGTTACCACTCCTAAGTGAGAATGTACACGTGTATCAGTCCCTAGAACGAGAATGAAAACAAGTGTGAGAATATACACAGTGTTTGAGAAGCTGGTTGGTCCGTGACTGATGCCTCATCGTCAACTTCATCACCAAGCGCCAAGTCTTAATGACAACACCGAGACATCTTGCTGAATACATTACTATAAAACCCCACCAGACCACTACAACCGTGTCACTGAATCTGTGGGGGGCCCATTACTGCGCCTAAAGACTGTTAAGACTGATGTGAAGTAGTAACGGTAGCGAAGCAGCAAGTTTAGAGTGTCAGGAAGACTACCTGTCCTACCGTACGTCCAGATAGAGAACTGGTAGTGAAAAGACAGAGCAATGTCAGTGTGTACAGAGAGATACAGGACAAGGTCTTATTCTGATATCTGCAACTTCTGTCACACCTACACAAGCATTCCGCCTCACAAAGTTTAACCAACTAGTAACATCTGTAAATTTTTTTTTTATTTTTTTTTTTTTATATTTATCACACCGGGCCGTTCCCACCAAGGCAAGGGCCCGAAAAAGAAAAACTTTTCACCATCATTCACACAATCACGTCTAGCCAGAAGGTGCTTTACACTACAGTTTTAAACTGCAAAACATTAACACACTTCTCACACTAAATTAACAAAAAAATAAAAGTATAGAAATGACCCTTTCTTCTTTAAGCCCAAATTTTGGTCCACTGCTTGGCGTGGGGGGGGCCCACATCAATATTGTGGAGCAGCCATAACCCTAAATCTCGACTAGGAGACGAAAGTTCCCCCCCCCCAGCCTGCTCAAAATGCTTCTACAAACTTCCACTCTCGTTTTTTTTTCCGTAATCATCCCTCTTTCTTCCTCCCACAGCTTCTCCCGCCCCTGCTGTTTGGTGCTGTTGTTTCTGCGTGTGCCTGCTGCTGCTGTTTCTGTTGCTTGGGTGGGGGGGGGGTTCAACACAATGTCAGCGATTTCTCTACATAGAAGAAACTATATGCCTGAGCACTACATCCGTGAAAGGGAAGGCTAAAGCTTCGCCTCATCAGATACAACAAAATCAATAAGAGTAACTGTAAGGCATTTCAATTCAGTCTTCTCGTACGCCAACTTTCCTATCATTTACCTCGCTTCTTCTCTGTCTCATTCTTGTTACCTCTAGTCCTCCTTCCGGCCGTCCTCCCGCATTTACTGCTGTGACAGCTAAACAATACATCTTATAAGTAGCACATGTACTTGTAGAAATCAAATTATCATTATAAATCCTCACTCCACAGAGGAGCAGCCACACTGCTCTACCTGCCTCATGGCGGGGTCCTCGAGTGCATCAACACATGTCATGACATAAACATGCTTCCTCCTCCCTTAAGTTCATCACTCATCTAATCTTTACTGTCCGCTTTTACTTCTTGTCCTCACTATGTTTGTCTCCAAGAACACACTTTCGACTCCTCGTTCCTGATTACCTGGTGGTTCTTGACGAAGTTATCTAAGCAAGAAAGAACTCGAACCATGAACTCTTTAATTTGGATAAATTTCAAGATATAAACAAGAATATAGGAAAAAAATTGCTAGTCACAACAAAACGATGATAGACCCAACGGGGAAGTTAGCTTCCCTGAAACAAATAAGGGGTTGGGAAGGCTGTACAGGGTTTTGGCTAGAAAAAGAGTGTGTAAAGATTGGGTATCCGTCTCAGACGATCTACCTAGCAATATCCAGTGAAGAAATTCATTTTTTGTTATGCTATAGTGCACTCTATTTTTCGGCCTTACTTAAACTTACTTATACTGCTTCTCCACCCTTCTCCTGTTTTTTGTCGCATCTTAAGAACTCCTGTACATTATCTGTCCTCTACCTCACCAGTCTAGTTTCTTTACATCCCTGAGCTTGCAACTATCCTTATAGTTTTTACTTACATTTTCCCTTGCTTGTTGACGAGTCCCTGCTAGCATGTCCACATAGTTGGGCTCCACACACACACACACACACCGCTCACACAAAGGAGCCCGAGTCTCGACCTCGCAACCACAATTAGGTGAGTACAAACACACACACACAGGATGTTTCCAGAGAGAGAACAAGACAAGGGGTCACAATGGAAGCTTGAAGACTCAGACCTAGTCCACAGGGATGGTTAAGGAAGTATTTCTTCAGTCAAGCAGGCGCGACTGAGTTGAATCCTAGCAAGTGACGAAGTTATGGAGACATGGAACCTATACAACCATTTAAACGAGGTATGACAAAGGCTCAGAAGCACGAGAGGAACCTAGTAGCGATCAGCGAAGAGGTCGGGCCAGGAGCTGAGTCCTTCTCGACCCCTGCAACACAGATTAGGTGAGAACACACCCACAAATTGGAAAACGAATAAATGCTAATTATTATTTTAGAAGTTACGCTTATGAGTTAGTTATAATGTGCAGATGGGAGGACGACCATAGCCAGATATTTGTAGAGTGGTAGAATGGGCACACTGCCGTCCACTTCTGCAAACCATATTGATCCCTTGCCATCCCAGTCCCTACCCCTGTTCCCCACCCCACACACACACTACCTGACGCCAATTGAGGACAAGGAGAGATGGGGGGGGGACATGTATGACGACGCTAAAAAAAAAAAAATACGGAGAGAACCTGACACGGTACAGGATGTCAGAATGCCTAGAGGTGTGCCAATGAAACAAGGATCACAACTGAAGCTGAAAACTCAGATTAATCATAGGGATGTTTAGGAAGTATTTCATTAGTCTATCGTGAGTTGTCAGAAGTGGAATAATCTGGAGAGTGAAGCAGTGGAAGTCAATAATCTCCAGGAGCGAGAAGTTGACTAGTAGCGGCTAGCAAAGGGGCGGGCCAGAGCTGTAAATCGACCGCCTGAAAAACCGCATTAGGTGAGTACACACACAAACACAGGGAAAGACTGGACCTAGTAGCGAACCAGCGACGAGGAGGGGCCAGGAGCATTCACTCGAAAGAGGGTGGCGCACTCGACCACTGCAACCACAAATAGGTGAGCCCAACACTGCAATAGGAATCACAGAATACCTAACAGACGAAAACGAGTGAAGGTACTGACGGGTGTTCAAGAGGGGCGATTGTGACAAGCGGGGATTTTCACCAAGGTCCGTCCCTAGGACTAGTGCATGTTCTGGTATATACACTGACGTTGACAGAAGGAAAAGATTACAGAGATGTCCCTGTTTGGCAACACGTGAAGCTAATGCGGAGAATTCAAGTGGAACATGAAACAGGTATGACTACAGAGGATTCCTGGACAAGCTGCGAGCCCTGGACTCAACAACCAGCTCCTGGAGTTTACCCCACCAAGTGCAAAGTCCCTGAAATTGGGGAAGGCCCAAAGAAGACCGCAGGCAGAGTACAGGCTACGGGGCCAAAAAACGTCTCAAACCTCGCCCAAGGAAAAGGATCTAGAGTGGTGTAATACAGAGCACACACATCCTCTCATCGGCCGCACAACATCAAATAAAACTTGCTGCAACACATGGCGCTGACAAACATAATAGCGTCCATATGGAATAGCAAGCAACCAAAATGAAACCCACACCAGGTCAAAGTCACGCAAGAAATTTAAGAAAAATAATAAATACAAAGTTTTGCAACAGACTAGCCCCTAGCTAAGCGGTATGTCCAGACGACACTGAGGACCGTAGAGATATGGGAACAATGATAACGACATACAAAAAGATACTGAGATAAATTGACCAAAGTGGAGAGGGACGGAATGGTTCAGAGATGGGACACGCAACAAATGAAATACGAACTGAATTGAAGACTCAGATGAGTCACAGGGTGTAGTTTGTAGGAAATGGAATAATCTGGAGAGTGTTGCAGTGGAGTCAGGAGCCATACATACTTTACGAAGAGGTAAGACAAAGCTCATATGCAGGCAAGACTGTAAACCTAATTGACGACCAAAGAAGGAAGAGCGGGGGCCGGAGCTGTGACTCGACTCCCTGGAAATCACCTAGGTAAGAGCACAACACACACAAATACAGTGAAGAGGCGGGGGGGGGGACGGGGGAGGGGGGGGCCAGGAGCAGATTCTCGTCCCTGCAGAAGCACAATTATGTGGAGTACACAACTACACAAAGCATCACTCCTACTACGCACCTGAGGTCCAACAGGATGGTGGTGGGGACAATTTGGTGGTGGAACGTGTGGTGGGGCCTCCTGGATCTTCCGGGAGCTGCGGAGGCCGGGGAGAGAGGCCAGGCTGGGGTAAGGTGGAGGGGGTAGTGGTAAGGGTCGAGGGGAGGGCGGAGGTGAGGGGTACGAGGGCAACTGCTCTGTCACTGGCTCTGTGTTGATGTGTCCTAGGCAAGTTGGTTACTACTGGTGCCTTATCCATGCACTGCCTCACACGCCCGTCACACTCACGCCTCTTCCTTACTTCACCTCACGCTCTCCAATGCACAACCACCAAACACCTCACGTTAGTCACTAGCCCCTTAAAGCATGTTCTTGGTACAACCCTTATATGTCGCTTGTGGGACTTCTTTTACTCTCCTCTCTCTCTTTATAGATTAAATATAATATATAAATATTATATATATATAATATATATATATATATATATATATAATATAAATATATATAAATATATAATAATACCACACATCACACAACAAAACGACAACACACGCAACGACAACGGAGCAACTTGGCAGTATAACTCCGAATATACGCCTTATCTACGTTCATGTTTGTTATAGTTACAGATTTCCACTCAAACTTCTAAGAGCCTTTCCTATTGACATTCACTAGAACATGTTTCGTCTGATCCTAAGTGGGGCCAATGTAAGACAACTTTAGAATATACAACATTGTCGTGGAACCAGTAAGAGCCACTGAATCAGCAACCAGGAGCAGGGAAGATAACATTGTCAGGGAACCAGGTAGCCAACTGTAGCAGCAACCTGGAGCAGGAAGAATAAACATTGTCAGGGAACCAGGTCGTCCAGACTGTAGCCGGCAGCAACCTGGAGCAGCAGGAAGAAAACAATGCCAGGAACACAGGTAGCCACCTGATAGCAGCAACCTGGATCAAAAGATAACATTGTCATGGAACCAGGTATCCACTGTAGTCTCCAGGTAGTAGTAAACCATTACCAGTCTCAGTAGTAGTAACCAGTTAACCGAGTTACCCCCCCCCGTCCGAACCAGCCACCTCGTCCTGAGCTTCCAAAATCAACAAACACAACTCAACGGATCAACCACCGTCATTCGCCCTCTTGAGTCACGGTCTTTACCATTTACCACAATAATGTGGCTGACCCAGCAGTAATTATCAATTCAAATCAAAGACCTACTGGGGTACTGGGCAGAGAATGAGAAGCCGTAAAAAGGGGAGAAAGCAATCAAAGAGGATAAGAGCCGCATACCAAACCGCCGGGCGCACCGCGAATGTCGGTGCGCGAGCGCCGGCGCGGGGAGCTGTCAGCAGAGGCGCGCCCGGAGGTGGATCAGAGAAAGCAGTTGTGCAGCCTGAGAAGAGCCTATGAGGAGTAAAGCCGAGCGCCGGGCCGGATTGAGAGAGAGGAGTACGGAAGTAGAGCAACCTAAACAGGACTGGGCGCGAGTCAGCGCGAAAGCAGAGCAGAAAAGCCGGGGCGCTAGGCCAGTATACCCGTAGTGGTAGCGACACGGAGATCGGACAAACCGGCTTAGAAAGATGGCAAAAGCACCTCTAGCACTACGTCCACAAACCCCCAAACCACACAGCCATATACGTCAACAACCCACGAAAGCTCCTCCCGTTCGACAATACATTCTAACTAACAACTAGAACTCAACTCCCCACATACCATAAATCTACAACCTCATGCCACGTATACTCTAACGACAACCCTGCAACAGAAAGAACTACGAACATCCCACATGACAAAAGTGAGTGGCCGTACACCAGGGTATGCCCCAGTATCAAAGTAACTGCCGCGAAGCAAGAAGTCCCAGCCCAACAAAGGTGCAGGCAGGATGCAGACAATCGGAGAAGAAGACAAGTGCAAGGAAGCGTGAGTGGTACTGCGAAGGAAATAAACCCGATTTAACACAAATTTTACAAAAAAACCACCCGTGGTCAAACCAGCCCCCAACACCCCCACGGAACAACCAGCCACAAGGCAGTAGAAGGCTGTTTGATTGTGAGTAGCGCCAGGACAAAGGTTTTTTTTTGGGAATCTTCCGCCTCCAGCTCAACCACTCCGGCACCACCAGCCCAGCCAACTCCCCGTCACAAGCTTTCATCCAGCAAGCCTGTTGCATTAGCCGTTTCACCAGCTTCCTGCTTATTTCTGTGCTAATTGCTTCAATCTCACCGAGGGTTGACCCGGATTTTGCAATAAAGCCAACAGTAAGGCCAGACAGTGGAATGGAATCGACCAGACAGACTAGCCTGTCTCCTGTCATCCAACTGCACCTTCTTTCCGTGCATTGTGCGATCGTTACACTCTTCAGTATCCAATCTGTGGGGTAAGCCATCAGCCAACCCAGCTTCTAACCTGCTGAGCAGAGAAGTAAGCCACCGCCTAAGAAGTAAGCCAGATTCCCTCTGAGTATTGTTTATAATCGCTTGTGCTCCCTGTTGGTGAAAAGTGGTTTATTTTACCAATACTGTGGCTTAGAGTGGGTTAAGCATCTCGTGGTCGTGGAGTGAGCGCGTTCCCGCCAGAGAGTCTCTCTCCCCCACCTCTCCCTCTCCCCCCCACCTCCCGGGGTGCGCGGGCAGTACCCCAAGCGAGAGTCATACCCACCACACTCTCCACCACCACCAGCCATCCACCCATATACTTGTGATTGTTTGCACCCGACCCCCCTGTACCGGGTCCTAGTACTGTTTTTGGCTCACATAATTGGTCAAGGATTGTGCTGGTGCCAACGAGAATAAAGGCCAGTTATGAGAGTTTCGCTAGAAGCAGACATTCTTTCATCGACAACAGTGAATGTCGGAGGCGTCCATCAACCGCGCCGGACACCATACAACCCGCCGTCCAACAACAGAACTACACCGTCCATCTCCTACTCTCGATACAGTGATAATTATCTTGATAATATTTTTTCTGCCTTTAAAGACTTTGCGTGTGTGAGACATTTATAGTAAATAGCTTGTGTACTCAAAACCTGTGTGATTTTTCAGTGGTAAAGCGCAAGTATATCCTCTAACCTCATTATTTTTCCAATATTTTCAGTGTTTCACTTATCTATATTTTCTGCTGAGTTTTTCTTATGCTACTCCCTGTCAGTAAGTAAAGTATAATTGTGTCGTGTACCCAGTCAGTCACACTGTCGATGTGATTCCATTTTTTTTATTGTAAGTCATTGTATTAGCATGCAGTGCTAATTACCCCAGTATACCAAATAATCAATTTAATTCTATGTGTCTTTTAATCGTATGCCAGCTGTGTCTCATTTCTCTAATTTTTCGCCGACTGGTAAGCCCATTATTTTTGCCAGCAAATTTTGTCGTATACCACAGCAGGATTTTGGTTGTAAGAATATCTTTTATTAAAGAAGTGTGCCTGCCTCAGTAAGTGTTAACTACCTGATTCGTTTCCTTTGAGTTCATTTTTATATTTCTTGAACAAATTCACCATGATGCAATTCAATTACATTTTACAAGTAAAGTGTTTTCTTTACCTGCTTGAGTAAATTGTATTTGTCTAATTTACCATTAAGAGTTAAAGTGTTCACTCAGTTTATTTTTTTTTTTCTTCATATTTTTAATTCATTATTTTACCTGAGTATTCCCAGTGACACATTATTACTGCGTGATTTCTACACTATTATTTTTTGCACTTGTTCTGAATGAATATTTATGTTGAACCGTTTTCTGCAGTGAATTCTTTTCCCTTTTATTGATATTTTTATAACTTAATTTTTTTTAATTTTGTCTATGCATTCTAAGAAAATACTTAAATATTTTCCCCCAGTTAAACAAATTTAATAATTTTATTTTAATACTTTCACATTGATTTAAAAATTTAATTAAATTAATTCGATGTGATTATCAAGATAAAGCGACAGCTCATTTTGATTTTTAATTAGTTCTCCAGTAATATTTTACCTTGTAAAAATCAATGTAAATTTTTTTTATTTTTGTCAATAGTCCTTTAAATTGAGTTTTTTCATTCCTCTGCAGTGAATTTAAATATTATTCTGCAGAATTAGTTGTATATCTTTTCATTTCAATTCTAGAATTTTATATCAATTTTTATTTGTTCTTATTTTAGCCGTATTTTTGTTCTCAGTCTACTTTGCCATTATGTCTCACATACCGTCCAAGTGAAACTTTATGAATGTTCGACACTGCAGACTCTCAGGCTACTACTGCTGGTCCTGTCATCCAGTCCTACACAGTTTCCTTACGCGACTGACAGACCGACCCATACACCGAGAATATATGTTATACTCGTGATTCCCTTGATGCGTTACTTTATATCAATGCCAATGTAATAGTCATTGGAAGCATGGGTTTTTCAGGCCAATCGGTTCTCGTGCAAGTTGCCCTATGTGAAGGTCCTCCTTCAGAGGAAAGCCTTATCAAATTGCAAAAGAAGCTCTTAATCATCTCCTGCTGCTGTTCAACGTTTTAGACTCCTTAGATATGCGAGACTTCAGGAACCTACTAGTGGTCACAATATGAGAAACAGAAACGTTTCTTTTATTTTCCTTTGTTTCCTTGTCCCAGTAAAAACAGGGCTTGATATCCATATGTCGTTCTTAGAAACAAAGTGAATGCACACCCATGTAGTACTGAAATCGTTTGAGTGCATTTGCTGTTAGATTAGATAAACTTTATCAACATTTACAAATGCTGTCCAATCACATCTTTTCCTCTCTGAAGAAGGGCTAAAGAAACCAAATACAGAATCAATTGCTAAAATAGCAGCTTATGGAGCAATTTAAAGAAACTAATGCCACCTGCTTCTGGGTGTGCTATGAAGGCTGATTCCCCCTCCAACAGTAACGATGGAACCCCTTACAGGCCGTAAATCATGTTACGTTCCTTGTGGCCCCCAGGGTACTTACCTTGTATAAAAGTAATGTCACAAATATCCCTCAGTCTGCACCACCTCTTGTTTGCGCCACAGAGACAAATCGAGTCGGTCAACCATCTCATAGATCACCAAAACCAGTGTACCAGAGGGTCGTTATACACCTCGAAGAAATCATAGTAACAATCATTAACCATAGTCGGCGGAATTGTTACAAACTACTGTGTTTCCGTCCGTGCCAAATGCATTTATATGTCCTGATAGTTACCCTAAGAGACGTCGTACTGATGATGAGTACTCAGATCTTCCCTACTGTAATAATCATAGAATACTGGACTGACACATCTGATAGTAATGCTTCTCTATAACCTTCAGAACTTTCTCCAGATCTTTCCGTGTGTCCGTTTCCAACCGCAGAACCCGTCGAGGGAAAACAGATCTCGTGGTTTTCAATAATAACCAGAACCCGCTCATTCATTTAATTCTCAAACTAACCACACAAGCTCGTTCTTCCCAGTCGGGGAATTCGAGCCCCCAGTCAAACGCGCCCCATGGTGACAGTAGGGGGATAATGGAGTACACCATCCCCGTTCACACGCTCTTTGAAGCCTTAGAGCAGTCTCGAGAATGACAAACCCTGCCGAGGTTGTTTGAATCACATGTCCTCTGACACAGATGATTAGGTGGATGGAGTAGAAACAAGTCATTTCTCTGATGACAAATCCACCTTTTTGTTTGCACATAACTACCAATGCAACCATAGGCCCTATATTGCAAGCATCCAGTTTATAATGCGCCGTGTCAATGTCATGGAACTCTGAGCGCAAATCAATATTATTAGGTCTAGTATTGTTTAAATAAGAAGTTTACGACATGGTCCTTTCTCGTAAAAACAACCGACTCCTGTGTCTCCCTTAGTGGAGTATCTGGTTTTCTCCAACCTGCGTGTCTCGAGGACGACTGCCCTAACCTTTTCTATCCAAGTAGAGACTTCACTGCTTCTACCTTGTTTGACGACCATATTACTTTCCCTGGTGACCTTCTACTGGGATTTGCTTCCATGCGAGACCGTAATAACTCCATTGTGCTCGCACCCTTATCGATGGCATGCACAATTAGATGACTTGATCGTTCCATTCTTGGGGTTTTACCAGCTTTGATCCAAATCTGTTATACATGCAGCAGAGTATGAAGTTAAGCGGATCAAGTCCTTACGAAAGCTAATGCATTCTCCAGTAGCGTACCCATGCGGTACAGGCACTGGTAATTCTGTCACTCCCTTCTACTCTCCCATCAGTGTTTCCACCTATACCTTCAGAATTGCTGGATAGTCCGATGCCTCAATTTCTCGTTACGCTCAGATTGGGCCTTGAGTGCTCAACCTATCCCTGCAATGCCTGCTAGTTCGAGTAGAAGTTTCTCCACAGGGACGCCTTGTCGGAAAACAATTACTTGCAACTAGTAAATTCCATACTCTTGTTGAGGTCCATTCCGTCTGCAAAAGACGTTTCTGTTGCGGCTAGTGCTCTCACAAGAGTGTCTGTAGTTGTCCTAGTGTTCCAGATGGTGATACGGTCCTAATTGACAGGATTCCTGCAAAGTAAAAAGGTCTATTTTAGTATGAACCCATCCTACATGTTTAAAGAATAGTAAGATCCATTTCTAACCTGGGCCAACACTTCTGTCACAGTGTACGCCTTAGAGCAAATTACGCATCTTGTTGACCCTTGTTCACTAACCTTACCACCACCCTGTTTCATACAGTGAGAGGAATGAGTTGTCACCTGACCATGGGTCGGTGCTATTTCAGCCGGGGAGACGGTCAACGCACCTCACTGGAATCAAAGTCTGTTTCCACCAGTTGAGAGAAAGACTAAGCTCCCCCAGACTCCCCAGATGTAGTCAAGCGTTTGTTGACTCTCTGCTGACAAACGTCGTAAAGCCATTGCTTCACCAGGTGAGAAGATGGGTATAACGAACTTATAGTCCCATCGTAATTCCACTTGAACCTGGTACTAGACATATCTACATACCTGCGAATCAGAATGCCTCCATTCCAAGTTGCTGTCGCAGAAGAAATTGATCAATCAAAAAGTCTTGATGATGAGTTAAATGCACCTAGCAAATTCCCCTTGGAATGCACCCAATGATACTAGTACCTAAGAATGATGGTACTTGGCGTCAGTAATAGACTTTAGGAAGTATTAAACGCAAAAAAAACCATTCCAGATATCGCTTTCCACTTCCCAGTACGGTGATCTTTACGTAATATTAGAGATAACAAAGTCATTTCAACCCTAGAGTTGGTTACAAGGGTTTTGGCAATCCCTCCACGAGGACACCAAGAGCTAACTGCATTCCTTCCACTCCTACAGGTCATTATCAATACCTTCCGTATGGCATTGGATACGATCTTTCTTCCCCTATCACGATCTCAAGGCCGTCATGAACTAATATCTTAGAGTCTCATAGGTAGGCACACTTATGTGAACTTAGATGAACGTAATATCGTCATGTCAAAAGACGTGGATACACACTTGAAAAGACTTTGATGTAGTACTTGGAAACTTGAAGAAAGCCAATTTAAAGATCAAACTGTCAAAATGTAATTTTTTCAGATCAGAAATTAAGTTTCTTGGTCACGTAGATCACTCTAGAGGGGTTACGACTGACCAAAGTAAAGTAACTGCAGTCCTAAATTTACCAACTCCGCAAAACTGCTGAAGCCGTAAGATACCTTTGTGGGCTTAGGCAGGTTTTAATAGATCTTTTCATTGGCCAATTATTCTTTTCCATTAGGCTGCTCCTACTAACTGATTGCTTAAGAAAGAGCTCCTTTTGTTGGACCTTATTCCACCAAGAAGAGCAAGTCCACTCTAAAAGAAAAGCTAACTCTGCTCCCAATTTTGAAATTTTTCCAGATTTTTCCTAAGCCTTTCTATCTGACCAACAACGATGCTAGTTTCAATTGGCAATAGGTGCCGTACAAGTCATAAAACCGATGCAAGTAACAAACTCAGTTGCATTTTGCTAGCCGAGTCCATACAACCAGGCCGAACGTAATAATAGCAGTAATCCGAGCCAAGAAGCATTAGCAATAGTATGGTCTTATAAAGCACTTATCTTCCGAGACATTATTTTATCAGTACTCTCCTGTTCATGTCTTGAAGGGAATAGGTACCTAGGTACAATTATGAGTGTTTAAGGTATCCCAGGTACTATTGAGGTTAGGTACCAGGAACTGGGTGTATGAGTGTTAGGTAGCCAAGTACTATGTAATGATGTTAGGAACCAGGTACCTTGTAGGAGAGTATAAGTATGATAGTTCATGCATGCTAAGAACCAACATAAACATAACAGCATGTAGACAATGGTGCTATACACAATACATAACAAATAAATAAGCTAAGAAGTATTAAGTGACTAAGTATGAGGAGCTCGAGTGTGAGGTGTCGTGTATGAGGTGCCGGTAAAGTGTCCGTGTATTAGGGATCGAGTATGAGGGGTCGTGAATGATGGTCGTGTATGAGGTGTCGTGTATGAGGTGCAGTGTATGAAGGGTCGTAGTATGAGGGGTCGTTGTATGAGGTTCGAGTATGAGGGGTCGGTATGAGGGGACGTGTAAGAGGGGTCTGTATGAGTGCGTGTATGAGGACCTGTATAAGAGTGCCGTGTATGAGGTGTCCTGTATGAGGATCGTGTATGAGGGGTCCGTGTATGAAGGGTCGTGTATGAGGTGCCGTGTAAGATGGTTCGGTGTATGCGGTTCCCTGTATTGAGTGCCGTTGAATGAGGTGCCGATTATGAGTTGTCCCGTGATAGGTGTCGAGATAAGAGATGGGTCCGTTATGAGGTCAGTAGACTGAGGGTCTGTATAGATATTGGAGGTGGGGGGGGGGGGGCGTATGAGGTGTCGGGGGGGGGGGGGGTGGGGGGGGGGGGGGGGGGGGGGGGGTGGGGGGCCGGGGGGGGGCCGATGCTATGACAAGTGGGCAAGGTCGTGTATAGGGTCGTGTACAAGAGATGACATCGTGTATGAGGTTGTCGTGTATGAGGTGTCGTGAATGAGGTGCCTGTTAGAGGTCGTGTATGAGGTGTCGTGCTATGAGGGCCGTGTATGAGGGTTCTAAAAACGAACCAAAGGGTACCTTTTGATATACCAAGACGCCCGACCCCTAGGCCAGCTTCTAATGCTTAACAACAAGGCTGTTGTGCTGGCGAACCCCCCCTGCCCCGCCATATTATCCGGGAGGGGCACAGCCGGGCTGATCTTTGCACCTGGTGAAGATACACGCTCCCATTTCCTCTTTAAGACTTTCTACCTTTAATAAAATAATAAATTTTTATAAGTATATGTAGCATTATACAGAACCACACCTGACATTCCCACTGACTACTCTAATAGATAGAAAGTCACTTATAAAGCAACTTTTGGGCAAATTAGTTCAATTTTGCCCCAGGATGGCGACCCACACCAGCGACTAACACCCAGGTACTATTATAGCTGATGGGTGAAGGTAACGGGACAGCAGGTGTCTTATGGAAAAACGTCATAATGTTTACCGAAGCCTACGTTAATTCGATCTCCCGAACTCTAGTGGTGAGCTGAACTGCGTAGCGATCATGCTACGACAACTTCAGCTATGTATGAAAGAAAAGTGCAATGCATCACTTATGAAGGATCGAATGTAAGTGCATCATGTATGAGGAGGGCGGAAACAATAGCCAGCAGTGAGGTAGTAGGTAGATGTCCTCCCTAGCTGGGGAGGGGCGCTCGGGCTCATCACCAGCCATTGTCCCTTCGAGCTGCGCCGTAACGGAGCTGCACACGGTGCATCCCGAGGGGGATGGAGGGGGGAGAGGCGGGAGGGAGTGAGTATGGGAAGGGGAGTTGGGTAGGTATTGGCGTGGGGGGCGGAAGTTTGGTAAATCGAGAGGAGTAATTGGAGTGGTGGATGGGGGAGATAGAATGTTGGGGATAACTGGAGGACGGGGTTGAATGAGGTGAAAGTGGATTGTGGGAAGTGGGAGGAGCGGCCAGGCTGACGAACTGAACCTACAAGTAGAGATGATAATAATAATTATAATAATAATTATTATTATTATTATAATACCCATGGGGGCTATATAACGTCTGGAGTGAAAGGCAGTGATAGCAGAATAACCTCCAAGTCTTGTTAATTGAGCCACGATCACTGACACACACAACAAACACACACACACACACACACACACACACCACACACACACACACACACACACACACACACATACACACACAGAGTAAAACGGCACTCCTAAACTTTGTTGTCCATATTTATCTTTGTAAAATACACTTCTGTACAAAATACCCCCTAATAATAAAATAATAAGTAATAATAAAAATAATAATAATAAAAAAAATAATACTAATAATAAATTAGTGGTAGTAAATAAACGTGATTGGGAATGGAAGAAGGGAGGGGCAAAGGGGAGGGAGAGGGGGAGGGTGGAAGGGGAGGAGGAGGGGGGAGGGGAGGGGGTGGGGGGGGAGAAGTTCCTCTGATTGAATGAACGGACAGTTCCGTGCAGCAGCAGCAGTTACCATGCAGCAGCAAGCAGCAGTAGCAGAGCAGCTGTGTCGACGGACACCAGCACGTATAAAACAACAACAGCAAAAAGAACATCCTTCCTCAACTCCTCCCAAGCGCCCACCCCATCCGCTCCACCCCCCCCCCCCCCGATCGTCCCACCCTCCCAGCTCCTCCCTCTATTACAAACACAGGTTCCCCATGCATGGCCTCGTGTGTGTGTGTGTGTCGTCATGATGGAGCCTCAGCAAGGAAACAATTAATAACGGAAAGTTAAGGACCACAACAAACAACAAGAGGTTTTTTTATTTTTGATTACCATATATCCCCACAACCAAAGGTACATTATTAAAACCAGTTAAGAAATGATAGAGCAAGAAGAGTACTCTCGCAGGTTACAACACATACACTGGTTTTGTCCTGGGGCTAAGTTGGTTACGGGTTTCCATGCACTCCCTCACTGCACGCTTCACCCAATCACTCGCCCTTATATGTCCTTGTACACCCTTATATGTCCTTGTGGACTTTTACTCTCTCTCTCTCTTTATATATAAAAATATATATTATATATATATATATATATATATATATATATATAATATTATATATATAAAAATATATATATATCTATATATACACACACACACGGAGCAACTGCAGTTACTCCGAATATACGCTTATCTACGTTCATGTTGTTATAGTTAAAGATCCACTCAAACTTCTAAGTGCATTCCTATGACATTCACTTAGACGTTTGTTTCGGTCGCCCTAGGCCATTGTAGTGACAACTTAGAATACAACATTGTCGGGGAACCAGGTAGCCACTGTAGCAGCAACCTGGAGCGGAAGATAACATTGTCAGGGAACCAGGTAGCCACTGTAGCAGCAACCTGGAGCAGGAAGATAACATTGTCAGGGAACCAGGTAGCCACTGTAGCAGCAACCTGGAGCAGGAAGATAACATTGCCAGGGAACCAGGTACCCCACTGTAAGCGCAACCTGGATCAGAAAGATAACATTGTCAGGGAACCAGTTAGCCACTGTAGTCTCAGTAGTAGTAACCAGTTACCAGTCTCAGTAGTAGTAACCAGTTACCAGTACCGTCTGACTCAACGATCAACCGTCTCTTGAGTCACGGTCTTTCATATTGTGCTGACCTCAGCAGTATTCAAAGACCTACTGGGTACTGGGCAGCCGGCGAGCCAGTATTACGTGTGGTAGCAAGGAGATAGGTACGGCTGGCAAGAGCTCTGTCACAAACAGCAATATACGTAAAACAGCCTACGTGGTATTTCTACCCAAAATCCACGTATCGAACTCCACATGACAAATGGTGTGCAGCGGTGTGGAGCGTGGATTTACGTTTTTAAGGGTAATTCAAGGCGTTGAAGGCTGTTTGTGTGAGTAGCGCCAGGGTCAAAGGTGAATCTCCAGCCACCAGCTCTACCCTCCGGCACCACCAGCCAAGCCTGACTCCCCTCACAGCTTTCATCCTGCAAGCCTTTGCAGCCGTTTCAAGCTTCCTGGTTTTAGTTCGTGTGCTAATTGCTTCAATCTCCGAGGGGTTGACCCGGATTTTGCAATTAAGCCAGTCAGTAAGCCAGACTGTGGAAGTGAACGCCAGTCAGCCTAGCCTGTCTCCTGTCATCCAACTGCTCCTCCGTGCTTTGTGCATCGTTACAACGTCTTCCAGTCATCCATTCTCGTGGGGTAAGCCATTCAGCCAACCCAGCTTCTAACCCAGCTGAGAGAGAGAAGTAAGCCACGCAGAAAAGAAGTAAGCCAGATTCCTTGAGGTATTTTTTTATATCGCTGTCCCTCCCTGTTGGATGCTAAGAGTGGTTTTTTTACCATTCCTGTGCTTAGAGTGGGTTAAGCCATCTCGTGGGTCGTGGAGTGAGCGCGTCCGCCAGAGAGTCTTCTCCCCCACCTCTCCCCCACCTCCCGGGGTGCGCGGCAGTACCCCAGCGAGAGTCATACCCACCACTCTCCCACCACCACCAGCCATCCACCATATACTTGTGGTTGTTTGCACCTTGTACCGGTCCTAGTTACTGTTTTGGCTCACATAATTGGTCAAGAGATTGTAGCTGGTGCCAACGAGAAAGCCAGTTATGTGAGTTCCCCTAGAAAGCACATTCTTCACGACAACAGTGAATGTCGGAGGCGTCATCACCGCGCGGGACACCATACACCCGCCTCCAACAGTACTCACCGTCCATCTCCTACTCTCGACTTCAGTGATAATTTTCTTGAGATATTTTTCTTGCCTTTAAAGACCTTTGCGTGTGTGAGACATTTATAGTAAATTGCTTGTGTACTCTAAACCTTGTGTTTTTCAGTGTAAACGCAGTATTTCTTTAACTCAGTATTTTTCCAATATTTTTCAGTGTTTTCACTTATCTTATATTTTTCTGCTGTGTTTTTCTTTATGCTACTCCTGTCTGTAGTAAGTATTATTGTGTCGTGTACCAGTCAGTCACTCTGTGTGAAGTGATTCATTTTTTTTTTTGTTTTGTCATTGTTTTTCATGCAGTGCTAATTACCCCAGTATACCAAATTATCAATTTATTTCTATGTGTGTCTTTTTTCGTATGCCAGCAGTGTCTCATTCCTCTAAATTTTTTCGCAGACTGTGTACCATTATTTTTGCCAGCAAATTTTTGTCGTATCCACAAGCAGGATTTTTGTTGTAAGAATATCTTTTAATGAAGTGTGCCTGCCTCTGTAAGTGTTAACCTACCTGTTTCGTTCCTTTGATTCATATTTTTATATTTCTTGAACAAATTCACTCTTGAGCAATTTCAATTACTTTTAACGTAAATGTTTTCTTTACTTGCTTGAGAAAATTGTTTTGTCTAATTTAAAATTTAAAGAGTTAAAGTGTTCAATCAGTTTATTTTTTTTTTCTTCATATTTTAAATTCATTATTTTACCTGAGTTTTCCCAGTGACACTTTATTACTGCAGTGATTTCTACACTTTATTTGTTGCACTTGTTCTGAAGTGAATTATTTTGTTGAACTGTTCTGCAGTGAATTCTTTTCTTTTATTGATATTTTTATAACTTAATTTTTTTTAATTTTGTCTATGCATTCTTAGAAAATACTTAAATTTCCCAGTTAACAATTTAATAATTTTATTTTATACTTTCACATTGATTTAAAAATTTAATTAATTAATTTCTTTATTAGCAAGAGTAAAGACAGCTCATTTTGAATTTAATTCAGTCTCCAGTATATTTTTACTTGTAAAATTCAATGTAACATTTTTTTTATTTTTGTCAATAGTCCTTTAAATTGAGTTTTCATTCCTCTTGCAGTGTATTTAAATATTATTCTGCAGAATTAGTTGTATATCTTTTCATTTCAATTCTAGAATTTTATATCATTTTTTTTGTTCATTATTTTTGCCTTATTTTGTTCTCGTGCTACTTTGCCATTATGTCTCACATACCGTCAAGTGATACTTTAGTGAATGTCGACACTCAGACCTCTCAGGCTACTACTGCTGGTCCTGTCATCAGTCCTCACAGTTCCTTACCGACTGACAGACCGACCCAGACACCGAGATATTATAGTTATACTCGTGATTCCCTTGATGCGTTCCCTTTATTTCAATGGCCATGTACATAGTCTTGAAGCATGGTTTGCACCCATTCGTTCTCGTGCTAGTGCCCTGGGTGAAGGTCCTCCTTCAGAGGAAAGCCTTATCAGAATTGCTAAAGAACTCTTTATCGATCTCCTGCTGCTGTTCCGTTGTTGATCTCCTTGATATGCGAGACTTCAGGAACCTTACTAGGTGGTCACAATATGAGGAACTGATTCGTTCTTTCCTTGTCCGGTAAAAACAGCTGATCCATATGTCGTTCTTAGAGAACTAGTGAATGCTACACCCATGAGTACTGAATCGTTGAGTGCATTGCTGTTAAAATTAGATAAACTTTTATCATCATTTATCAATGTGTCCAATCATCATCTTTTCTCTCTGAAGAGGCAAAACCCATTTACAGAATCAATTGCTAAATAGCAGCTTTTGGAGCAATTAAAGAACTAATGCCACCTGCTTCTGTGTGGTGCTTATGGGGTGACCTCCAACTGTAACGATGGAACCACTTACAGCCTTAATCATGTACGTTCCTTGTGCCCCCAGGGTACTTTCCCTTGTATTAAAAGTAATGTCACAAATATGCCTCAGTCTGCACCACCTCTTTGTTTGCGCCACAGAGACAAATCGTAGTCGTCAACCATCTCAGAGATCACCAAGAACCAGTGTACAGAGTCGTTATACACCTCGTAGTATTCATAGTACATTCAGTAACCATAGTCGGCGGAATTGTTACAACTGTGGTTTCCGTGGCCATATTGCAATTAATTGTCCTGATAGTTACCCTAAGAGACGTCGTACTGATGTGAGTACTCAAAACTTCCCTACTGTAATTATCATAGAATACATGGACATGACACATCTGAGTGTAATGCTCTCTAAACCTTCAGTACTCCAGATCTTTCCGTGGTCGTTCCAACCCCCAAAAACCCGTCGAGGTAACAGATTTTCGTGGTTTTCAAAATAACCAGAACCAGGCTCATTCATTCAATTCTCAAACTAACCAGAACCAAGCTCGTTCTTCCCAGTGGGGGAATTCGAGCCCCCCATTCAAACCGGGCCCCATGGTGACAGTAGGTGATAATAGTACACCATCCCCGTTCACAACTCCTTTGAAGCCTTAAGCAGTCCGAGAATGACAACCCTGCCGAGGTTGTTGCTTCACATGTCTCGACACAGATGATTTGGGGATGGAGTAGAACAAGTCTTTTCTGATGACAATCCACCTTTTTGTTTTGCACATAACTTCCAATGCAACCATAGGCCCATATTTGCAAGCATCTGTTTTATAATGCGCCCGTTCAATTGTTCATGGACTTGGAGCGCAAATCAATTTATTAGGTCTAGTTTTTTTAAAAGGATAAGAAGTTTACAAACATGTCCTTCTCGTAGAACCGACTCCTGTGTCCTCCCTTAGTGGAGTATCTGTTCTCACCTGCGTGTCCGGGTACGACTGCCCTAACCTTTTCTATCCAAGGTAGAGACTTCACTGCTTCCTTCCTTGTTGTCGACCAGATTTTCTTTCCCTGGTGACCTTCTACTGGGATTTGCTTCCATGCGAGACTTACGCATTTGTGCTCGACCCTTATATCGATGGCATGCACAAATTGATGACTTGATCGTTCCATTCTGGGGTTTCCAGCTTGGATCCGAAATCTGTTATACTGCTGCAGAGTATGATGTACGGATCAAGTCCTTACAAGCTAATGCATTCTCCAGTAGCGTACCCAAGCGGTCAGGCACTGGTAAATTTTGTCACTCCCATCAGTGTTCCACCTATACCTTCAGAATTGTGGATAGTCGTTTCCTCAAGTGTCCGAGGACGCTCAGATTGCCTTGAGTGCTCAACCTATCCCTGCAATGCCCGCTAGTTCGAGTAGTATTTTTTCACAAGGGGACGCCTTGTCGGAAAACAATTACTTGCAATTGTAATTTCCATCTCTTGTTGATGTCACATGGCCGTCTGCAGAAAGACGTTTCTGTGCGGCTAGTGCTCTCACTAGAGTGTCTGTAGTTGTTCCTAGTGTTCCAGATGGTGAAACGTCCCAATTGACAGTGATTCCTGCAAAGTAAAAAGGTCTATTTGTTGAACCATCCTTACATGTTGTAAGAGATAGTAAGATCCATTTCTACCTGGCCAACACTTCTGGTCACAGTGTTCGCCTTAGAGCAAAAACCAATCTTGTTGACCTTGTTCACTATCCTTACCCTGTTCAGGGAGAGGATGAGTTGTCACCTGACCAGTGGGTCGGTGCTATTTCTGCCGGGGGGACCTCATCCACCTCACTGGATCAATCTGTCCACCAGTTTTAGGAGAAAGACTTAGCTCCCACTGACTTCCCAGATGAAGTCAAGCGTTTGTTGACTCTGCTGAACAAACGTCGAAGCCATTGCTTTACCAGGTGAGAGATGGGTATAAAAGAACTTATTGTCCATCGTATTCCACTTGAACCTGGTAAATAAGGGCCTATCTACATACCTGCGTACAGAATGCCTCATTCACAAGTTGCTGTCGCAGAAGAATTGATCAATCAAATGCTTGATGAGGAGTTATTGCACTAGCAATTTCCTTGGAATGCACCATTGATACTAGTACCTAAGAAAGGGTGGTACTTGGCGTCCAGTAATTGACTTTAGGAAGTTAAACGCAAAAAAACCATTCCCGATCGCTTTCCCCTCCCCGTACTGGGTGATCTTTTACGTAATATTGGAGATAACAAAGTCTTTTCAACCTAGATTTGTTACAAGGGGTTTTGGCAAGTCCCTCTTCACGAGGACAGCCAAGAGCTAACTGCATTCTCCACTCCTACAGGTCATTATCACTACCTCCGTATGGCATTTGGGTTACGATCTTCCCTATCACGTTTCAAGGCTCATGACTAATATCTTTAGAGGTCTCATAGGTAATGCACTTATGGTGTACTTAGATGACGTAAAACGTCATGTCTAAAGACGTGGATACACACTTGAAAAGACTTGATGTAGTAAATTGGTAAGCTTGAAGAAGCCCAAATTTTAAAAATCAAACTGTCAAAAAAGTCAATTTTCAGATCAGAAATTAAGTTTTTGTCACGTAGTCACTCCTAGAGGGGTTACGACTGACCAAAGTAAGTAAATGCAGTCCAAATTTTTTCCCAACTCCCAAAACTGTGATGCCGTAAGATCCCTTTGTGGGCTTAGCAGGTTTTTTATAGATCTTTCATTGCCAATTATTCTTCCCTAGCTGCTCCTCTAACTGAGTTGCTTAAGAAAGATGCTCCTTTTGTTTTGGACCTTCCGTCAAGAAAGAGCATTCCAAACTCTAAAAGAAAAGCTAACTTTGCTCCAATTTTGAAATTTCCAGATTTTTCTAAGCCTTTCTATCTGACAAACTGATGCTAGTTCAATTGGCATAGGTGCCGTACTAGCTCAGAAGACCCATGGCAAGTACAACGCAGTTGCATTTGCTAGCCGAGTCCTACAAAAGCTGAACGTAATTATACAGTAACCGAGCCCAAGAAGCTTTAGCAAAAGTATGGTCTTTTAAAACACTTCCGAGACATTATTTATCAGTACTTGTTCATGTCTTGACAGATCATGCTCCACTGATACCCTTATTCCAGACCCAAAAACCTACTGGAAGGTTAGCTAGATGGACCTTGACTATCCAAGAGTTCAATCCCACCTTTGAGCATTTACCTGGCAAGGGCAAATGTAGTCGCAGATGCTTTATCGCGACATGTTAGTATAGTAACTGCAGACCCCTCCATTTAGTGCTGAAGATGTAAAGAATGCTCAACGAACAGATCTATGTGGTATGGTGTGATCGATTCTGTCCAGGAAGGGTCTTATCTGACTGTGAAGCCACAGCACCTTAGTGCTTCCATGACAAGATTACTGTATCGACAGCGAGTTGGGTCTCTAGCAGAAGGTATACCGTTAGTAAATTTCCCATCATAGTGAAAGTAGCCTTAAAGCTAGTTCACGATGTACAGGGTGTTGCAAAACCCTGGTATGGATCGTTCAGTAAAAACAAGCCAGATTGAAAATACTTTTTTGGCCTGTATGGCAACTGAAATTTTTTCCTGAGTATGTTAGGAATGTAGTGTCTGCATGCAACATAAAGGCATGCTATGGTCCTAATCCAATCCAAGTGTAAACCAACTACTAGCGAACCTTGGGAAAGAGTTGCGCTAGATTTGTTAACTAATTTCCAATGTTCCCTCCAAGGTAACAAACATCTGTGTGTTATGGGAGACCATTTCACCAGATAAATTTTGAGTTAGTTCCCATTGCAGATAGACTGCCGAGACAGTAAACTAAAGCGTTTAAAGAACGCATTATCTGCAGCATACCACTCCTAAGTCCCTAGTAACAGTTTAAAGGAGGTGAATTCTGTAATGAAATTCTTGAAAATTTGTGTACCTTGTACAAGATCACTAAATCCACCATTGTTCCTCATCATCCTGCCAGCAATGGGTTAGCGGAACGAACCAATAAGAAAGTACTTATGTCTTGAGAAACCACTATCAATCCCAATAGTGAAACTTTGGGGTGAAGTTATACCTGATTGCAGTGTGCTATAAATTCTGCTTACAAAGTTTCTATAGGTTACACTCCACATTATGCATTGTATGGTGTAGATAAACGTTTGCCTTATGAGGGTTGTTGTATTCTAATCCGAAACCAAATTACAACCCTGATGGTTTTTGTAGCAACTCGTACCCGCTTAGCTCAAAGTGTTTTTAGAAGAATCCCTGAAACACTTCATAAATCAAACAGCTGAATTTAAAAGAGTCGCAAATACTCGAGTAAAGCCACAAAAATCAAAGTAGGTTCGAGAGTTATGTGACTAACTTTAAAAAATCGTTCTGCAATGCCAAAGCTTGATCAAAAGTTTGTTGGTCCTTATCGCGTAGTTGAACATATCACTGGTAATAAGTATAAGGTTAGAGAAAATTAGTACTGGTCAGTATAAAGAATCGCATTTGGATCATATGAAGTTAGTATGTGATGATAATGACGTTCCAACCCAGACTAATGTGAAAAGACTCTGACAATCCTCCTGATCCTGTAACTCTCTTCCTCTGATACTCAGTCAGTTGATCAACTTGAATGTCGTTATTCCCTACGTACACGACAGGTATTGAGAAATCCTCAAGTATCATTTGTAACGCCTAAATTCAATTTGCCTCAAATACAGCATGAGTTTTGCCTATGCTACAGAGTTTGATCCTCCAGAGATGACACCCCTTTTTGCATATGCCAATCTTTCCCTAGCAGAGTTGGGGTTAAATGTAAATAACCCGTTATAGAGAATAATTACAGTATCAACTTATCAGTATTCAAGAATTTTTTTTTTTGTGTTCATGTTCTCTCCGCATTCTGAGAGTTAACAGTCTAGATTTGCGTGTCAAACCCAATCTGCCTTTCTGGGTTTAAAAACTCTTTCTTTGTATATATTCCTTCCCCAGAATCCGTAGATCACACAAAAACAGATCGATCGATAAAATTTTTTTTATCACTTGTATTCTCAACGTAGAGTTTTTGTTGTTCAATTGTTGAGTTTTAAGTTGTGCTATCGTATACCTTGTATTGCATTACAGTTTCAGTTACGTAAGCTTTCATTCCCTTGTTCTACTTATGTATTTTTAATGTTTAATGTTGTGTACTTTGACATTTTAAAAGAACAGCCCAAGCCGTATACCTACCATTCCCCTAGTTTGTATTATTGTATGTCGGGACGACATACGTTAGCGTCGCCGAGCTCTCAGTAGTAGTAAAACCCGTTACCAGTCTCAGTAGTAGTAACCAGTTACCAGTACCGTCTGACTCAACGATCAACCGTCTCTTGAGTCACGGTCTTTCATATTGTGCTGACCTCAGCAGTATTCAAAGACCTACTGGGTACTGGGCAGCCGGCGAGCCAGTATTACGTGTGGTAGCAAGGAGATAGGTACGGCTGGCAAGAGCTCTGTCCACATAACAGCAATATACGTAAAACAGCCTACGTGAGTATTTCTACCCTAATCCACGTATCGAACTCCCACATGATAGTAGCAGCAACCTGGAGCAGGAAGATAACATTGCCAGGGAACCAGGTAGCCACTGTAGCAGCAACCTGGATCAGAAAGATAACATTGTCAGGGAACCAGGTAGCCACTGTAGCAGCAACCTGGAGCAGGAAGATAACATTGCCAGGGAACCAGGTAGCCACTGTAGCAGCAACCTGGATCAGAAAGATAACATTGTCAGGGGAAACCCGGTAGCCACTGTAGCAGCAACCTGGAGAGGAAGAT
>NC_069479.1:34970-60455 GCF_026875155.1 Cherax quadricarinatus
AAGCCCAAAAATAAGCACCACTGAAGCTCACAAGACACCTGAAACCAAAACACCCCTGGGGGCACATAAGAAACCCCCTGAAGCCAAAATAAGAAATGGGTTAAAACCATAAAATTAAACTGAAGACACTAAGAACCATAAAAATCACAAGACCCACTAAGCACACTAAAAACCATGAAAACATCACTAAGAACCAACAATAAGCACCCACCTAGACACACTGAAGAACAAAACACCAGGTAAAACTAAGAATTTAAACACACTAAGCCCATGAAGCACCTAAGAACCACTGAAGCTCCAAAAACCCTGAAACACACTAAAAACCCCAAAACCAGTGAAACACATAAAACACCACTGAACACACTAAAACACCCTGAAGACCACTAAGCACAAGAAACCACTAAGCACCCTGAAGCACCCCCTAAGACAATGAAGCATCACTAAGACACCATGAAGCACACTAAGACACACTGAAGCATCACTTTAAAACACCAGTGGAACACACTAAGGGCACCACATAAGCATCACTAAGACCAATGAAACAACACTAAGACACCACTGAAGCAAACATAAGACACCATGAAGCACACTAAGACACCATGAAGCACACTAAGACAATGAAGCATCACTAAGACACCCCGGGAAACAACACTAAAAACACCATGAAGCACCACTAAGACACCCCTGAAGCATCACTAAGACACCATGAAGCACATAAGACACCACTGAAGCATCATAAGACACCATTGAAGCACACAAAAGAACACCACTGAAGCATCACTAAGACACCATGAACACACTAAGAACCACTGAAGCATCACTAAGACACCACTGAAGCATCACTAAGACACCACTGAAGCATCACTAAGACACCACTGAAGCATCACTAAGACACCACTGAAGCATCACTAAGACACCACTGAAGCATCACTAAGACACCACTGAAGCACCACTAAGACACCACTGAAGCACCACTAAGACACCACTGAAGCATCACTAAGACACCACTGAAGCATCACTAAGGCACCACTGAAGCATCACTCAAGACACCACTGAAGCATCACTAAGACACCACTGAAGCATCACTAAGACACCACTGAAGCATCACTAAGACACCACTGAAGCATCACTAAGACACCAGTGAAGCATCACTAAGACACCACTGAAGCATCACTAAGACACCACTGAAGCATCACTAAGACACCACTGAAGCATCACTAAGACACCACTGAAGCATCACTAAGACACCAGTGAAGCATCACTAAGACACCACTGAAGCATCACTAAGACACCACTGAAGCATCACTAAGACACCACTGAAGCATCACTAAGACACCAGTGAAGCATCACTAAGACACCATGAAGCATCCTAAGACACATGAAAGCACCACAGCCCAGTGAAGCCCCCTAAGGCCACCACTGAAGCATCACTAAGACACCAGTGAAGCACCACTAAGACACCACTGAAGCATCACTAAGACACCAGTGAAGCACCACTAAGACACCACTGAAGCATCACTAAGACACCACTGAAGCACCACTAAGACACCAGTGAAGCATCACTAAGACACCACTGAAGCACCACTAAGACATCACTGAAGCATCACTAAGACACCAGTGAAGCACCACTAAGACACCACTGAAGCATCACTAAGACACCACTGAAGCACCACTAAGACACCAGTGAAGCACCACTAAGACGCCACTGAAGCACCACTAAGACACCACTGAAGCATCACTAAGACACACTGAAGCACCACAAGACTCCAGTGAGCATCACTAAGGACACACTGAAGGCAATATTAAGACACCAGGGGAAGCATCACTAAGACACCACTGAAGCATCATTAAGACACCAGTGGAGCATCACTAAGACACCACTGAAGCATCATTAAGACACCAGTGGACCATCACTAAGACACCAGTGAAGCATCACTAAGACACCAGTGAAGCATCACTAAGACACCAGTGAAGCATCACTAAGACACCAGTGAAGCACCACTAAGACACCACTGAAGCATCACTAAGACACCAGTGAAGCATCATTAAGACACCAGTGAAGCATCACTAAGACACCAGTGAAGCATCACTAAGACACCACTGAAGCATCATTAAGACACCAGTGAAGCATCACCTCTAAGCACCAGTGACTGGCATCACTAAGCTCCAGTGTAAAGCACCACTAGACACAACTGAAGAATCACTAAGACACCTGATAGCTCATTTAAGACACTCCAGTGAAGCATCCACTAAGACACACTGAAGCATCAATAAGTCACCACTGAAGCATTCATTAAGGGACACCAGTGAAGCATCATAAGACCACCACTGAAGCATCATTAAGACCCCCACCAGTGGAAGCATCACTAAGACACCAGTGAAGCATCACTAAGACACCAGTGAAGCATCACTAAGACACCAGTGAAGCATCACTAAGACACCAGTGAAGCATCACTAAGACACCAGTGAAGCATCACTAAGACACCAGTGAAGCATCACTAAGACACCAGTGAAGCATCACTAAGACACCAGTGAAGCATCACTAAGACACCAGTGAAGCATCACTACGACACCACTGGAACATAACTAAGACACCAGTAAAGCATCATTAAGACACCACTGGAGCATCACTAAGACACCACTGAAGCATCAGTAAGACACCACTGAAGCACCACTAAGACACCACTGGAACATCACTAAGACACTAGCGAAGCATCACTAAGACACCACTGGAGCATCACTAAGACACCACTGGAGCATCACAAAGACACCAGTGAAGCATCACAAAGACACCACTGGAGCATCACTAAGACACCACTGGAGCATCACAAAGACTCCAGTGAAGCTAACTAAGACACCCACTGAAGCTCACTAAGAAACCAGTGGAAGCACCTAAGACACCACTGAAGCACACTAAGACATCACTTAAGCCCCACTAAGAACACCCACTGAAGCATCAGTAAGGCACCACTGAAGCACCACTAAGACACCAGTGAAGCATCACTAAGACACCAGTGAAGCATCACTAAGACACCAGTGAAGCATCACTAAGACACCACTGAATCATCACTAAGACACCAGTGAAGCATCACTAAGACACCACTGGAGCATCACTAAGACACCAGTGAAGCATCACTAAGACACCACTGAATCATCACTAAGACATCACTGAAGCATCACTAAGACACCACTGGAGCATCACTAAGACACCAGTGAAGCACCACTAAGACACCACTGAAGCATCACTAAGACACCACTGAAGCATCACTAAGACATACTCGAAGCAATCACTAAGACACCACTGAAGCATCACTAAGACATCACTGAAGCATCACTAAGACATCACTGAAGCATCACTAAGACACCACTGAAGCATCACTAAGACACCACTGAAGCATCACTAAGACACCACTGAAGCATCACTAAGACACCACTGAAGCATCACTAAGACACCACTGAAGCATCACTAAGACACCAGTGAAGCATCACTAAGACATCACTGAAGCATCACTAAGACATCACTGAAGCACCAGTAAGACACCAGTGAAGCACCACTAAGACACCACTGAAGCATCACTAAGACACCACTGAAGCATCACTAAGATACAGCTGGAGCGTCACTAAGACACCACTGAAGCATCACTAAGACATCAGTGGAGCATCACTAAGACACCAGTGAAGCACCACTAAGACACCACTGGAGCATCACTAAGGACCACGGTGAGCATACTAAGAACCACTGAAGCATCACTAAGGAAACCACTGGAGATCAAATAAGGACACCACTGAAGCATCACTAGACACCACTGGAGCATCAACTAGAACCACTGCAGCATCACTAAGACACCACGGAAGCATAAACTAAGACACACTGAAGCATCACTAAGACACCAGTGAAGCATCACTAAGACACCACTGAAGCATCACTAAGACACCACTGAAGCATCACTAAGACACCACTGAAGCATCACTAAGACACCACTGAAGCACCACTAAGGACTCAGTGGAGCATCACTAAGGACACACTGATGCATCACTAAGACACCACTGAAGCATCACTAAGACACCACTGAAGCATCACTAAGACACCACTGAAGCATCACTAAGACAGCACTGGAGCATCACTAAGACACCAGTGAAGCATCACTAAGACACCACTGGAGCATCACTAGGACACAAGGTGTAGGCATCACTAAGGACACCACTGAAGCATCACTAAGACACCACTAAAACATCACTAAGACACCGCTTGAGCATCACTAAGACACCGCTTGAGCATCACTAAGACATCACTGAAGCACCACTAAGACATCACTGAAGCATCACTAAGACACCACTGAAGCATCACTAAGACACCACTAAAACATCACTAAGACACCGCTTGAGCATCACTAAGACATCACTGAAGCATCACTAAGACATCACTGGAGCATCACTAAGACATCACTGGAGCATCACTAAGACACCACTGAAGCTTCACTAAGACACTGCTTGAGCATCACTAAGACACCACTTGAGCATCACTAAGACACCATTGAAGCATCACTAAGACACCACTGAAGCTTCACTAAGACACTGCTTGAGCATCACTAAGACACCACTTGAGCATCACTAAGACACCACTGAAGCATCACTAAGACACCACTGAAGCTTCACTAAGACACTGCTTGAGCACCACTAAGACACCACTGAAGCACCACTAAGACACCAGTGAAGCTCACTAAGACCACCACTGATGACACCCACTAGAACACAGTGAAGCATCACTATGACACCAGTGAAGCTCACTAAGACACCACTGAAGCAAACACCACTAAGGACACCAGTGAAGCCACCACTAAGGAACCACTGAAGCCACCACTAAGACACCAGATGTAGCTTCACTTAGACACCACTGAAGCATCACTAAGCACCAAGTCGAAGCATCACTAAGACACCAGTGAAGCACCACTAAGACACCACTGAAGCATCACTAAGACACCACTGAAGCACCACTAAGACATCACTGAAGCATCACTAAGACACCAGTGAAGCACCACTAAGACACCACTGAAGCATCACTAAGACACCACTGAAGCACCACTAAGACACCACTGAAGCACCACTAAGACACCACTGAAGCATCACTAAGACACCACTGAAGCATCACTAAGACACCAGTGAAGCACCACTAAGACACCAGTGAAGCATCACTAAGACACCACTGAAGCACCACTAAGACATCACTGAAGCATCACTAAGACACCAGTGAAACACCACTAAGACACAAGTAGCTCACTAAGACACCTGAAGCATCACTAAGACACCACTGAAGCATCACTAAGACACCACTGGAGCATCACTAAGACACCACTGGAGCATCACAAAGACTCCAGTGAAGCATCACTAAGACACCACTGAAGCATCACTAAGACACCAGTGAAGCACCACTAAGACACCACTGAAGCACCACTAAGACATCACTGAAGCACCACTAAGACACCACTGAAGCATCAGTAAGGCACCACTGAAGCACCACTAAGACACCACTGAAGCATCACTAAGACACCAGTGAAGCATCACTAAGACACCAGTGAAGCATCACTAAGACACCACTGAATCATCACTAAGACACCAGTGAAGCATCACTAAGACACCACTGGAGCATCACTAAGACACCAGTGAAGCATCACTAAGACACCACTGAATCATCACTAAGACATCACTGAAGCATCACTAAGACACCACTGGAGCATCACTAAGACACCAGTGAAGCACCACTAAGACACCACTGAAGCATCACTAAGACACCACTGAAGCATCACTAAGACATCACTGAAGCATCACTAAGACACCACTGAAGCATCACTAAGACATCACTGAAGCATCACTAAGACATCACTGAAGCATCACTAAGACACCAATGAAGCATCACTAAGGACACACTGAAGCTTCACTAAGACCACCACCTGAAGCATCATAAGACACCACTGGCATCACTAAGACACACCACTGAAGAATATCTAAGACACCAGGGAAGCATCACTAAGACATCACTTGAAGCATCACTAAGACTCATCCACTGAGGGCACCTCTAAGACACCAGTGAAGCACCACTAAGACACCACTGAAGCATCACTAAGACACCACTGAAGCATCACTAAGATACAGCTGGAGCGTCACTAAGACACCACTGAAGCATCACTAAGACATCAGTGGAGCATCACTAAGACACCAGTGAAGCACCACTAAGACACCACTGGTAAGCATCACTAGTACACCGTGTTGAAGCATCACTTAGACACCACTGAAGCATCACTAAGACCCACTGGAGAATCATAAGTCACCATCTGAAGCATCACTAAGACACCACTGGAGCATCACTAAGACACCACTGCAGCATCACTAAGACACCACTGAAGCATCACTAAGACACCACTGAAGCATCACTAAGACACCAGTGAAGCATCACTAAGACACCACTGAAGCATCACTAAGACACCACTGAAGCATCACTAAGACACCACTGAAGCATCACTAAGACACCACTGAAGCACCACTAAGACACCAGTGGAGCATCACTAAGACAACCACTGAAAGCATGCAATAAGACACCACTGAAAGCATCAACTAAGACACCACTGAAGGCATCACTAAGACACCCTGAAGGCATCACTAAGAAGCACTGGAGGATTCACTAAGAACACAGTGCAGCATCACTATAAGACACCACTGAGAGCATCACTAAGACACAGTGAAGCATCCACTAAGACACCACTCCCCCACCCTACCACCGCTTGAGCATCACTAAGACACCGCTTGAGCATCACTAAGACATCAATGAAGCACCACTAAGACATCACTGAAGCATCACTAAGACACCACTGAAGCATCACTAAGACACCACTAAAACATCACTAAGACACCGCTTGAGCATCACTAAGACATCACAGAAGCAATAACTAAGACATCACTGGGAGCATCTCTAAGACTTTCACTGGAGCATCACTAAGACACCACTGAAGCTTCACTAAGACACTGCTTGAGCATCACTAAGACACCACTTGAGCATCACTAAGACACCACTGAAGCATCACTAAGACACCACTGAAGCTTCACTAAGACACTGCTTGAGCATCACTAAGACACCACTTGAGCATCACTATGCAACACTGAAGCATCACTAAGACACCACTGAAGCTTCACTAAGACACTGCTTGAGCACCACTAAGACACCACTGAAGCACCACTAAGACACCAGTGAAGCATCACTAAGACACCACTGAAGCACCACTAAGACACCAGTGAAGCATCACTAAGACACCAGTGAAGCACCACTAAGACACCACTGAAGCACCACTAAGACACCAGTGAAGCACCACTAAGACACCACTGAAGCACCACTAAGACCAGTGAAGCATCACTAAGACACCACTGAAGCATCACTAAGGCACCACTGAAGCATCACTAAGACACCAGTGAAGCACCACTAAGACACCACTGAAGCATCACTAAGACACCACTGAAGCACCACTAAGACATCACTGAAGCATCACTAAGACACCAGTGAAGCACCACTAAGACACACATGAACATCAACTAGTACAACACTGAAGACCACTAAGTCACCACTGAAGCCCACTAAGACACCACTGAAGCATCACTAAGACCACCCACTGAAGCATCACGAAGACACCAGTTGAAGCACCACTAAGACACCATGTTGAAGCCACTCACTAGACACAACTGAAGCCACCACTAAGACATCACTGAGCAATCACTAAGACACCAGTGATACACACTAAGGCACCACTGAAGCCCCACCAACTCCCCCCCTTGAAGCATCACTAAGACACCACTGAAGCATCACTAAGACACCACTGAAGCATCACTAAGACACCACTGAAGCATCACTAAGACACCAGTGGAGCATCACTAAGACACCACTGAAGCATCACTAAGACACCACTGAAGCACCACTAAGACACCACTGAAGCATCACTAAGACACCACTGAAGCATCACTAAGACACCACTGAAGCATCACTAAGACACCACTGAAGCATCACTAAGACACCACTGAAGCACCACTAAGACACCACTGAAGCATCACTAAGACACTAGTGAAGCATCACTAAGACACCACTGAAGCATCACTAAGACACCAGTGAAGCATCACTAAGACACCACTGAAGCATCACTAAGACACCACTGAAGCATCACTAAGACACCACTGAAGCATCACTAAGACACCACTGAAGCATCACTAAGACACCACTGAAGCATCACTAAGACACCAGTGAAGCACCACTAAGACACCACTGAAGCATCACTAAGACACCACTGAAGCACACTAAGGTGCAACCACTGAAGCATCACTAAGACACTAGCGAGCATCACTAAGACACCACTGATCATCACTACAGGGTCACCAGTGGATGCATCACTAAGACACCACTGAAGCATCACTAAGACACCACTGAAGCATCACTAAGACACCACTGAAGCATCACTAAGACACCACTGAAGCATCACTAAGACACCACTGAAGCATCACTAAGACACCACTGGAAGCATCACTAAGACACCACTGAAGCATCACTAAGACACCACTGATGATCACTAAGGACACCAGTGAAGCATCACTAGACACCACGAAGCTTCACTAAGACACACTGAAGAATCACTAAGGACACCACTGAAGCATCACTAGACACCCACTGAAGATCATAAGACACCCGTGAAGCTTCACTAAGACACCAGGTTGAAGCATCACTAAGACACCACTGAACGAATACAATAAGACACACTGAAGCATCACTAAGACACCACTGAAGCATCACTAAGACACCACTGAAGCATCATTAAGACACCAGTGAAGCATCACTAAGACACCAGTGAAGCATCACTAAGACACCAGTGAAGCACCACTAAGACACCACTGAAGCATCACTAAGGACACAGTGACGCTATCACTATGGACACCACTGAAGCATCACTAAGGAACCAGTGAAGCCACCTCGAAGACACCTGTGAAGCATCACTAAGACCACACTGAAGCTTCACTAGACACCAAGTGATAAGCTCACTAAGGACAACACTGAAGCATCACTAAGACACCAGTGGAAGCACCAATAGGACACCATGACAGCATCACTAAGGACACCACTGAAGCACCACTACGACACCAGTGGAAGCACCACTAAGACACCACTGAAGCACCACTAAGACACCACTGAAGCATCACTAAGACATCACTGAAGCACCACTAAGACACCGCTTGAGCACCACTGAAGCACCACAAAGGGACACCGGGAAAAGCCCCCAAACTAAACCCATTTGAACATCACAAAGACACCACTGAAGCACCACTAAAAAACCAAAGTGAAGCATCACAAAGACACCATTTGGGGGAATCACTAAACCCCACTAAACACCATAAACACCACTAAAAGCATCACTAAGACACCCATTAAACCCCAAAAGAAAACCATTGAAGCATCACTAAAAAAACCACTAAAAGCACCACAATTAAGACACCATGGGCTTTCACTAAGACACCACTAAAGCATCACAAGAAAACCACTGAACATCACAAAGAAAACCACGAACACCCCCAAAGCACCATTTGGAGCACACTAAGAAAAACCAAACTGAAGCATCACAAAGAACCACGGGAGCATCACAAAGAACACCACTGAAGCACACTAAGCACCACTGAACATCACTAAAACACCACAAAGCATCACTAAACACCACTAAAAGCATCCAAAAAAAGACACCCTGAAACATCACAAAAACCCCCACTGAACTCACTAAGACACCAGTGAAGCACCACTAAGAACCACTAAGCAACCCTAAGACACCACGGAAGCATCACTAAGAAAACCATTTGGATCATCACAAAGACACCACAGAACACCTTAAGACATAAAGCGGAGCTCAAAAAGGAAAAAACACTACTTTTGGAAATTTGTTGGGGTTACAACATGAAACCCACAACAAACATTTTGTAAAAATTGTTGTTTAAAAAGGGTTAAAACCCCCCGCAACACTACACTTTAACGGGTTTTTGAGAAAAAGAAAGTGTCCACAACACAACAAAATTTTACAGTGTTGTGTACAGCAGTGTCCCCAAACAACACTACACTCTTAAAAAAGTTGTGTACAGTATGTACCCCTAACATTACAGGGGTACAGTGTTTGTGTAAACAGTGTTCACAAAACCCGTATACTGATAACACTTTTTAAACAGCAGTGGTACACACTACCCCAAAAAATTTTGGAAAAACTTTGTGACAGCATGAACCCAAACATTTAAAAACGGAAACATTGTGTACAGCAGTGTAAAACACAACATTTACACTTGGTAAAAATTTTTTTACAGAAATGAACACCAAAAATACACGGTTTAACTTTGTTTTACACGGGTTTTTACACACAACACTCACTGGAAAACACTGTGTACACATGTAACACAAAACACACAAACTGTAACCCCGTGAACACATGTACACACAAAAAAAAACACCTGGTAACTTTGTGAAACGGGCATGAAACACCCAAAACTGCACGGGAAACTTTAGTGTACAGCATGTAAAACCACAACACAACCCGGAAACATTGGAACAGCAGGGGTAAAACACAACACTACACGGTAAAAACGTGTACACGTTAACACACAACACTAAAAACGGGTAACACAGGTACACCCATGTACACACAACACAAAAATTTTGGTTAACACTGTGTCCCGCAGTGAACACAACCACACACACAAGTAACCCTGGGGTTCAGCATTGTACACAAAAACCCTAAAACGGTAAACTGTGTACAGAAAAGTGAAACACACAACACTAAAACTGGTAACACTGGTACAGCATTGTACAAAACAAACAACACGGGTAAAAAAACTTTTGTACAGCAGTGTAAAAACAACAAATACAGGTAACACGTTTTCCCAGCATTGAAACACACAACACAAAAAACTGGTAACACGGGGTGTCAGCAGGGGAAACAAAACAACACAACACTTAACACCGGAAAACAGCGAAACACTACCCCGGAAAACACGTGTACGCAGTGTACACACAACACTACACTGGAGCTATATGGGTGTTTCCGGGATCTTGAATATTCAAAAAAATTTTCGACTTGCAATAAAATTTTTTTATTTTTTGAGGTACCGAACCCCCGTCTGGGTTGGAGGGCCCCCACGCACCTTCTTTCCACAGAAAAGGGAAAAAAAATTAAAAAGCGGGGTTTTTTTTTAAAAGATTTTTTGTAAATTTTTTTCCGAAAAAAATTAAATTTTTTTTTTAATAAAATGATCAAAAATTTGTACAAAAATTTCATGGTGGACAAAAAATTAGGGTGTGTTTTAGTGAACATTGTCACGGAATTTTACGGGAAAAGGGGTTGGCCACCAAAAGTCAAAGTTAGCCTTTTATTTTTAAAACTTTTTTTAACAACTAACATTCTGGCATAAAAATAATCGTAAAAATCAATACGAAAACAGACAGTTATTTTTTTTTATATACATGAATCTTACAGACTGAATGTTAATTACATTAGCAGCTTGACACATTAGCGTTGACGCCCAGCCGTAAACTCGTTAAAGATGTTGTAATTAAAAGCATCTGTAAGTCAACCAACAATACACCAATACATCTGGAAGAAAAGCTGAAAGATAAGTCTGAGATTTTCGAGTGAGCGACCATCAGCAAGTTACAAAAATGCAAGCGGGAACACAACATCTAAGGATGAAGAGAGTGATGCCAGTAAGTAGTCTTAGAACCAACAGTACACACGCCTTATTCAACACAAAACATCAACTTCCAAGTACACAGGATATAAACAGGCAGGATCGAATACGGACATAGAAAAAAGGAACGGGTGTTGTGTCAGACCTAGACAGTAACATCGCACAGGGTTCAGAGGTAAACTGTTTATTAAGCAAAGCTTTGACTGACCTTCCAAGGGGTAAAAATCACACAAAACCCAGTCCACAAGAGACCGCGAAAAAAGTCATTAATAAACCAAAAGAAACCAGAAGTAAACAATTTTGCATAACCAGATGTACATGTAAGTTGCACAGGAACTAGCACCAATATCTTTAATAAAACGAATGAAACAGTAAACAATTCAAAATCCACAAATCACGACAAACAGAACCCAACTGAGTCGGCATTATGCCTGAGATGCTGCAAAATGGAGAGACAAGGGACAGAAATTATATATGTAATATGACCATCCATCCAACCAAGCCCTGCAAACTTTTCACCTATAAAAGTGTTAACAGTTTCAGTAAACAAGAAACAATGCTATAACGAGAATTGTCCAGCATTCCATGCGAGAGTAACGACATGGTCTTGGGATGCACTGAAGACAAAAAAAAAAAAGCAGATGTTACATACACCATTTTGCCAAAACTTTCAACAATAGAACACAAAATGTGTAGAAAAAAAATAAATATAAAAGTGACCAGATGGGTTTTTAACCTTCTAACAAATAGATCGGAAAGAGTAATATTACGTGTGTCAAGTCAGAGGCGGCTACAGTGAAAAGCTGTGTTCCTTAATGAAGAGTACTGTACTCGACCCAGTCCTTTACTCATCCCTTTTATCCGATACAGACAGAAACATAAATCATAATAAAGTATCATACAACAAACAGCTGCACTTAAGGGGAGAAACTTTTGACGATGTTTCAGTACGTCCGAGATCAGTAAAGACGTACAGAGGGCAAGAAACAGAACGGGAGGAGGGGGGGAAAGGTAGTGGTAGTGGTAGTAGTATAGTGGGAGTAGTCGAGTAAAAGAGGTAGTAGTAGTGGTAAAAGAGGTAACGATAAAGTAGCAGTAGTAGCAATAAGGGTATTACTAGTGGCAGAAAGAAAGAGAAGAGAGTAAACAGTGGCAGTACTAGACAATAAGAGAACATAGGAACATTGTTGGAGAACAACTGGCTCTCAGGAGGACAAAAAAAAAAAAAAACCACGGGAACCCAAAAAAAAAAACCAGGAAGAAGGAAAGTTAAAAACAAGAAAACAAAAGAAGAGGAGAGGAGGTGGCGGCAAAGATTAGGTCAAGTCATGGATGTTCTGACGATTAGAACATTTGACAAGGGAAGGAAGAGTCATGTTAGGAAAGGTGTGTTTAAGAGAAAGGTTCAACAAAGACGGTCCATTAACTAGTCACACACACACACAACGCTGTGAGATTAATTTAGGCCCAAGTCGGACCGAAACGTCGTCACAAGTTTTTAGTCTATTGCGGGTTATTTGTGTAATGTTAGTAAGGGTCTTGTCAGACCCCACCTTTAAAATTCTGGTCAGTTCAAGATCCCAAGTCATTTTTTTCAGTTCTAGCCCTATTACATTCATTTTAGCCCTCTAGTTTATATAGATCAGTTCTAGCCCCCTACTTACACTGTTCAGTCCTAACCCCCTAGTTTATTGTTCAGTTCCAGCTCTATAAGTATACTGCTTAGCGCTAGATCTATAATTGTACTGTTCAGTTGTAGCTCTAATTCTATTGTTCAGTTCTGGCCCCTAATTACACTATTTGGTTCTAGCCCCTAATTATGTTTTTCAGTTCGAGCTCTATAATTATATTGTTCAGTTCTAGCCCCCTAATTATGTAACAGATGATAAAAACCTGGAAAGGACTCTACTCAAAATAATGAAGTGGAAACTTCATACAAACCTTCAATACACCAAGTACCTTTTGACACTCAAGTATGACGTTATTGAACTGCAAAATGAGGCGATTACAAGACAAAGATGGTATGAAACCCAGAGGAAACACGTTTACAAAAACAAAAGGGGATTATTTTTTTGTAAGAACTGTGGAGCACTGAATTCCGATGAACAGTCAAACAGTGAAGAGACCGTGAACCAGCAAGTAGTGGAACCAAGCAGATTGGAAAATAACCTTGACCTTATGTTCACAACCAACGATGATCCGGTACAAGACACAGCTGTGTGAAAGGCATCAGGCTAGAACCACAATCTGACATTCAGGTGAGCATACACACCGGCCCCGAGCAGACCAACACACTGCCCCAGACGTGTCTTCTGCAACAAATTCAATATCAGGACTAAATTTACTGAAATAAGACAGGAAGATCTGGTAGGAAATGTAAAGTAAACTTGCTTTCCTCAGCCATCCTGTTTCCCGCCAGAGACTCACAGTGCCATCTAACGGCTGCGGCCAACCCATGCTTTCATGGTCCATGGTCCCGTCTGTCATCCACACACTCTGCGTGTACTGTATGTCATCCACATCCTCTGCTTGTACTGTCATCCACACCCTCTGCTTGTACTGTCATCCAAACCCTCTGCTTGAACTGTCATCCACACCCTCTGCTTGTACTGTCATCCACACCCTCTGCTTCTGTCATCCAAACCCTTTGCTTGTAGTATCATCCAAACCCTTTGCTTGTACTGTCATCCAAACCCTCTGCTCCTATTGTCATCCACACCCTCTGCTTCTACTGTCATCCATACCCTCTGCTCCTATTGTCATCCACACCCTCTGCTTGTACTGTCATCCAAACCCTCTGCTTGTACTGTCATCCACACCCTCTGCTTGTACTGTCATCCACACCCTCTGCTTGTACTGTCATCCACACCCTCTGCTTGTACTGTCATCCAAACCCTCTGCTTGTACTGTCATCCAAACCCTCTGCTTGTACTGTCATCCACGTCCTCTGCTTCTATTGTCATCCACACCCTCTGTACTGTCATCCAAACCCTCTGCTTGTACTGTCATCCACACCCTCTGCTTGTACTGTCATCCACACCTGCTTGTACTGTCTTCCACACCCTAAGCTTGTACTGTCATCCATACCCTCTGTTTCTATTGTCATCCATACCCTCTGCTTGTACTGTCATCCACACCCTCTGCTTGTACTGTCATCCACACCTTCTGCTTGTACTGTCATCCACACCCTCTGCTTGTACTGTCATCCACACCTGCTTGTACTGGCATCCACACCCTCTGCTTGTACTGTCATCCACACCCTCTGCTTGTACTGTCATCCACATCCTCTGCTTGTACTGTCATCCACACCCTCTGCTTGTACTGTCATCCACACCTTCTGTTGTACTGTCATCCACACCCTCTGCTTGTACTGTCATCCACACCTTCTGCTTGTACTGTCATCCACACCTTCTGCTTGTACTGTCATCCACACCTGCTTGTACTGTCATCCACACCCTCTGCTTGTACTGTCATCCACACCTTCTGTTTGTACTGTCATCAACACCCTCTGCTTGTACTGTCATCCACACCTTCTGCTTGTACTGTCATCCACACCTTCTGTTTGTACTGTCATCCACACCCTCTGCTTGTACTGTCATCCACACCTGCTTGTACTGTCATCCACACCCTCTGCTTGTACTGTCATCCACACCTTCTGCTTGTACTGTCATCCACACCCTCTGCTTGTACTGTCATCCACACCTGCTTGTACTGTCATCCACACCTTCTGTTTGTACTGTCATCCACACCTTCTGCTTGTACTGTCATCCACACCTGCTTGTACTGTCATCCACACCTTCTGCTTGTACTGTCATCCACACCTTCTGCTTGTACTGTCATCCACACCTTCTGCTTGTACTGTCATCCACACCTGCTTGTACTGTCATCCACACCTTCTGCTTGTACTGTCATCCACACCTTCTGCTTGTACTGTCATCCACACCTTCTGCTTGTACTGTCATCCACACCTGCTTGTACTGTCATCCACACCTTCTGCTTGTACTGTCATCCACACCTTCTGCTTGTACTGTCATCCACACCTTCTGCTTGTACTGTCATCCACACCTGCTCGCACTTGTGCTACAAGCTAGGCACCAGCATCACTCAACATTAAAAGCAGAAGATTTTTCCATATTTCATTCCTGCATTGGAATAAGAGGATAACAATTACAATAAATCAATGCACAGAGATCATAATCTGACTGGCATTACAATACAGCAGTGCACAGAGATCATGATCTGACTGGCATTATAATATAGCAGTGCACAGAGATCATGATCTGACTGGCATTATAATATAGCAGTGCACAGAGATCATGATCTGACTGGCATTATAATATAGCAGTGCACAGAGATCATGATCTGACTGGCATTATAATATAGCAGTGCACAGAGATCATGATCTGACTGGCATTATAATATAGCAGTGCACAGAGATCATGATCTGACTGGCATTACAATATAGCAGTGCACAGAGATCATGATCTGACTGGCATTATAATATAGCAGTGCACAGAGATCATGATCTGACTGGCATTATAATATAGCAGTGCACAGAGATCATGATCTGACTGGCATTATAATATAGCAGTGCACAGAGATCATGATCTGACTGGCATTATAATATAGCAGTGCACAGAGATCATGATCTGACTGGCATTATAATATAGCAGAGCACAGAGATCATGATCTGACTGGCATTACAATATAGCAGTGCACAGAGATCATGATCTGACTGGCATTATAAAATAGCAGTGCACAGAGATCATGATCTGACTGGCATTATAATATAGCAGTGCACAGAGATCATGATCTGACTGGCATTATAATATAGCAGTGCACAGAGATCATGATCTGACTGGCATATAATATAGCAGTGCACAGAGATCATGATCTGACTGGAATTATAATATAGCAGAGCACAGAGATCATGATCTGACTGGCATTACAATATAGCAGTGCACAGAGATCATGATCTGACTGGCATTATAATATAGCAGTGCACAGAGATCATGATCTGACTGGCATTACAATATAGCAGTGCACAGAGATCATGATCTCAGTGGCATTACAATATAGCAGTGCACAGAGATTCATGATCTGACTGGCATTACAATATAGCAGTGCACAGAGATCATGATCTCAGTGGCATTACAATATAGCAGTGCACAGAGATCATGATCTCAGTGGCATTACAATATGCTCCACACTCACACCATTAAGAAAAGTGAGACTATGATCGATAGCAAGAGCAGTAGACAGCTTCCTATACAAGCTGAGAGACTATACACAAATAACCCGCACATAAAAGAGAGAAGCTTACGACAACGTTTCGGTCCGACTTGGACCATTTGTGACTTTGTCAATGGTCCAAGTCGGACCGAAACGTCGTCGTAAGCTTCTCTCTTTTATGTGCGGGTTATTTGTGTATCGTTCCAGTCACGGTATTGTGCCTTTTTTGTTATTTCTGAGAGACTATGATTGATAGCAAGAGCAGTAGACAGCTTCCTCTACAAGCTGAGACACTATGATCGATAGCAAGAGCAGTAGACAGCTCCCTCTACAAGCTGGGAGACTATGATCGATAGCAAGAGCAGTAGACAGCTTCCTCTACAAGCTGAGACACTATGATTGATAGCAAGAGCAGTAGACAGCTCCCTCTACAAGCTGGGAGACTATGATCGATAGCAAGAGCAGTAGACAGCTCCCTCTACAAGCTGAGACACTATGATCGATAGCAAGAGCAGTAGACAGCTCCCTCTACAAGCTGGGAGACTATGATCGATAGGAAGAGCAGTAGACAGCTCCCTCTACAAGCTGAGACACTATGATCGATAGCAAGAGCAGTAGACAGCTCCCTCTACATGCTGGGAGACTATGATCGATAGCAAGAGCAGTAGACAGCTCCCTCTACAAGCTGGGAGACTATGATTGATAGCAAGAGCAGTAGACAGCTCCCTCTACAAGCTGGAAGACTATGATCGATAGCAAGAGCAGTAGACAGCTCCCTCTACAAGCTGGAAGACTATGATCGATAGCAAGAGCAGTAGACAGCTCCCTCTACAAGCTGGGAGACTATGATCGATAGCAAGAGCAGTAGACAGCTCCCTCTACAAGCTGGGAGACTGAGTTACATAAATGAAAGGCTCCAGACTTGTTTTTCTGGAATCAAAATAAATAATGATATACATGTCCTGTGATGAACCTGTGACCGGTATCGTGTTATCCTTCTCCCGCAGCCTGACAATGGACCAGGGTTCTCCGGGGCTCGCCTAGTCAACCAGGCTGTTGCTGCTGCCGGCTCGCTAGCTCACATATCCATCACAGCCTAGCTGATCTGGCACCTGGTCGCGTTTCTTCTCGTAGACATGTACTCTTGTCTGACAAGGCCCTTAATTAAGATAAATGGAATTTAAATAATAAGTAAGGAATGAAATACTTAGGACACATGAAGAGTCTGTGTTCAGTGAAACAAAAAAACAGACATGAGACAGACTACAGATTGAAAACACAAGTATTTTACAATGCCAAACACGATCCATATTTCTGGCATCCCACGAAAACAGCTTTGTTTTTTAAGTTAAAAAAAGCTGGATACATCAGCAGTGTGCTGCTACTCTATTCTATATGATAATTACACAGTGGGAATAAAGGCTCGCTACTGTTTTCCCGGTTACACTCTATCAGGCAAGAGCAGGGAGGCTGGGACGTGGCGGGATGGAAGACGATAGTGGGAAGGCAGAGAGAGGCAGAGTGGAAGACTAGGGTGGGCAAGACAGGGAGGCTGGGGGATGGGAGAGGAAGATGGAGGTGGGTGATGGAGACTTAGGAAGGGGGTAGGGGAGGATCAGTCTCTACACAACAATACGAACATCACAAAAACTGGCAGGATTTGCAAACAAAGGTGAGCCCCGTGTGTGTTGGGAGGGGGTCGGAGAGGGGAAGATCGGGGGATAGGGGAAGGGCTGTGGTGAGAACTGTCTATACTAAGACTAGGTGGTGTTGCTAAGTCTCAGGGAAGTGGGTCACAGCTCACCACAAGCAGCAGCAACAACAGTAACAAAGAGCGCCAGTAACAGTAGCAAAGAGCACCAGTAACAATAACAAAGAGCACCAGTAACAGTAACAAAGAGCACCAGTAACAGTAGCAAAGAGCACCAGTAACAGTAGCAGGATAGGTCGAAGCAGCACTTTGATTAGAAAAAAAAAACAGAGTACCATCAATATTTTTTGAAGTGTAGTAGTAGTAGTAATAGAAGTAGTAATAGTAATAGTAGTAGTAATAGTAATAGTAGTAGTAGTAATAGTAGTAGTAATAGTAGTAGTAATAGTAGTAGTAGTAATAGAAGTAGTAGTAGTAATAGAAGTAGTAGTAGTAATAGAAGTAGTAATAGTAATAGTAGTAATAGTAATAGTAGTAGTAGTAATAGTAGTAGTAATAGTAGTAGTAATAGTAGTAATAGTAGTAGTAGTAATAGAAGTAGTAGTAATAGAAGTAGTAATAGTAATAGTAGTAGTAATAGTAGTAGTAGTAATAGTAGTAGTAATAGTAGTAGTAGTAGTAATAGTAGTAGTAATAGTAGTAGTAGTAGTAATAGTAGTAATAGTAATAGTAGTAATAGTTAGTAATAGTAATAGTAGGAGTAATAGTAATAGTAGGAGTAATAGTAGTAGTAATAGTAGTAGTAATAGTAATAGTAGTAATAATAGTAGTAGTAATAATAGTAGTAATAGTAATAGTAGTAGTTAGTAATAGTAGTATGTAATAGTAGTAGTAATAGTAATAGTAGTAATAATAGTAATATAATAGTAGTAGTAATAGTAGTAGTAATAGTAGCAATAGTAGTAATAGTAGTAGTAGTAGTAATAGTAGTAGTAATAGTAGTAGTAATAGTAAGTAGTAATAGTAGTAGTAATAGTAGTATAGTAATGTAGTAGTAGTAATAGTAGTAGTAGTAATAGTCAGTAGTAGTAGTAAGTAATAGTAGTAGTAATAATAGTAGTAGTATAGTAGTAATAGTAGTAGTAATAGTAACAGTAGTAAGTAGTAGTAGTAATATTATAGTAGTAGTAATAGTAGTAATAGTAAGTAGTAATAGTAATAGTAGTAGTAACAGTAGTAGTAGTAAAGTAGTAGTAGAATAGTAGTAGTAGTAATCAGTAGTAGTAACAAGTAGATAGTAGTAGTAATAGTAGTAGTAGTAATAGTAGAATAGTAATAGTAGTAGCAGTAGTAGTAATAGTAGTAGTAGATAGTAGTAGTAATAGTAGTAGTAATAGTAGATAGTAGCTATAAAGTAGTATAGTAATATAGTAATAATTTGTAATAATAGATAGTGTAATTAGTAGTAGTAGTAATAGTAGTAGCAGTAATAGTAGTAGCAGTAATAGTAATAGAGTAGTAATAGTAGTAGTATAGTAATAGTAATAGTAGTAATATAGCAGTAGTAGTAATATAGTTGTAGTAATAGTAACATTAGTAGTATAGTAGTAGTAATCTTTGTAATAGTAGTAGTAATAGTAGTAATAGTAATAGTAGGTAGTAGTGGTAGTAGTAACAGTAGTAGGAGTAGTCGTAATAGTAATAGTTGTATAGTAGTAGTAATAGTAGTAGTAATAGTAAAGTAGTAATAGTAGTAGTATAGTAATAGTAAGTAAAGTAGTAATAATAGTAATAGTAGCAGTAGTAAATAGTAATAGTAGTAGTAACAGTAGTAGCAGTAACAGTAGTAGTAGATAGTAATAGTAGTAACAGTAGTAGCAGTAATAGTAGTAACAGTAGTAGTAATAGCAGTAACAGTAGTAGCAGTATAGTAGTAACAGTAGTAGTAGTAGTAGTAGATAATAGAAAACAAAGCAGCAAGACACGAAACTCGATATTAGCAATAACTATCGTAGCATCAGCATAATAACAGCAACAGCATCAAAGACAGAGCAAAAAAAGAAGCAAAAAATTAGCAGTTAAGATCAATAAAATAAAAGCAGTAACAAGACAAGAAATAACAGCAGCCGCAGCAAAGTCATGGTGACAAAACAAAAATGCTGACGGAAAATACACAATTTTTCAAAAACCTTCGACAAATGTGAAACAGTGTAACAGCAGACCAAATTCTTCTAAGGTATAACTAGGATAGTAGTAGAAATATTCTGAACAGTTTAGCAAGCTAACTCTAAACTCTTAGTCAACTGAGATGATCAGTGGACTCGTTATGAAAAGCTCTTTGATCAGGGCGAGATACTTCCTCCAGTACGATTTACTTTTCCATATTTGACACGAAGACATAAATCAGAGGAGCATTATGCTTGATGGAGGTCACTACCAGAATATGGTCTAACACAGAACAAGAATACTATAAAAACCTTTAAGATGAGTATAAGCCAAAAATGAATTAATGTTGGTGGAATTACCGCCGTTTATGTTTGGAAAAAGGACACGAGCCACACGTTGCCTGGGACGCACAGAACATGACCTTCAATAACGTGATTAAAATGTGAGTGATAAAAGAACGATTTAGCCAAATTACTAAGGGAAATTAGGGAGCATAACGTATAACTATTACAAATGGAAGAAAAATGACAGCTGAGGTACGAGTTTTTTAAACAAATTATGTACAAAATAATGTATATCAAGTGTAACTTCTTTGTAAGGCTCAGAAGAAACAAACTAAAACAATTTGAAATTTTACCTACCTGGAGTGTGTTCCGAGGCCCGGTCCAAGACCAGGCGTCCCGGTGGATGACCTGACCAACCTGACTATTAGTGTTAGCGGCATGAAGCCCGGCTAATCAGAAAATGACATGAGGAAATTGTCAAGTTCTCTCTTAAAGACAGTCCGGGGTTTGTTGGTAATTTCCTCATGTATGAAATGGAGGGCATTGAAAAGTCTTGGTTCCTTCACACTTAGTGTACTCTCAGCACCGCTGCTTCTCGATTTCTCACACCAGAATTTGATACTTTATTGTACAGAAGAAGTACTGGATTCCAAGTAATCAAGATTTACTCTCCGTTCCAGAGATGAATTCTCTGGAAAAAGAGCTTAGATACATGTGAAGTACCAGACATTTGAAAACTGCAGACGTAACGCCTAGCAAAGGTGGCAGCAGTGAGCTGGTCAAGAACTTACAGGTCACCAGCACTAATATAACACATCATCAATGTCTTTGAAAGGGCGGTGACAATGTCAAATTACAATCTTTATGGAAAACATAATCTGAATAATCCGAACCAATCATGCTTTTCATAGATAATGAACCATTACGGCAGGATTAAAAAAGCCTTGGAAGAAAACTCATAAATGTAGATGTGATTTACACGTACTTCGCGAAGGTATCTGACAAGAACATGCAGTGATAGCGTATAATATGAGGTCAACTGGTATAAGGGAAAAGTAGGTAGATGCATATTAAATCTTTTAACAATAGAGCACAGAGTACTAGTAAACAATTCAAACTCTAGCTGTAACAATGTAAACAAGCTTGGTGAGCCAAGCGCAGTCCTGGCGCCTTCTGCGCCAGGACTGCTTACGTACAGTATGTAAGTATGTACTGTATGTAAGTCCCGGCTTACGTACAGTGTGTCTGCTGCAGCACACAACACACTGTACGTAAGCCGGGACTTACATACAGAATGTTGTGTGCAGCAAGCAGACAACACACTGTACGTAAGCCGAGACTTACAGTATGTTGTGTGCAGCAGCAGACACACTGTACATAAGCCAGGACTTACTTACAGTATGTTGTGTGCAGCAGCAGACAACACACTGTACGTAAGCCGGACTTACAGTGTGTTGTGTGCAGCAGCAGACAACATACTGTAAGTCCCGGCTTATGTACAGTGTGTCTGCTGCTGCACACAACATACTGTAAGTCCCGGCTTACGTACAGTGTGTTTGTCTGCTGCTGCACACAACACACTGTCATTATCTTCCCTCTATCAAATAATATTTTGTTGTATGCAATGTTTTATACCTCTATATATATAATTACTCAAGCAATTTTAAAACTGTTTCATTATATAAAAGCACTAAGTGTGTGTGTGTGGTGTGTGTGTGTGTGTGTGTGTGTGTGTGTGTGTGTATATATATATATATTATATATATATATATATTTATGTTATATATATATATATATATATATATTAATATATATATATATATAATGTGTGTGTGTGTGTGTGTGTGTGTGTGCCTCGGAAAAAGGATGCGGAATCAGGCCCATTGCAGTGGGTAACACCTTCGGCGCTTAGTCACAAGTGTGCAGTAAGAAGGTGAGTTCAGAGGCTGCTGCAATGCTGAAACCAACTCAGCTCGGTTTCGGCGTTCAACAGGGCTGTGAAGCAGCTGCCAACGCAGCACGAGTTATTAATCAAAAAACATGTCCTATGAAAAAGCCTTGGTCAAATTGACTTTGCCAATGCTTTCAACTCAGTCAGAAGGGATGCTGCTCTCCAAGCAGTTTATAGAAACTTCCCTTCCCTTTATCCCTTCATAGAATCGTTTATAGTGTGACTTCCAAACTATTGTTTGGGGACCATTGAAATTGACTCGTGTGAGGGCGTGCAACAGGGGACCTCTCGCCCCTTTCTATTTTGTTTGGGTCATCAAGGAAGTCACGGAGGCACTCTCCAGCGAGCTCAATATCGGGTTCCTGGACGAGGGTTTACCTAGCTGGCACAACAGAATCTCTCCTGGAGGACATCAGTAAAATTAAAGACAGGGGAGAAAGCCTGGGCCTTTTTTTTAAACCCCACTAAATGTGAAATAGTTTCTACCAATCAACAGTTGATCCAGAATATTAGTACCTTTTTTACAGGAGCACGAGCCATTGTTTCCAGCCAATAGCACTCTCCTCGGTGCTCCTTTGGGTCCAATGCCATCGATCTGATCCTAGGAAAAAAAGTCTCAGACCCCGGACGATGGAAAGCAGGATGAAAGACATTGAAACACACGATGCCTTCTCCCTACTCACCAGGTGCCTGTCAACCCCAAAACTTACCTATTTTCTGAGATGCTCCCACCCTTTCAGCAGTCCAAAACTCAAGGAATATGACTCTCTCCTGAAGGCCATGCTAGAGAGTGTATTGAATCTTTCCCTTGACGATGGACAGGGGTTCAAGCCTCACTTCCGGTCAGGCTTGGAGGGCTAGGAGTCGCAGATCCTCCAGATTGCTCTACCAGCTTTCCTATCTCTTCCATTGCATCCAAAGAGTTGATAAGACAAATTCTTCTGACACCCTCAGTGACTCAGCAGGGAATAGAAGACCCTAGCTATGTCAGTGCCATCACCGAATGGGAGGACTCTTGCTGCCCCCAGCACCCAAAACCCCAGAGGCAGCACTGGCTCAAAACAGTCAAGCTGGGATAGCCCAATTGCTGAAAAGGTGATTGCCAACATGCTCAGGGGTGCAACATCAGATAGGGAGATTGCCCGTCTCCAGGCTGTGAGTGCACCTCACTCCGGGGACTTCCTCCAAACAGTTCCCATATCGGCAATGGGAACGCGACTCGACCCTAAGACCCTCCGTATTGCAGTGGCTCTGCGCCTTTCTGCCCAATTCACACAGAATTATGTGTATTTGCGGCGAAGTGCAAGCAGACCAATACGGTCTACATGGTCTTAACTGTTCCAAAACCAAGGGCTGGCATGCAAGACACAATGAGGTCAACGACATCATTAAGAGAACCCCTTTCTACAGCTGGATGCCTGCCGAGAGGGAGCCACGATCACTTGCAGCAAACAATACCCCCAAACCAGCAAACCGCCCTGACGGGATCACCATCATCCTTGGAAGAATGGCAAGCTCTTAGCATGGGACTATACCGTTTTGTCCACATGGCTGACACCTATATCCATCACAGTGTGGGGCGAAGGGAGGAGCTGCGACCCCAGGAGGAGTACAAGATCAGCAAGTACAGGGACATTAGCCAACAGTAAACAATTTGTCCCAGTGGGATCAGAGACCTTGGGTTATGGGGAAAAAATGCCCCACGTTTCCTTAAAGAATTGGGTTCCAGACTCATCGACACCACCAGGGACCCAAGGGCAGCCACTTTCATGTTCCAGGGGCCTCAGCGTCGCCATCCAGAGGGGAAAAAGCTTGCTGCATACTTGGCTCACGTCCAGCCTCGGAGGAGCTGGAGGAAATCATCATCTTTGATACATTGTCCATTGTATTCATGTTTATGTTTTTTTCTGTAAATGTATTTTGTTATTAATAAATGTTCACATAGAATATAAATATAGGGGGTGGGAGGAGAAGAAAATATTCAAAACAGCTCCGGGGAGAACCTTGAGTTTTTCCCCCGAGGTACGTTTATTGTCTTCTCTGAGGATGAGGGTCCCATTCCCGCTATAGAGGTGGTACTTCCCTATATTTTTTTATATATATATATATATATTTATATATATTTTATATATAAATATATATAATATATATATATACATGTCGTGTGAATAGGCAGAACTTGCGATCTTGGGTAAATAGCAACGCTCATCTTGCCCTATAGGACAAGTGAAAATTTGTGTATGCAATAATTCGCCAAAATCATTCTGAACCTAACGAAAAAAAATATATTTGATTGTGTTTGTTTAGTACTAAATTATTGTAAACGTATTTAAAATATATTTAATTGGGTTAGGCTAAAATAAAATTTCTCATTTATAATAAGGTTAGGTAAGTTCTCTAAGATTCTTTTGGTGCAAAAATTTAAAATTTTTTTTCATTATCATTAATGAAAAAAAATA
>NC_069479.1:60955-77777 GCF_026875155.1 Cherax quadricarinatus
CTCCCCCACTCTATCATTGCTCCCTTTTGCACTCTCTCACCCACTTCTTTACCTTTCTTTTACTCTCCAAAATACTCTGCTCTTCTTTAACACTTCTGCTTTGTAAAAACCTCTCATAAGCTACCTTTTTCTCTTTTATCACACCCTTTACTTCATCATTCCACCAATCACTCCTCTTTCCTCCTGCCCCCACCCTCCTATAACCACAAACTTCTGCCCCACATTCTAATACTGCATTTTTAAAACTATTCCAACCCTCTTCAACCCCCCACTACTCATCTTTGCACTAGCCCCCTTTCTGCCAATAGTCGCTTATATCTCACCCGAACTTCCTCCTCCTTAGTTTATACACTTTCACCTCCCTCTTACTTGTTGTTGCCACCTTCCTCTTTTCCCATCTACCTCTTACTCTAACTGTACTACAACTAAATAATGATCCGATATATCAGTTGCCCCTCTATAAACATGTACATCCTGGAGCCTACCCATCAACCTTTTATCCACCAATACATAATCTAATAAACTACTTTCATTACGTGCTACATCATACCTTGTATATTTATTTATCCTCTTTTTCATAAAATATGTATTACTTATTACCAAATTTCTTTCTACACATAGCTCAATTAAAGGCTCCCCATTTACATTACCCCTGGCACCCCAAATTTACCTACTACTCCCTCCATAACATTTTTACCCACTTTAGCATTAAAATCCCCAACCACCATTACTCTCACACTTGATTCAAAACTCCCCACGCATTCACTCAACATTTCCCAAAATCTCTCTCTCTCCTCTACACTTCTCTCTTCTCAGGTGCATACACGCTTATTATAACCCACTTTTCACATCCAATCTTTATTTTACTCCCATAATCCTTGAATTAATACATTTATAGTCCCTCTTTTCCTGCCATAGCTTATCCTTCAACATTATTGCTACTCCTTCTTTAGCTCTAACCTATTTGAAACCCTGACCTAATCCCATTTATTCCTCTCCACTGAAACTCTCCTACCCCCTTCAGCTTTGTTTCACTTAAAGCCAGGACATCCAGCTTCTTCTCATTCATAACATCCACAATCATCTCTTTCTTATCATCTGCACAACATCACGCACATTCAGATTCCCACTTTGACAATTTTCTTCTCTTATTCTTTTTAGTAATCTTTACAGGAAAAGGGGTTACTAGCCCATTGTTCCCGGCATTTTAGTTGACTTTTACACACGCATGGCTTACGGAGGAAAGATTCTTATTCACTTCCCCATGGATATAAAAGGAAAATTAATAAGACCAAGAACTATTAAGATAAAATCAAAGAAAACTCAGATGAGTGTGTATAAATAAATGTAGTACATGTATGTGTAGTGTGACCTAAGTGTAAGTAGAAGTAGCAAGACATGCCTGTAATCTTGCATATTTATGAGACAGACAAAAGACATCAGCAATCCTACCATCATGTAAAACAATCACAGGCTTCGTTTTAAAAACTCACTTGGCAGGACGGTAGTAACCTCCCTGGGTGGTTGCTGTCTACCAACCTTTGTGTATTAGGCCCTGTCTGTATTGCTTTTCATATTGGTGTTTCTTATCAATGGATTTCAGAATGGCGCTGGTTAGCCATGGGCAACCAAGCCGTTTGTTTGTGATCTGTTTCGTTTTTATAGGACAATGTTTGTTGTATAGTCTAAGTAATTTGTTATGAAAAATGTCTGTCCAGTCATCAATACCATTGGCCTTGGAGAATTCTGTAGGCCAGTCAACAGTCTCTAGGTCAGCTGTGAACTTCCTTATTGAGGTCTCATCATGGAGTCTAAATGAAATTTTTGTTGTATTCAAGTGGTGGTTTACTAATGTTTGTCAAGAGGAAGGTAGGGTAGTGGTCTGTAGTGCTATCTGTGATTATCCCTGATTTAAGGGGGGGTAGTATATTGGTCCTATGTTGTCTATTATGGTTGCACTTGTTTCAGTGAGCCACGTTGGTTTAGTTATTGTTGGTAAGAGAAGTGTGTTGTTCATATTGTTGATGAAATCAGTTACAGGCTGTCATCTAGTAGGCCAAGGTTGATGTTCGAAAGTCTAGTAAGAGAAGGTGGTGCGTGTGCTTATTATTTGTATGTTTGTTAATTAGTTCTTTAATTTCTCACTGAAAAATTGGGGATGTTTGTGTGGGGTATCCGGTGTAAATGGCACAATTGATATAGGCGTCTTAAGGTTTTTTTTTACAGTAAAATTAGAAAATGTATTATCCATATCATCACTAAAAGCAAGTGGTGCTAATAAAGATAATTAGAGTAATAGATTGCAATACCACCCCAACTTGGTATGGTCTGCGTTGTGGATTGCTTGTGTATCCTGTGGTTAGAGGGTAGATATCTATTGTGTCTGTTAGCCAGGTTCAGTAAGAATAATGCAGGGAAGGGTTGTCTTTCGTGATTTAAGGAGTGCAGGAGGTCATCATAGTGTTTGCTTAAGGGACTGATGTTGTAGTTAAGTACTGATTAGACTTTTAGCATTGTTTAGGTAGTCGGATGGTAGGTGTATTTAAATATGTAAATTTATTGACACGGCTGTTTCCCACCAAGGCGGGTGACCAAAACGAAAAAAAAAACTTCATCATTCAACAATTTCACCATCATTTCTTACATAAATCACTGTCTTTGCCAGAGGTGCTCAGATACTACAATTTAGCATGTCCCTCCAAACTGCCAATATCCCAATTCCTCCTTTTAAAGTGTAGGCATTGTACTTCCACTTCCAGGAATCAAGTCTGACTAACAGTTTCCTGAATCCCTTCACAAAATATTAACCTGTCACACACCAAAGCTTTGTAGGTCATTCACTTAACACTCGAGCACATATGAATGGAAGTCCAAGCCCTTGCCACCAAAACTCCTATACCCCTCCTCTTATAGTGGTAACTTCTAAACTCTTGTTTTGGGAAACAGGCAATTGACTCATGAACTGGTTTGCAAAAGGGACACCTCTCATCCCTTTTCTGTTTGCAAATCCATAAAGCTGTCAGAGAAATCTTGCCCAGTGAACTCAAATCTGAGTTATCGGGTGATGGTTCCTTGGTATATAGCACTACATTGTCAGGAATACAATGTTGTCCATCTTAACATATTCTCTAGATAGACATTAATGGTTGTGAGCAGCTCTCAGCTATTTGTGAAACTGATCAGTGTAAGGGACACTCATCATGATGGTTATGTTAGCAACAGTCACACATGAGTGTCCAAGATCTCTCTGGTACACAAGGTACCCAGAACTTTGCACGTGGAGCGGTGTCTCTTCAAGCTCCTTTATTTTTTTTTTTATTTTTTTTTTTTTTTTTTTACAATATACGTAACAAATATAAACAAAAGAAATCGAGGTAACCAAAGTGTAAATATGTAACAAAAATAAAGAAAAAAATACTAGTCAACCAAAACTTGGCTTTGAAGAAATTTAATGATTTTTTGTGTTGGTCGGAGGTTACGTCTTAAGGCCAGGTATCTCCTTTGGGTCCGGCTGAAGGCTTCAGGGCATGGTCCATCAGCTGGTGGGGGCTTACGATCCATTATTCCAATACCCTGTTTGATGAGAGGGCGACTCCCACCACATCACTTTTGCGTTGTGACAGGCGTCCTAGCAGCTTCATAACAGGTCAGGGGCTGAATTCCAAAAAACATGTCGATGCGGATTCTTTCATAGTCACCATAAACCAAGGTTGGCCCTGGGTGAGTTGAAAGTCCAAATTCAATTATAGAGGTTTTGGCATTTAGGGTCGGTTCTGCTACCAATACATTGTTTTGTTTAGGTCCTGATGGACACTGCAATTTTTGTGGGATTTTAATCAAATTCTTGATGCTGCTTTTATGGTTTTAGCCAAAAACAACTCTCTAATTTTTCCGTACTATCTCCTGGTTGTGGCTAAGTGTTTCAAGGTCCCTCTAATCAACAAGAATAAACTAACAACTATCTCAGGAGACAGACCAGAAGTCTTGGGGAGCACACCTGCCTTGAGTTTCTCCAAGATTGGGCCCTGCGGCGGACAATCAGTATTCGGGGTATTAGGGATCAAAGATGGTTTTTTTTTTTGGACACCGCACTGGTTGTGTGTTGATCCCGGAAGATTCAGCGCTTGGTCTTACCACACCCTCATAACCGAGGTCCATATATTAAGGTCCTTTTCATTTTCAGGAATCCACTTGGATCAACAGATTTCTCCCTAAAAGTCGGCGAGGGCGTATCCTGTACAGTCCATTTGTTTAGTCGACGGACTTAGAGGAAGAAAGCATCCGCGATGAAAGTGAGACACGCAAGCTTTTTCCAACAGCCGATGATTTATATTATAGATTTGTAAGAAGAAAGCTCCCGAACGGATATATCTCATAGTCAGTTCAACTATTTTATATTAGTTCAGGGGGAAAAGTTCGTGGAATATTAAAATTTATGAGAAAAACACCAGAGATTTATTTCAATAGTCAGTCAAGTATTTTATGTAGTCAAGTAGAATTTTGAATATTAAAATTTAACTAGAAATCACCCAGGGATATTCTCGTAGTCAGTCAACTATTTTATATAGCCAAAGGAATGCTCTTGACTAAACATTTCTGAGACACCACTCAGGGATATAATTCTCATAGTCAGGCCAACTATTTTTATATAGTCAAGATTAGATTCTTGATTATTAAAAATATACTAAGAAATCACCCAGGGTTATATTACAATAGTCAGTCAACTATTTATATAGTCAGAAATGCACTTGAATATTAAAACTTTACTGAGAAAATGACCCGTGATATATTTCATAGACAGTCAAACAGTTATATGTCACGTTACAATGCTTGGAATTTTAGTCTCATACGTTCTGCGTTAGTGAAAAGCAATGACGAATATTCTTTTGGAGAGTTGTTGTGAAGAAGGTAATGGTGACAGTGTTGTTGATTATATAGTGACAGCAGAGGTGTCTAATGCACTTACTAAGGGTGTTTGCATTAAAGGGGGTTGAGTTGAGTCACAGCTCCTGGCCTGATGTGTATATAGTATACTGTGTGTGTGTGTGATTGTTGTTAATGTGTAGAGTGGTGTTGATGTGTTGTAAATGGTGTTGATGTTACGTGTTGGTGTTGAAGTGTATACTTGTGTAATGATATATTAAATGTGTATTGGTTGTTGATGATATGCAGTGTGTTTGGTGTGTAGTGACGTTGATATTTAGTGATTGTGTGTAGTGACATTGATATGTAGTGATTGTTTGTGTGTAGTGACGTGATATGTAGTGATGTTTGTGTGTAGTGCGATATGTAGTGATGTTTGTGTTGTTGTAGTGATGATAATGTAGTGATGTTTGTGTGTAGTGACATTGTATGTAGTGATGTTTGTGTGTAGTGATTTGATTGTAGTGTTGTTTGTGATAGTGTCAATGATATGTAGTGATGTTTGTGTGTAGTGTTTTGATGATATGTAGTGAATTGATTTGTAGTGGTGTTTGTGTGTAGGAGTTGATTAAGTGGATGTTTGTGTGTAGTATGTTCTGTGTAGTTATGTAGCGTTGTTTGTGTGTGATGTTTGTGAGCAGTGATGTGATATTGTAGAGATGTTAGTGTGTATTGATGTTGATATGTAGTGATGTTTTTGTGTAGTGACTGTGATATGTAGGTATGTTTGTGTGTAGTGACATTGATATGTAGAGATGTTTGTGTGTAGTGATGTTGATATGTAGTGATATTTGTGTGTAGTGTTGTTATTGTAGTGATGATTGTCTGTTAGAGATGTTAAGTAGTGATTGTGTATAGTTGACAATTGATATGTAGTGAAGTTTGTGTATCGTGAGTTGATATGTTAGTGATGTTTGTGTGTAGTGAAGTTGATATGTAGTGATGTTTGTGTGTAGTGATGTTGATATGTAGTGATGTTTGTAGATAATGTTGAGGCAGTGATGTGAAATTTTGTATAGTATATGTCTGTTGCTTTTAGAGTGGTTGTGTATAGGTGGAACCTCTTCACTTGAATTTAATTCTTCCCTGACGGGTGTTGAAGTGCCGTTTGTCGAAGTACGAACGATTTTCCAACCAATTATTCTTTTTGGTTGGTTGTTATCATAACCCTCTTAGGCCATTGTGACTTTTTTAAACAAATAATTGCAGGTTCATCATTAGCGAGTATCATGTACCAAAAGCGTGACTTATGAAGGGTTCTCTGCAATATTCGTAACTAATTATTGCCATTATATTAGAGCTGATTTTCCTCTGTTCTGTTTATTACAATTACACTTCACAGTACCTTCTGTATTAAAAAATTTAATATATACAGAGACTGTTATAAATGGTGCAAAGTGACATTAAAACAAATGAAAGATGGGTGACCCACGCAACTACCATTATTACGTAACTCACTTAGCGACGATTAAATTTACCGAGTGGTCTTAGGAAACGATTCTGTTGTTAGTGAGGAAAGTGTGTGTATGAGTTTATGTATGAATAACTGACTGACTTATTTGATTGACTTACTGATAGACTTGACCTGAATACTGTTTGATTGATGTACTGGATGATTGATTGAACTGACAGATTGAGTGATACTGGACTTGACTGATTTGAATGTATGACTTAGACTTTTGGCTGAATAGGTCCTGACAAATCTTGAGCAGTGCTCTGAAACAGTGTCTAGAGCAACTTATACTTTACCATCAGCTCTGTCTAATGTACTGCAGAGGTCATATAACCAGAAATCATTACAGAATTTATGCACATCAGTATGCTATCCATAACACACTAATTTATTATTATTAATTTTTAATGACTGCGATTCCACCAGGCAGAGTGGCCTGTGAAAAAGAAAAAACTTTCACAATATTATTTAATTATTTTACACAGGACACAGCTGATTTTTGAATAGTGATATAAACTATTTCATTGTTGTAATGATTATGTTATTTTTACTGGATAACCCGTAAACGTTCCATACGTATATATACGTTCACTACTGTACTGCCCAACTTTTTTGAGAAAAAAACATTCTTGTTTTTTAATAGGAAAAAAGAGCATATGGTACCAGGCATCCCGAATTATTTTAATATGGTGCACAGTGAGTGCTCACACCCATTCTCGCATGTCTAGGCGACTCAGGCTTATCATGGCAATGTTAAATGTAGGACACATAAAATGTATATGTACGTTTGGGGCACTAGGATAAAAACGTATACAGTGGACCCCCGCATAACGATTTTAATCCGTGCAAGAGGGGTAATTGTTATGCGAAATAATCGGTATGCGAATGAATTTTCCCCATAAGAAATAATGGAAATCAAATTAATCCGTGCTAGACACCCAAAAGTATGAAAAAAAAAATTTTACCACATGAAATATACATTTTCCCACACACAAAGAGAAGGATACATGCACAATAGTAGAGTAGTACATGCACAGTATATATTGTGCATGTACTAGTCTACTAAATGAAGAATAAATGACACTTACCTTTATTGAAGATGCAGCAATGACTGATGAGACACTGTGTCCTGGGAGTGCCTTTTCCTCCTGAGTACTGTAGGTCCTGTTTGGCATTTTCTTCCAGAACAGGCCTTATCACACTGTGTATGCCACTACGATTCTTAAATCTCTCAAACCAACCTTTTGCTGGCTTTAAATTCACCAATATGAGCACTAGTTCCAGGCATTTTTCCCTGTTCACCTGGGTGTTAGTCGACTTGTGTGGGTTGCATCCTGGGAGACAAGATTAAGGACCCCAATGGAAATAAGTTACAGTCTTCGATGACACTGACTTTTTTGGGTTATCCTGGGTGGCAAATCCTCTGGGGTTAATTGTTTCTTGGTATTCTCAATAAGCCACACCAACAACGGTGCTACAGCAGCAGCAGCAGCAGCAGCTGACGGTGGTACAGCAGTAACAGACGATGCTACAGCAGCAACAGACGATGTTACAGCAGCAGCAGAAGCCGATGCTACAGCAGCAGCAGCAGCTGACAGTGCAGCAGCAGCAGCAGCTGACAGTGCAGCAGCAGCAGCAGCTGACAGTGCAGCAGCAGCAGCAGCAGCAGCAGCTGACAGTGCAGCAGCAGCAGCAGCTGTACCACCAATAGTAGCGATGGTTGATTGGGGTTTATTATACAACCTGGCCAGCTCGGAGACACGCACTCCACTTTCATACTTATCAATGATCTTTTTCTTCATCTCTATTGTAATTCTCACCCTTATTGCTGTAGGGTTGGCACTAGAAGCTTTCTTGGGGCCCATGGTCACTTATTTTCCAGAAAAAGCACCGAAAACACTGTAATAATACGAAATATTCCGATTGTATGCTTGGATGTTACCGCGGAGGCTGGCTGGTAAACAATGCCACCGGCGGAACATGTGAGCGTGGCTCAGGCCGCACATTGGACGCGTCTCGGACGAAAATGGGTGAGCGGGTTTTTAAGCGGTATGTGAGGCAAAATTTTTGCGATTAAAACAAGCGGTATGTGGATTAATCGCTATGTGATGCCATCGTTATGCGGGGGTCCACTGTATATATGTTTGGACCGTCTACGGGTTAAGACTACAAATGTAGCAGAAATAAGAGTATTACCTTAAATTGTGGGTGCTGGTGTTTGTAGATGATTGTGAAGAGAGTGGAGAATTATACTGCAACTCTACTGTGCTGAGGTGGATGGTAGAGGTTCTGGTACCGGAGGTTGAACTGGAGTGTCTAACTTTTATGTCATTCACTCAGTCTAGTCAGTAAATCATTCAGTCCATCAAGTTATTCAGTCAGATCAGTAAGTCATTCAGTCAGGTATGTCATTCAGTCAGGTCAGTAAGTCAATCAGTCAAGTCAGTAATTCACTAAGGCAAGTCAGTATGTTGTTCCATCAAGTCAGTAAATCAGTCAAGTCAATAAGTCATCCTGTCATGTCAGTAAGTCAGTCAGTAAAGTCATACAGTCAGTCAGAGAAGTTAATAAAATACTCAGTCAAGTCAGTAAGTCATTCAGTCAAGTCAGTAAGTCAAGTCAGTAAGTCATTCAGTCAAGTCAGTAAATAATTCAGTCAAGTCAGTAAGTCATTAAGTCAAGTCAGTAAGTCATTCAGTCAAGTCAGTAAGTCATTCAGTCAAGTCAGTAAATCATTCAGCCAAGTCAGTAAGGCATTCAGTCAAGTCATAAGTTCAGTCAGGTCAGTAAGTCATTCAGTCAAGTCAGTAAGTCATTCAGTCAAGTCAGTAAGTCATTCAGTCAAGTCAGTAAGTCAATTCAGTAAGTCATTCAGTCAAGTTCACCATTCAGTCAAGTCAGTAAGTCATTCAGCCAAGTCAGTAAGTCATTCAATCAAGTAAGTCATTCATTCCTGCCAGTAAGACATTCAGTAAAGTCATTCAGTCAAGTCAGCAAGTCGTTCAGTCAAGTCAGTAATTCACTTAGGCAAGTCAGTATGTTGTTCCATCAAGTCAGTAAATCAGTCAAGTCAATAAGTCATCCTGTCATGTCAGTAAGTCAGTAAAGTCATACAGTCAGTCAGTGAAGTCAATAAAATACTCAGTCAAGTCATTAAGTCATTCAGTCAAGTCAGTAAGTCATTCAGTCATGTCAGTAAATCATTCAGTCAAGTCATTAAGTCATTCAGTCAAGTCAGTAAGTCATTCAGTCAAGTCAGTAAATCATTCAGTCAAGTCAGTAAATCATTCAGCCAAGTCAGTAAGTCATTCAGCCAAGTCAGTAAGTCATTCAGCCAAGTCAGTAAGTCATTCAGCCAAGTCATTAAGTCATTCAGCCAAGTCAGTAAGTCATTCAGTCAAGTCAGTAAATAATTCAGTGAAGTCAGTAAGTCATTCAGTCAAGTCTTTAAATAATTCATTTAAAGTCAGTAAGTCATCCAGTCAAGTCAGTAAATCATTCAGTCAAGTCAGAAAGGGTCATTCAGTTCAAGTCAGTAAATCATTCAGCCAAGTCAGTAAGGCATTCAGTCTAGTCAGTAAGTCATTCAGTCAAGTCAGTAAGTCATTCAGTCAAGTCAGTAAGTCATTCAGTCAAGTCAGTAAGTCATTCAGTCAAGTCAGTAAGTCATTCAGTCAAGTTAGTAAGCCATTCAGTCAAGTCAGTAAGTCATTCAGCCAAGTCAGTAAGTCATTCATTCAAGTCAGTAAGTCATTCATTCCTGCCAGTAAGACATTCAGTAAAGTCAGTAAGTCATTCAGTCAAGTCAGCAAGTCGTTCAGTCAAGTCAATAAGTCATTCAGTCAAGTCAATAAGCCATTCAGTCAAATCAGTTAGTCATTCAGTCAAGTCAGTCATTCAGTCAAGTCAGTCATTCAGCCAAGTCAGTAAGTCATTCAGCCAAGTCAGTAAGTCATTTGGTCAAGTCAATAAGTCATTCAGCCAAGTCAGTAAGTCAATAAGTCTTTCAGTCAAGTCAGTAAGTCATTCAGTCAAGTCAGTAAGTCATTCAGTCAAGTCAGTAAGTCATTCAGCCAAGTCAGTAAGTCATTCAGCCAAGTCAGTAAGTCATTCAGTCAAGTCAATAAGTCATTCAGTCAAGTCATTAATCATTCATTCAAGTCAGTAAGTCATTCAGCCAAGTCAGTAAGTCATTCAGCTAAGTCATTCAGTCAAGTCAGTAAGCCATTCAGTCAAGTCAGTAAGTCATTCAGCCAAGTCAGTAAGTCATTCAGCCAAGTCAGTAAGTCATTCAGCCAAGTCAGTAAGTCATTCAGTCAAGTCAGTAAGTCATTCAGTCAAGTCAGTAAATCATTCAGTCAAGTCAGTAAATAATTCAGTCAAGTCAGTAAGTCATTCAGTCAAGTCAGTAAGTCATCCAGTCAAGTCAGTAAGTCATCCAGTCAAGTCAGTAAATAATTCAGTCAAGTCAGTAAGTCATTCAGTCAAGTCAGTAAGTCATTCATTCAAATCAGTAAGTCATTCAGCCAAGTCAGTAAGGCATTCAGTCAAGTGAGTAAATCATTCAGTCAAGTCAGTAAATCATTCAGCCAAGTCAGTAAGGCATTCAGTCAAGTCAGTAAGTCAGTCAAGTCAGTAAGTCAGTCAAGTCAGTAAGTCATTCAGTCAAGTCAGTTAGTCAGTAAGTCATTCAGTCAAGTCAGTAAGTCATTCATTCAAATCAGTAAGTCATTCAGTCAAGTCAGTAAGTCATTCAGTCAAGTCAGTAAGTCATTCAGCCAAGTCAGTAAGTCATTCATTCAAGTCAGTAAGTCATTCATTCCTGCCAATAAGACATTCAGTAAAGTCAGTAAGTCTTTCAGTCAAGTCAGCAAGTCGTTCAGTCAAGTCAATAAGTCATTCAGTCAAGTCAATAAGCCATTCAGTCAAATCAGTCATTCAGTCAAGTTAGTAAGTCATTCAGCCAAGTCAGTAAGTCATTTGGTCAAGTCAGTAAGTCATTCGGTCAAGTCAGTAAGTCATTCAGTCAAGTCAGTAAGTCATTCAGTCAAGTCAGTAAGTCATTCAGTCAAGTCAGTAAGTCATTCAGTCAAGTCAGTAAGTCATTCAGTCAAGTCAGTAAGTCATTCAGCCAAGTCAGTAAGTCATTCAGCCAAGTCAGTAAGTCATTCAGCCAAGTCAGTAAGTCATTCAGCCAAGTCAGTAAGTCATTCAGTCAAGTCAGTAAGTCATTCAGCCAAGTCAGTAAGTCAAGTCAGTAAGTCATTCAGTCAAGTCAGTAAGTCATTCAGCCAAGTCAGTAAGTCATTCAGCCAAGCCATTAAGTCATTCAGCCAAGTCAGTATGTCATTCAGCCAAGTCAGTAAGTCATTCAGTCAAGTCAGTAAGTCATTCAGTCAAGTCAGTAAATCATTCGGTCAAGTCAGTACATCATTCGGTCAAGTCAGTAAATCATTCAGTCAAGTCAGTAAGTCATTCAGCCTAGTCAATAAGTCATTCAGCCAAGTCAGTCACACTCACCTCTTTTGAAGTGTACAAAGTAACACTTTATTATGGGTATTTCTTGTCTTACATCTTTGTTTACTTTGTTACTTGTAAGACTTAAATGCTTATAGGTTTTCTTGGCACTTTCAGCAACACTGGTGTGCCTACTGGGTGTCATGATTGCTTGGTAGATACAAATTAAATGATCAAAACACAATTTACAAACACAGCTACCTTTATAGCAGATATGGACTGGACCCGGACACTATGAAAATACGAATTGGGGGTGGTTTTGGGGGGGGGGTGGGGCAAGCAGATGGTAGGAGGTCTGCCTGGTTGACCCACAACAAGGCGGCACTTCAGGAAAAGGATATTTTTTCCTTTCCACAAACTGAACCGTGTTAAATTTAATGTTACATAAAATTGTGCCGCATTTCTTCAGTCGTGCTATACCCAAATCGTGCCAAATAAACTCGTGCTAAATGACGGTCTACTGTAGTGTGAGCAGCTCTCAGCTACTTTGTGTAACTGATCGTATACTGCACACTCACTCATGACTGGTCATGTAGCAACAGTCACACATGAGTGTCCAAGTACTCACGTGGAGGCGGCTGCTCTTCAAGTTCCTTTTTTTTTTTTTTTTTTTTTTACAATATACGTAACAAATAATAAAAAGAAATCCGAGGTCAACCAAATTTGGCAATATGTAACAATAAACAAAAAAAATCCGAGCTCAACCAAACTTGGCAGTGAAGAATTTAATGACTTTTTGTGTTGCTCGGAGGTATGTCTTCAGGCCAGGTCTCTCCTTTGGGTCCCACCTGAGGCCCTTCAGGGCCATGGTCTTCAGCTGGTGGGGCTTGCGATCCATTATTCCAATAACCTGTTTGATGAGCAGGGCGGACTCCCACCACATCACTTTTTGGGGAACAAATTCATTCGTATCAGCACTCGAACAGCCTTCTGGAATGAATTTAAATTCGTATCTCAAGGTACCACTATCAGCTGCTCTAGACACTGTTTCAGGAGGCACTGCATCTAGATTTGTCAGGGACCTCTTCACTCAAAAAGTCTAACTTTTAGTTAGTCGTCCAGTCGAAAGTCATTCAGTAAGTTTAGTCAAGTCATTCAGTATGTCAGTCAAGTCAGTTAAGTCAGTCAAAATTCTGTAAGTCCTTCAAAAAAAGTCAGTCGTTATTTATCACATAAATCATATACAGCCTCTCCCCACTTAACAAACAGAGTTCCGTTCCTAAGACCAGTCAGTAAATGATTTCGTTGTTAAGTGAGGGAGCAAACTAAAGATGGTTGTGGGTTTGTGTCGACCATCTTTGATATTGTTTTAATGTCACCATAGCACCATTTTTTAACATTTCTGATTATTTTTAAATGTTTATACAGTAGTGTACTGTGTATTCTAATAAACAGAATAAGGAAGTCAACTCTAATATACATTATTTAGGTATTCTTTACCGTCAGAGAGCCCATCGTAACTCTGAGGCCTTGGTAAACGATTATGTCGCTAAGTGAGGAGAGGGGAGTATATACACCTTCCCATCCGACTTACAACCTGCTCGACTTACACCACTCGGCTTATGACCATGTTTTTTATGCCAAATTTCTGGGAAATAAACAACTATTTGTGTTGTACACAGTTTTTTATCCTAAACCCCTTACTTATAAAATAAAATACTACCAACAAAAAGAAAAGTAAAACATGAAAAACCAAAATAAAACAATAAAAATAGTCATTACAAAAATGTTTTGTTGATATTCAATATAAAGTTCGACTTACAACCTTTTCGACTGACGACCAGTTTTCGGAACCAAACTCGGTCATAAGTCGGATGGTAGGGTATATAAATATGTATATTTTTTTGACAGTGTTTCCCCCCAAGGGAGGGTGACCCAAAAAGAAAAAAACTTTCATCATTCAACACTTTCACCATTCATACATAATCATGTTTTTTGCAGAGGTGCTCAGATACGAAAATTTTCAAATGTCCCTCCAAACTGCCAATTTCCCAAATTCCTCCTTTAAAATGTAAGCATTGTACTTCCCACTTCCAGGACTCTAAGTCTGACTAACCAGTTTCCCTGAATCCCTTCACAAAATATTACCCTGCTCACACCCCAACAGCTTGTCAGGCCCATTCACTCCTAACACTCATGCACAATGAATGGAAGTCCAAGCCTTGCCCACAAAACCTCCTTTACCGCCTCCCTCTTATAGTGGTAATTCTAAACTCCTGTTTGGGAAACATGCAATTGACTCATGAACTGGTGCAAAAGGGACACCCTCTCATCCCCTTGTCTTTTCCCTGCATGTCCATAAAGCCTGTCAGGGAAACTCTTCCCAGTGAACTCAATATTCTGGTTTCTCGGGTGATGGTACCTTGGTATATAAAACACTACATTGTCCAGGATTACATTTGTTGTCCATCTTAACATATTCTCTAGATCCAGACATTACATGGTTGTGAGCAGCTCTCGCTACTTTGTGTAAACTGATCGTGTACTGCACACCACTCATGATGGTCATGTAGCAACAGTCACACATGAGTGTCCAAGTACTCTCAGTTACACAAGGTACCCCGAATTGCCACGTGGAGGCGGCTGCTCTTCAAGTTCCTTTTTTTTTTTTTTTTTTTTTTTTTTTTCCCAAAAATACGTAACAAATAATAAACAAAAGAAATCCGAGGTCAACCAAATTTGTCAATATGTAACAAAAAATAAAAAAAAAAATCCTGAGCTCAACCAAACTTGGCTTCGAAGAATTTAATGAATTTCTGTGTTGTTCGAGGTACGGGCCTTTTAAAGGCCAGGTCTCTCCTTTGGGTCCCGGCTGAGGCCCTTCGGGCCATGGTCATCAGCTGGTGGGGCTTACGATCCTTATTCCAATAACCTGTTTGATGAGCAGGGCGACTCCCACCCACATCACTTTTCGTTGTGACAGGCTGGCCCATAGCAGCTTCATAACAGTCCAGGGGTGAATTCCAAAAACTTGTCGATGCGGTTCTTTTCATAGTCACCATAAACCAAGGTTGGCCCGGGTGAGTTGAAAGTCAAAATCAATTATAGAGGTTTTTGGGCATTTTGGGTCGGTTCTGTCTACCATTAAAATTGTTTGTTTAAGGTCCAGATGGACAATGCATTTTTTGTGGATTTTAATCAAAATTTTTGATGAGCTTTCTATGGCTTTTAGCCAAAACAAATCATCTAATTTTTCCCTACCTAAACTCCTGGTTGTGGCTAAGTGTTTCAAGGTCCTCTAATCCAAAAAGACATAAAATAACAACCTATCTCAGGAGACAGACCCCGAAGTCTGGGAGCTCCACCGCACCATTGAGTTTCTCCAAGTCTGGGCCTCGCGCAGACAATCCGTTTCTCGGGTATTAGGATCAAAGATGTTTTTGAGAACCACTGGTGTGTCGTGTCCCGGAAGATTCCAGAGCTGGGTCTTACCACACCCTCCATAACCGAGGTCCTTAATTTTAAGGTCCTTTTTCATTTTCCAGAATCCACTTTGGGATCAACAGATTTCTCCCTAAGTCGGCGAGAGCGTATCCTGAAACAGTCCATTTGTCTCTAGGCGAGAGGGAATTTAAAGAGGAAAAGCAGCCGCGATGAAAGTGAGCACGCAAGCTTTTCCAATCAGCCGACTGATTTATATAGATTTGCTAAGAAAGCTCCCAGGGTTATACTCTCAATTGTCAGTCAAACTTTTTTTATATAGTCAGGGGAAAGTTCTTGAATATTAAATTTACTGAGAAACCCCCAGAGATATATTCTCAATAGTCAGTCAAGTATTTTTTGTAGTCAAGTTTAGAATTCTTGAATATTAAAAAATTTACTAAGAAATCACCCAGGGATATATTCTCAGTAGTCAGTAAAAACTATTTTTATATAGCCAAAGGAATGCTCTTGACTAAATTTATGAGACAACACCAGGGTTTATATTCTCAATGGGTCAACCAACTATTTTATATAGTCAAGTTAGAATTCTTGAATTTTAAAAAATTTTTACTAAGAAATCACCCAGGGTTTTATTCTCAATAGTCAGTCAAACTATTTATATAGTCAGAAATGCACTTGAATATTAAAATTTACTGAGAAATGACCCGTGATATATTCTAAATTTAGTCAGTCAAAACGTTATATAGTCAAGTTACATTATTGAATATTAGTCATATGCTGCGATAGTGAAAAGCAATGACGAATATTTCTTTTGGATGAGTTGTTGGGGAAGAAGAGTAATGGTGACAGTGTTGTTGATATATAGTGACAGAGTGTCTAATGCACTTACTAAGGGTAGTTGCAGGGGTTGAGTCAGCTCCTGGCCCTGATGTTAGTATACTGTGTGTGTGTAGTGATTGTTGTTCATGTGTAGTGATGGTGTTGATGTGTTTGTAATGGTTTTTGATGTTTAGTGATGGTGTTGAAGTGATAATTGTGTAATGATATATAAATGTGTATTGGTGTTGATGATATGCAGTGATGTTTGTGTGTAGTGACGTTGATATGTGTGATTGTGTGTAGTGACATTATTGTAGTGATGTTTGTGTGTAGTGACGTTGATTTTGAAATGATGTTGTGTGTAGTGACGATATGTAGTGATGTTTGTGTGTAGTGATGATATGTAGTGATGTTTGTGTGTAGTGACATTGATATGTAGTGAAGTCTGTGTGTAATGACATTTATATGTAATAATGTTGTGTGTAATGGCATTGATATGTAGTGATGTTTGTGTGTTTGACGTTGATATGTAGTGATGTTTGTGTGTAGTGATGTTGATATGTAGTGTTGTTTGTGTGTAGTGACATAGATATGTAGTGATGTTTGTGTGTAGTGACGTTGATTGTAGTGACATTTATTTGTAAGTGGTGTTTGTGTGTAGTTGATATGTAGCATGTTTGGTGTGATGTTGATATGTGTGATGTTTGTGAGTAGTGATGTTTGTGA
>NC_069479.1:78277-95616 GCF_026875155.1 Cherax quadricarinatus
TGGCTAAAATCCGGGTTTAAAAAAAAAACCTCGCGTTTTTAGCCCTTTCTACAACAGATGGGAACATAAAAAGTCTGGGCTGAATAGTAACTGCCCTTGATACTGGCCATGTAGTCACAAACTGTAAGGCTGGAGGTGATGTCCTGGTAGTCAGTAAATGTGGGCTGATAGTGCTGTCCTGGGAGACAGTAATGGTGAAGCTGGAGGTGCTGTCCTGGGAGACAGAAATGGTGAAGCTGGAGATACTGTCCTGGGAGACAGTAATGGTGAAGCTGGAGATTTTGTCCAGGTAGTCGGGAATTATACGCAGGAAGGAATACATATAAATGACCTCATAGGGGACAGGAGCCATAGTAGGGAAACAAGTGTAGTCAAAGATAAGATAAAACCAATATTGCAAACTAGAAATACCGCAGGAAATAGCAAACAAGAGGACTACAATAGCAATAGTGAGGATAAATTACCAAAAACAACTGGGGGGAGCTCCATTGTTGGTGCTAGGGGGATAGAAGTTAAGACAGGGAAACATGCACCAATCAGGGAATAAAGTCACAGAAACCCCAAGGCAACGTAAAACCAGCCCTGTGCACATACTATGCCTTGGTATCTGCTGGCATGGGAAATCTGGAAAAACACAGATGGGACATGCAAACTAATGACCACCCTAGAAAATGCCATGCCCATATGACAAACAGGAAAATGCAAACTCCCATTTTCATGTAAGCTTTTCAACCCTGAAAATGAGTACCTCTTCAGTACAGGAAAGACTGTGCTATAACTTAAATTGCCAGCATACCATCTAAAGGGGACAAAAAGATACAAAACATCCAGGCCATGGGAAACCTGGGTAGCCACAGCCACTGCAAGAGGGAGAGGTTTATTTTTAGTGCCAGAAGGAAAAAAAACTGGCGAAAATGGCTGAAATCGTACTCCAAATCCAGTCATTCCTGAGTGGAACCACAGTCCGATGGCTCTCAACTCCAAACCAACAGATACAGATTACTAATGCCGTAAAAAAAATCCCCCCCAGTACCAACAATACCACCAGTCCGATAACATTCTTCTTTGCAAAGATACAGGGTCTAAAGCCAGCAACAAACAACAAAATACCTTTCATCCGTGGACTGGCTTGCAGATGCAAAGGTCAATGTTCTCGGCTTTTCAATGAGACCCACATTAGGATCACTTTGGATCAACGAAATATGGATCCCAGGTTACAACCTATACAGATGTGACAGAGTGAACAGGCAAAAGGGGGGGGGGTTGGCCTGTACAGTCAGAGTCCTTGTTTGTCACAGAACTGCCTTAATGCCTCAAATGGAACGTAGTTGGAAGTTTTAGAGCAGTAAAGGTCGAGAACGCAAAACTGCTAGTCATTGTTGGTAGTCTACAATCAAGCCTCCGGATGCAACATCCCACAATTCCAGGAACAAGCCGTTAAAAATTGACCACTGTCTGGAAAATCTTCCAGCTCCTGACACCCAACATCTTGCTCCTGGGGGATTTCACAACCTTAAGGCACCTAAAATGGGAAAAAAAAAAGGAATATATGCAAATAATATTGTTTGCAGTAAATAACACCAGGAGGCAGCTCTGATGAAAACTCACAACATCACACGAGCTTTTAAAATCCCTGCACAAATATTCAATTTAAAAACCATCAAATAATAGAGCCTACCAGACTGGAGAATACACTAAACCTCATCTTCCACTAACAATGATGATCTGATAAGAAATGTCACCATATCAAAAGTAACAATATACCAGATCACAACATAATTGAGGTTCCAGACATGATGCTGGAGCCCCATACCGACAAAATGATACTAGTCACGAGGGAGCATTCACCAAATTCAACTTCAATAACAAAACAAAAAGTGAACCAAGTAAACCAACAAGTCCAAACCGATAAAAGCTGTGAAGATATACTAAAAAGCAAAAAAACCCCCAGACCCAAACTTATGGCCTAGAACAGATTAACTCGGTGGCACTCGATGATGCACAAGGCTTATCCTCTAAGAAAAAGGAGGAGTAGATGTAACATAGAAAGAGACAGGCGCTTCCCTTTCAGGCGACGGAAAAGAAAAACAGAGCGCTATAAATGTCAATATATCTGAAAATGCGTATGGAGACACAGCTCAGAGAAAATAGCAAGCATCGAACTTAAGCTAAAAGAATCCCTTTAGGAGTCAGAATCGCAGGAAGAACTAAAAGCTATAAAATGAAATCGAAAGAAACCCAAAGTATTTCATCTCCTAGGGCCAAATCAAATCGAGAACAACCGCCAGTATAGGCCCCTACTTTAAACAAGATGGGTCCTACACAGATGACAGCAAGGAAATGAGTGAGCTACTCAAGTCCCAATATGACCAGTTTTTAGCAAGCCGCTAACCAGACTGAGAGTCGAAGATCAAAATAAAATTTTTTATGAGAGAGCCACAAAATTGATTAACACAAGCCTATCCGATGTTATCCTGACGCCAAATGACTTCGAACAGGCGATAAATGACATGCCCATGCACTCTGCCCCGGGGCCAGACTCATGGAACTCTGTGTTCATCAAGAACTGAAAGAAGCCCCTATCACGAGCCTTTTCCACCCTATGGAGAGGGGCATGGACAGGGGGGTCGTCCCTCAGTTACAAAAAACAACAGACATAGCCCCACTCCAAAAAGGGGGGCAGTAAAGCAACAGCAAGAACTACAGACCAATAACACTAACATCCCATATCATAAAAATCTTTGAAAGGGTCCTAAGAAGCAAGATCACCACCCATCTAGAAACCCATCAGTTACCAACCCAGGGCAACATGGGGTTTTGAACAGGTCGCTCCTGTCTGTCTCAACTACGGATCACACGACAAGGTCCTAAATGCACTAGAAGACAAAAAGAATGCAGATGTAATATATACAGACTTTGCAAAAGCCTTCGACAAGTGTGACCATGGCGTAATAGCGCACAAAATGCGCGCTAAAGAATAACAGGAAAAGTCCCGGGCGATGGATCTATAATTTCCTCACTAACAGAACACAGAGAGTAGTCGTCAACAGAGTAAAGTCCGAGGCAGCTACGGTGAAAAGCTCTGTTCCACAAGCACAGTACTAGCTCCATTTTTTTCCTCATCCTCATATCCGACATAGACAAGGATGTCAGCCACAGCACCGTGTCTTCCTTTGCGGATGACACCCGAATCTGCATGACAGTGTCTTCCATTGCAGACACTGCAAGGCTCCAGGCGGACATCAACCAAATCTTTCAAGTGGGCTGCAGAAAACAATATGAAGTTCAACGATGAGAAATTTCAATTACTCAGATATGGTAAACATGAGGAAATTTAAATCTTCATCAAATACAAAACAAATTCTGGCCCCAAAATAGAGCGAAACACCAACGTCAAAGACCTGGGAGTTGATTTGTCGGAGATCTCACCTTCAGGACCATAACATTTATCATCGCATCTGCTAGAAAAATGACAGGATGGAAAAATGAGAACCTTCAAAACTAGGGAGGCCAACCCTGATGACACTTTAGGTCACTTGTTCTTCTAGCTGGAATATTGCTCACTCTAACACCCCTTTCAAGGCATTAAATTCCGCCCTAAAAAATGACAAGAATTTTCAGGGCGCGCAACGGAGAAAAAAACCCTCAATTACGGGGAGGCTTGGGTTCTAAACCTGTATTCCTGGAACGCGGGGAGAAAATACATGATTATATCCCACCTGGAAATTCCTAGAGGACTGTACCGAACTTGCACACAAAATCACTCACTACAAAAGCAAAACTGGGCAGACGATGCAAAAAACCCCCCAATGAAAAGCAGGGGGTCACTAGCACTTAAAGAGACCAAAAATAAGTGTCGGGCCCCCCGAACTGTTCAACTGCCCCCCCAGCACACTAAGGGGATTACCAAAAACCCCCCTGGCAGTTTTCAAGCTGGCACTGGACAAGCACCAAAAGTCAGTTCCTGTCACCCGGGGCTGTGGCTCGTACGTGGTTTGCGGCAGCCGCAAAAAACAGCCGGGTTGTCGGGCCCTCTGATCCACCAGAGGCCTGGTCACAGAGGGCCGCGGGGCGTTGACCCCCCGAAACTCTCTCCAGGAAAAACCCGGGAAAACTCCAGGGAAAGCCCGTCGGCATGCGACCCTTTCCTGATTTTGAATATTTTAGGGAATTGATAATAAATACATGTGCAGCAGCTGGGGATCCGTTTTTCGAAACTCCTTCCCTACACAGTCGGCTTTTTCAGTCGAATACAAGGGGCCCAGAAGCAGTCAGTGGGTACCCCCCCTTTTGGAAAAATGTAAAGCGAAGCAATAGAATAAAATTTTTATGTAAACCGGGGGGAGTTTACCGGGAGAAGTTCCGGGGGTCAACCCCCCCGGGGCCCCCGGTCGTGACCAGGCCCCTGGTGGATCAAAGCCTGATAAACCAGGGTTACTGCTGGCTGCACCAAACCAAGTCGGCCACAGCCCGGTGGTCAGGAACCGACTTTAGGTGCTTGTCCAGTGCCACAAAGGGACTGCCAGGGGTCTGTTGGTAACCCCCCCTTTATGTGTGCTGGGAGGCAGTTGAACAGTCTCGGGCCCCTGACACTTTTATTTAGGTCTCTTAACGTGCTAGTGACACCCCTCCTTTTCATTGGGGGGATGGGCATCGCTCCCAAGTTTTTTGCTTTAATAGTGAGGTTTTCGTGTGCAAGTTCAGTATTAGCCCCCTTAGGATTTTCCATGTGTAATAATCATTATCTCTCCCCCTGCGTTCCCGGGGAATACGGGTTTAAAACCTAAAGCGCCCCAGTAATTGAGGTTTTTATCCCCGTTATGGCGCCGTAAAGTTTCTCGAACATTTTCTAGGTCGCAATTTCCCCTGTTGAAAGGGCTGTTATTTCCAGAAAATTCCACCAAATAAAAAAGTGACCGAAGATGCCAGGGGGCAGGGGTGTCAAGGTAATGCAGAAAATCTTGACGAAAAGAGAGGGAGACCTATAGCGGGATCAAAAAGGAAATCATGAGAGGCAGTGTAAAAAACCAAAAAGGGAGCCTTCCAAACCCTCCATTCTCACTGTTTTAAGACAAGCAATAATTTTGGAAGACATCCTCTGTAACCGAGGTATGGTTTGTGTTTTTTCTGTTTCGTGTATTGATGAAGAAATCTACGTGTAGAAAAATTTTTTTTTAAAAAAAAGACTTAGTGCACACACTATTTAAACCCTTGAGGGGTATTTATACCATTCCATTTATCTTGTGGAAATAAAGTGGAAAAATAGCAAAATAAAAAATTGAAACCATCTTCTAAGAGGAGATTTAAAAAAAGGGGGGGTTTAAGCAGGGCAAACTTGTGAGACCAATGGGAAAGATATCAGAAAAAACATGAATTTAGAGATCGAATATTTTTCGAAAGGCAGGAGGCACAGAAGACCAAAGGACAAGAAATAGTGTCCCCAGGAGAGAGAGGAAAAGCAGATATGAAGAACACAATACTTACCGAAGAGCCAGAAACGAGTATGCATGGATAAGAATGGAGGCTCAAGGAATTTTGAAAAAGCATACCATCGAAAAAAAAAATTGGGCCCAAATTTGTTTACATTCACACAAAAGGAAACCCAGTGAGGCCCGAGTAATCGGCTGAAAAAAGGAAAGGGGGGGAACTCACAAAGAATGACCTTAACAAATAACCCGCACATAGAAGAGAGGGGCTTACGACGACGTTTCGGTCCCCTTACCCTTTAAAAAAAGTCCACTAACCAGAAGGGAGCAGGACGGGTATAATGGCAGGAAGAGGGGGTGGTGGTAGAATAGGTGGGAGTGGTAGTGGTAGTATAGTAGTAGAGAGTAGTAGTAGTGTAGTAGTATAAGTATAGTGGGAACTAAGGAGAAGCCAGTCAAATATAAAGACAGGGGGGCACTGCAAGGGAGCAGGGGCCCCAGAGGGGGAGCGTGCACAGAGTTGGGGGAAGGGAAGTGATGAAAAAAATAATGAAGGAACAAAAACACACGACAGAAGAAAAAAAAAAAAAGGAAAAGAAAGGGGAAAAGGGGGAAGAAGAAAAAAATGAGGGAAACAGTTAATCACGGGTGTTTTGAAGTTTGGAGCATTTTCAATGTAGTAGGAGAGGACGGGGATCTCAAGATGAAGCCAGGATAAATTTATACAAGGGGAAAGTTGCGTATTAGAGAGGGTTCAACAAGACGGGGGGGCTGTTAAAGTTGGAATAGGAAGTTGGGCAAAATACCACAATTGGAGCGGTGAAAAAAAGCTGTGGAGGTAGAACTCTGAAGGCCGTAGACCAATAATACGTTTCCCTGGTTTTTTAAGATAGGAGGGGAGAGGGACTTGGGGGCCTTTTAAAAACCAATCTTCAAAAAGTTTATGGGCACAGGGCTCTGCTGGCAGTGAAGACAGGAAATATAAACTCTGTTTTTTAAGGGGGAAACGATAGGAACCGTTAAATTAATTGTCTCACGAAATCTTAATGACACGATTTCAAAAAAACCACGGTACGGGTGAGAATTTAACACCGGCTAGTGAGTTGTCAAACTCCAGACCGGCGCGTTTTGCCCCCGGACCAGCTGGCTACAATAAGATTTATTTCCCAAATAGGACATTTATACACCTAGAAGGTTTGCTAGGCCCCCCTGTCCAAAATGAAATTTTTACGGTGGATCTCACCCGCAGACCATGACGAATCTAGCTCGCCCCCCAAAGCCCGTCATCATGATCAGCAAACGTAAGACACATAAAAAAAAAACTAAGCGGGTGGTTTGTTTTCAACTGTGTCGCTGCCACTTAAAATACGTAAGCAAGCAGAAAAATTATCAAATTAAAAAGGGGAGCGCCAAAGGAAAGAATGGATTCATTTTAACAAAAAGCAAGACTTTAGGGATAGAAAATTTTGTGTCAAAAACTTCTGGAGTTTACCCTAAGAAGCAGAAGTAAAGGGAGGAGAGAAGGGGGGGTAGATTACATTTTTTTTGGAAGTGAGAAGGCCTTTTATTTGTACCATCAAGAGACTAGTAAAAAGCCCCAAAGGGGCAGGCAGGGAAAAACAAGAAATTTTGCTGGATTAAGGCTTCCTGACAAAAGGAAACAACGAGTGATGAGCCTAAGAAGGTGCAATGGGGGCATAAGTCGAATGGGACTCTATAAGGATAAGTAATATGGGCCCGGGGCTGTTTTCCCTTTTGAGTAACATGACAGAATGGATTAAGTTGAAGTATCCCTGACGAGAGACATGAAACAATGAAATATAAGCATACAGACCGGAAAGGGTTTGAACTGATCCGGACACGCTGCAGGCCCGTCTGACAAAAATTTCCCGCATTTAAAACCTCGCAGGTAGGGAAATTTTTGGGGGAAAGGACAGAGAAGACCACGATGGGGTACAGGATCGGAGGGGGGTAAAGGCCCCAAATCTCACTCAAAAAGGACCGGGGTGAGAATTGTACCCAGTAATCATAGTGAAGCACACCAACTAAAAGCTGCTACACAAAAATGTGTCTCTAAACTAAAAAATTTTTGACATCTGAGTAAGGGGAACTTCACGTCACTGTACTGCATACTTTAGAACCTTTGGAGTATACAGCACCAGTTGGGAACCCCCGTCTAGTCAAAAATGTCATGTCAAGTAACGGAGAAAAAGAGCAGAGGGGGTTTTCAACGAGATAGTCCCTGAACTAACAAAAATTTCCCATGAAAAAAAAATTTAAAGGGAAATGAACCCGAGTCCCCGAAGGTCATGGGGAAAATATTACGACAAAATACTGAAGGGGAATTGATAAGGTGAATGGGGACAGATTATTTGAGAGTTGGGAAACAGGAACACGAATACACAACTGGAAATTAAAAACTCAGATGAATCATAAGATGTTATCAAGTATTTCTTCAGCCTTGGAGTAATCAGAAAGTGGGTCAAACTGGAGAGTGAAGTGGTAGAAAAAGAAGTGAACTGAGTAATAACCAGTGAGGAAGTGAGGCTACAAGTCGAGACTTGATTCTTCAAACCACATATAGGTGAGTACACACACACACACACACACACACACACACACACACACACACACACACACATAGGGAAGGCACTACAATGGATCAGGGAATACTTGTCAGGAAGACAGCAGCGAGTCATGGTACGTGGCGAGGTGTCAGAGTGGGCACCTGTGACCAGCGGGGTCCCACAGGGGTCAGTCCTAGGACCAGTGCTGTTTCTGGTATTTGTGAACGACATGACGGAAGGAATAGACTCTGAGGTGTCCCTGTTTGCAGATGACATGAAGTTGATGAGATAATTCACTCGATCGAAGACCAGGCAGAACTACAAAGGGATCTGGACAGGCTGCAGATCTGGTCCAGCAATTGGCTCCTGGAGTTCATCCCACCAAGTGCAAAGTCATGAAGATTGGGGAAGGGCAAAGAAGACCGCAGACGGAGTACAGTCTAGGGGGCCAGAGACTACAAACCTCACTCAAGGAAAAAGATCTTGGGGTGAGTATAACACCAGGCACATCTCCTGAAGCGCACATCAACCAAATAACTGCTGCAGCATATGGGCGCCTAGCAAACCTCAGAACAGCATTCCGACATCTTAATAAGGAATCATTCAGGACCCTGTACACCGTGTACGTTAGGCCCATATTGGAGTATGCGGCACCAGTTTGGAACCCACACCTAGCCAAGCACGTGAAGAAACTAGAGAAAGTGCAAAGGTTTGCAACAAGACTAGTCCCAGAGCTAAGAGGTATGTCCTACGAGGAGAGGTTAAGGGAAATCAACCTGACGACACTGGAGGACAGGAGAGATAGGGGGGACATGATAACGACATACAAAATACTGAGAGGAATTGACAAGGTGGACAAAGACAGGATGTTCCAGAGATTGGACACAGTAACAAGGGGACACAGTTGGAAGTTGAAGACACAGATGAATCACAGGGATGTTAGGAAGTATTTCTTCAGCCACAGAGTAGTCAGTAAGTCGAATAGTTTGGGAAGCGATGTAGTGGAGGCAGGATCCATACATAGCTTTAAGCAGAGGTATGATAAAGCTCACGGCTCAGGGAGAGTGACCTAGTAGCGATCAGTGAAGAGGCGGGGCCAGGAGCTCGGACTCGACCCCCGCAACCTCAACTAGGCGAGTACAACTAGGTGAGTACACACACACACTGCAACCTCAACTTGGTGAGTACACACACATACACACACACACACACATACACATACACACATACACATACACATACATATACACACACACATACACACACACATACATACTTTATACACACACACACATACACATGCACACACACATGCACACAGGCCTAGTGTCTAATCGACATGTGCCTAGGACAAAATGGTAACACACACACACACACACACACACACACACACACACACACACACAAGCATACACATTGTTGCATGCATCGAATATCAGCTGATTAAACAGGACACTGCAGCTAATCTCTTGTGTAATGGGTAAGGGTAAACAGCGCCCGGTGGCCTGGTGGCTAAAGCTCCCGCTTCACACACGGGTTCGATTCCCGGCGGGTGGAAACATTTCGACACGTTTCCTTACACCTGTTGTCCTGTTCACCTAGCAGCAAATAGGTACCTGGGTGTTAGTCGACTGGTGTGGGTCGCATCCTGGGGGACAAGACTAAGGACCCCAATGAAAATAAGTTAGACAGTCCTCGATGATGCACTGACTTTCTTGGGTTATCCTGGGTGGCTAACCCTCCAGGGTTAAAAATCCGAACGAAATCTTATCTTATCTTATCTTATCTTCACTTGGCACTCATGTAAAGGTTGTCTCATCTTACTCGCCGTAAGCAAAACAAACAACATTCGCCTAACATCTGCTATCAAGGACAGTCTCTCAATCCCTGGAGAGGTTGAAATCACAGATAAAATATTTTTACTTGCTTTGAATGGGAAAAGGTAAAAGAAATGGGTAACATTACTCAAATACATTTATAGATGGTCTGAAAAAGCAAATTGAATGAGTAGCGGGAAGGCAAGTTCAATGCCCTTCGAAAGAAAATTGGTAAAACGTGTAATAAAGCAAGAGATGTTGCAGAACAGGTAAAAAAAATTATCGCTCAAGAATGGTCTCTATGACTCGACGAGAAAATGAAAGAGCTGAAGAAAACCAAAGAGAATGTGTGGGTGGGAAAGAAAAATGGGCAGCAGAGGGATCCAGAAAGGAGATACTCTCAAGAGGTAAGGAAGGTAATAATATCGACAGCAACAGGAACTAATGAAGACATACTAGCCAATCTGCATGGAAAGGCAGTGGGTTGAAGAAAGACAGAGGTCTTCAGGGGGCTGATGGAACAAGAAGATGATGTGTGGAGGAAGACCATGCGATGAGATCAATTATTTAGTGCAAAGGAGGAGAGGAAGACATAGCGCAGATGAAAAAATATTTAAAGGATCCGGATTATTATTATTATAATCGAAAAGAAGCGCTAAGCCACAAGGGCTATACAGCGCTGCAGGGTAGGGAAGGAAGCAAGGGAATTGGATGGCAGAAGGGAGGGGGGATGATCAGCAGGTTACAGAAAACAGCGGGGCGGGGGATGTAACGGGGGTAGAGGGTAGCAAGAGATACAAGTAGAAAGGGCTGAAAGTATCAGAATTTGTGAAGTAAGTCGGGTCTTTGTCAAAAAGTCAATGAGAGAGTCCGATGAAAGGTGGGCCCATCAGGGAGAAGGGAAGGTAAAGAGAGAGCAGCGGGGCGAAGACGACGACAGAGGTAAATTCTGCGTGCTCGTTGATAAATGGGCAGTCCAACAGAAGTGGCTGACTGATAATGGAGCTTGGCAATTCTCACAGAGAGGAGCAAGACGCCTCTCCATGAGATATCCATGATAAGACGAGTATGGCCAATGCGAAGACGGAGAGAGTAGTCTCCCAACCTCGACACTGGTGATAAGAAGACGGCCAGTAAACCTATATCGGTTTAATAGACTGAAGTTTGTTCCCGAGCATAGTAGACCAACGTTGTTGCCAACGGGTGTAAAGGTGGGAAGATATTACAGCAAAATAGTCCGTACATGGAATACCTCTATAAGAAACTGGTGGGTTCATGTACTGCTGACCGCGCAGCAGTGCCCTGCCTGTTCATTGCCCTGTACGTCAACATGACCAGGGACCCAACAAAAAAACAATATCTTTATGCTTAGTAAAGATGCGGCGTACCCAAAGTTGGTACGGAGGACTAAGGGGTGAGGTGTATCAAATTTTTGTATAGCCTGTAAAGCACTAAGGGAGTCTGAGACAACCACAAATGATGACACAGGCATAGATGCAATACGGATAAGTGCTGTAAAGGATGGCATATAATTCAGCAGTAAAAATACTAGCTGAAGATAGTAAATGCCCTTGTACGACGCTGCCCCGAAACACTGCTGCGAATCCTACGCCGTCAGAAGACTTAGACCATCTGTGTAACACAGCAATTGGCATGAGAAGAGAGTGAAAGTGGTCAAGAAAAAGAGAGCGGGAAGCGACCGTAGAACAGTTGGGTTTTTCGAGCAAGGGAGGGAGAAAGAACAGCCCTCGAACAGCTGGAACTTCCCAGGGGGGTAGGGAAAAGTGAGATGCTACATGTACATAGAAAGGTGGTAGTTGAAGAGAAGACAAGAGCGAATGAAGGCGAAGAGAGAAGGGACGGAGTAAGCAGGGGCGGCGAACAAATAAAGAATGTCTACTAATATCAGTGACCATTCTATAAATGGAAGGTTTGGGGGAGACAGAGAGCGTAAAAATTAGTAGCGCAGGCAATGGGCATCACGGCGATCGGATAAGGATGGAACGTTCGCTTCTGCATAGAGGCTTTCGGACAGGGAAGAGCGAAAAGCACCAAGGCATAAACGTAATCCTTGGTGATGAATGGGGTTAAGGCTAGAGAGAGTAGCAGGAGATGCCGCTAAAATAGATCTGGTCACCATAATCAAGTTTCGATAAAATAAGGGTGGAATGTAGGTTTGAAGGAGGGTTCGACGATCACTCCCCACGAAAGATGAGCAAGGGTTTTAAGAAGGTTCGCCGGCTGTGACAAGTTGCCTTCAGAGAGGTAATGTGGGGTTTTTCCGGATAACCTACGATCAAAGAGGAGGCCCAAAACTTGACTGTATCACGTTCAGGATACGTGAGCCATAGAGGTACAAAGGATGATCAGAGATGACAGAGCGTCTAGTGAAAGTGATTTGGGGGTTTTTAGTGCGGGAAAAATTTTTAAACCCATTTTGTGGTGGCCCAATTGGAAACACGGTCGACGGGCATGCTGGAGAGAAACTGTAAGGAGGTGACAGTCAGCGCCTGCACAGGCAATAGCGAAGCCCATAAACATAGAGTGATGCCCCAAATATTTGATGGAAGACTAGAGGCCAAATCATTAATAGCAAGGAGAAAAAGTGTTGTGCTCAGAACACATCCCTGGGGGACACCTTTCAGCTTGGACAAAGTCCGGGGAGAGCACATTATTAACCCGAACACGGAATTGCCTGTCAGTTAAAAAGTTCTTAAGGAAGGATGGTAGATTGCCTCGAAGGCCTAAGGAGTGGGCTTGGGCTAAAATATTATACCTCCAAGTTGTGTCATATGCCTTCTCAAGGTCAAAAAATATGGCAATAACTGAGTGGTTATTCGCACAGGCATTACGAACATTACGTATCCAAGCGCAGAAAGGGGTCTATGGTAGAACGTCCCTTACGAAAGCCATATTGACGAGTGGAGAGACTGTTGTGTTTTCCTCTAAATACCACACTAAACGTCTATTTACTAGACGTTCCATTACTTTGCAAACTGCACTGGAAAGAGCAAGGGACGATAGTGGGAGGTTTCATGTCCCTAGTGCCTGGTTTGCGGAAAGGGAGAACAATGGCGGATTTCCACAGCTGTGGAAGAACTCCTTGTGACCAAATAAGATTGTAAAGGCGTAATAGGACTGCAAGGGCTGACTGATGTAAATTTTTGTAGCATACGAATATGAATGTCGTCGGGCCCAGCGCCGATGATCGACAAGCTGAGAGTGTTGCCTCCATTTCTTGAAGTGTAAAGGCACATTTTACTGTTCTTCTCTGAGAGAAGAAAAGTCCAAAGGTGCTAACTTTTCTGGCAGACTTTGAGGAAAGAAATGAGGGGCATAGATGGAGTCCCTGAGAAATACGGACCAGATGATTGCCAATTTCATTTGGGAAAATCTAGTGGGTTTGCTATATCAACACCGCAACCCGCAGAACAGGAGCCGGGTCAGGAGAATATTTACCACTCAGTTTTCGTACTTTTTTCCAGACTGCACTCATAGAGGAAGCAGAGGTGATGGTGGAGACATAATTTCCCCCAGCAAGTGCGTTTAGCGTCACGGATGACACGGCGAGCGATCGCACGCTTCTGTTTAAAATCAAGGAGTCGCTCTGTGGGTTTTATTGTACCGGTACCTGCCCCATGCAGCGCGTTTCAAACGTACTGCACGAGCACAAGCAGGAGACCACCAAGCACGCATTTCTGAGAATGCCTGCCCGAAGTTTGGGGTATTTGAATGAAAGCTGCGGTGAAAACGGAGGACGAGAAGAGGTGTAAAAGCTCATCGATGGAGGACGAAGAAGGAACCTCTTTTAAAAAAAAAGTCAGGTGTGAGTAAAGGTTCCAATTTGCCCGTAAATTGCCAGCGTGGGGTGGGAAAAGGTGGCGAATATGAAGGGGAAGTAAGAATGATTGGGAAATGATCACTGTCAAGTAAGTCCGGGAGAACAGACCAAGTAAAGTCTAATGCGGCGGAGGAAGAAACAAAATGAGAGATCTATGCAAGAGAGAGTATGAGTCCGAGGGTCAAAATGGGTTTTGTGTACCTGTATTTAAAACATGGAGGGGGTGGGTGGCAAGAAAAGCCCTAACTGAATTCCACGGGAAACAGTGAGACCCTCCCCAGAGGAAATGGTGGGCAATAAAAAACACCAAGTAACAGAATCGGTGGCGGTAATGACGAAACAAGGAAGGCAAAATCCGGGAAAAGATAATGCCCGAGAAGGAGAGAGATATAAAGAACAGAGCGTATAACCACCTATGTAAGTGATACGGGCTGCTGTGTAATGCAGCGAAGTAGAAAAAAATAGCTGATGGTACGGAATATCAGTGCGGGGAAGAAGGGCAAATTTCATTAAAGGTCCCATCAGAAAAAGGATCTGAAGAATACAATAAATTATAGCCTGAGATGTGAGAAATAACAGCAGAGTGTAATTTTGGTTCCTGTAAGCAAACACCAACAGGGGCAAACTGGGAGAGAACATCTGAAGCTCACCCCGAATTACCCCTGAGGCCGCGTATAATTTCCCCTGTAAAAAGGCCATGATTGGCAATGATAAAGATACTTGAAAACCCAGGTAAGGGTTCCTACGGACAAAGGGTTAGAAAAGTCCACATGCGGAGGCAGTGGAAAATTTTTCAAGCAGCGAAGGAACGGTGCGCTGTGAAGAAAGGAGTTGCGCAGATGGAGCAGAGGAGAGAGAAAGAGCGGAAAGGGATCAGTGTCCATTGATGGTTTGGTCTCTGCAATATATTCGAGATTGCTTCAAGTGTTTCGGAATTCAAAGATGTCGTATGGGAGACAATATTGGAATGGTAGGGGGAGGATGAGTAAAGATTGGGAAATGTATTGGACTGTACCAAGGTAGGGGGGGGGGGCGAAAGGGTGGAGGGAACTGGAGAAGCGTGGCAGGGGACAGAAGAGACAGGAACCTGGGAAAGGGGGCAGAAAAGGAAGAAACTTGGGAGGGAACAGGGGAGGAAGGTACATTACGAGGAGGAGGGTGAACCTCTGCACTTGTAACTGAGCCAGTGAGAGGGGAAGAACTAGGGACAGAGACAGGAGGGTAAAATGAGGAGGTGGAAGATGGGTAGGAGGTGTTACCGGACCCTTTTTTTGACTTTTGAGAAGTAGAGGGGCGATTGGGAAGAGGTGTCGTACGAGGGCTCGTCGATACTGAGGCTTGTAAAAAGAGAACTCGAAGAAGCGAGATTAGACTGAGGCGTTGAAGTAGGGGCGTCAGAGCCGAGGACAGCAAAAGGATTAGATACAGGAGTGATTTATGGGAGAGGTAACCACAGAGGTGGGGGTAGAAAGATGGATACCAGAAGTGGGGGGGCGTTTTGAAACACGGGGAAAAAGAAACACGTGGGAGTCTCCCTTGGGGGGCGGGGATGAGAAAAATGCCATGGCATAAGGGAGACCTTCTGTCTCTTTTGAGTAACGGATTTCCCGCTCGTTTAAATAGACCTGACAACGGCGAGAGTACGAAGGGTGAGCCTCATGACAGTTAAGGGAAGAGGGAGATCGATTGCAAGACGTATTAGAATGGTCTCGGCACCACAGACTGGGCATTCGGCGATAGATCTGCAATATTTTGCTGGATGGCCAAATCGCCAGCAATTCTACACTGTTGTGGTGTAGGGATCACCTTTCGAACTTGTAACCGATGTCCTGCTATAAACGGAGGAGGGGGGTTCTCGCTGTCAAAAGTTAAACGAGCCCCCATTGCTAGGGTATCGTCTCCGCCCACGGGGAGGAAGAACGTAAGTGTCTACCTTGAGGATTGGGAGATCTTGGAGTTCCACTGTTCTAGAATGTCGGTGCCACATGTCTGGAAATTTTGTTGAACTAAAGGTATGGGGCAGAATAACGGTACCACTACAAGAAAATTTAGGGAATGATGTTTTTCAAGGGTACAGGAACAGTATCTATATGGGAAAAAACAGAGAGCTCCCCGAGCCTGGGGTAGCATTCTGTAAAAGGGAATGATGCGCGTTACCGCTCTTAAGAGCATGAAAAGAAATATCTTTACAACATTTGGGGTAGGAGTGCCCTTTCCAATAAATATGGTCAGAAAGATAGGCAGAGAGGAAGTTTGGGCGTAAAGTGAAGAATTAGTCCACTGTTCAGTCTGAAACTGAGCGTGGAAAGGTTAAGTGAAGGACGTGTCGATCGTTTCTGAGAGAACGAGAAGGTGAAGGTGGAGAAGTAACATCAGCAGGTAATTGTCGTTGACGTTTAAAGGGGTGGACCAGAGTTGGTCCGACGTGGAACGGGTTTGGCGATTTGAAAATTGCCGCACCGTAGAGGGAGAGGCCGGAAGCATAGTCAGAGGAGAGCGAAGGTCTGATAAATCGAAGGAGTCAGTCGGGCCTCAGTACCTGAAGCGGGTAGGAAACAGCACCGGCAATAGGTACAGAGGCCCGAGGAATGTCTGAAGAGTGGTCCAAAGACAGGCGGGGTCAGAACGGGGTGCGGTATCAAGAAGGGGCCCGGGGTACCAGGTTCATGGACTAGGGCTGCCATGGTTAGGTTACTTCTTTCTTTTTGTTTTAAGAAAAAAAAAGAAAGAAGAAAAGAAAATAAAATAAAAAAAAGAAAAAAAAAGGGGGGACCGGGAGGGATAGTTCCTAGGAGGAATGAAAGGGCCAGAAATCTCCCTCCGCGCCCAAGAGGACTCGACACCGCTAGTAGCCAGATGCAGCATGGAACCCGTGCCATACCCTACCCTTCATGCCAGTAAACCAGCAATCTGGGATAGCAACCTCACATCTGCCGACTACCTCGGTGGACAAAAGAGAGGGGGGCCGGATTCCGCCCCACAAAGCATACCTCCTTCAGCCACCACCCCCGGAATCCGAAAGGTGGCTTCCAGAGATAAAACCCGCGCCCAAAAAACACCCAAAGCTACTCCGGGATAAACCCGGGGAGGGATCGGGACATCCCCAGGCAATCCAGATTCCCGGCAAACTACGCCACCGCCAAGAAACCTCAACCCGGGAAGGGATGGACCCCGGTGTCCTTTCCCCACCTAGGAACTAGCGCGCCTGTGGGAGAAATCACGAAGGCTAAAAAGAGGAAGGGCAAAAGGGAGGGGTGAGGAGGAGGAGGAGGAATGGAAAAAGGGGAGGATGGGATAGGGGAGGGGAGAATGGGGGGTAATTAGGTTCGGTCTGAGGAAGAAGACCGACAGGGCTAATTCCTCAGACCAAGAGCCTCTTCACCACGCCAAGGAGCCCCCCTTGAAGAGGTAAAGGATCCGGAGGCTCTCCTATGGAAAACAACGCCTAGTCAAATTTTTTTTTTTTGCCATATATGGCTCCTCAAAGCTGGATCCTAAGACAGTGTTTAAGGAACACAAAACCCTTTTTTATCTGAATCTAACAAGAGAAAAAATGGAGCAAAGAGAGTATGTAAAGGGCTGTCAGAAAAAGGAAAGAAGCAGAAGGAGAAGCAAGTTGAGGGAACAATAAAACCCAATTGCTTTTTCAGGGCCTTTTTTCATCTCCAAACATGACCTCAAAAACCCC
>NC_069479.1:96116-142271 GCF_026875155.1 Cherax quadricarinatus
CAGATGTTGGCAATGAAGACAAAAAAAAAAAAAGGAAAATTTGCTCATCACAGCATAAAAGCAGAATAAAAAACCACTTCAATACTTACGAATAAGATAAGATTGCTCCGTTGTGTTCAGAGATAAACTGTTTTAACAAATCAACATTGCGGTAGCCCAAGACAAGGTATTCATCTCGACAAATTGGGCATGGATTACCAGTGGCGATCATCTTTGCACGCTGGAAAATGTTAACTCAGTTGTGACATCTTATTGTAGGAAAAAACAAAGTTTTGGCACTGTACATAACATTTATTAACCCTTTCACTGTTGCAACCCCTGCTCACAAACTTGCTCTCAGTGTCAAAGAATTAAAAAAAAAAAATTCTTATGAAATGATAGAGAAATAATTCCTAATGGTAATGAACCAAAAGTACGAAATTCAGACCAAAACTTACGGAATTACGCTCTCACGAAGTTAGCAGTCACAGTGATATTTACAAATCGTTATTTTGCCCTATTTTCAATCGACTATATTTACAGCTATTTGCTAGAATTCCCTTTTGTTCTATGACTGAGTACAAGAAACCGCCCATTACCTATTTACCCTTTGACTGTTTCGGTTGTATATATATGTTTTAAACTAGCCACCACATTTGACATATTAATACCCATGAATTCTGGGGGCTTCAAATCAAGCAGGAGAAAGCTGGTAGGCCCACATGTGAGAGAATGGGTCTCCATGGCCCAGTGTGACCACAAAAAAAAAAATCGGGGAGCCAGTGGTGCATTGTGGAATGCCATTTCATAGTCCTTGTTCAGCACCCTAGCGGTAAGAAATATGTGACCCCCGGCAAATCTGGGACTCTACTTTTCCCCAAAGTGAGCTCTAACACAGATGGAAGTGTCAGTGAAGATAAATTTCATGGTTTTGAGGAGTTTGTGACCAAAAGCAATGCCCAGGATGCCAGAAGAATGAAGGGGAATGAAGAAAAGAAGGGGAATGAGAGAGAAAGATAATTAGATAGTAGGATGGAGGGGAAGCAGCACCGACCCCCTTGTTTTAACAGGCAGTAGGGAGAGTGAGTAATGAGACAATATGTCATTTGACAGTTACTGACCTGACTCAGAACAATTAAAGTCCACACACTCACACACAACACAAGCTTGAAGATAATAGCAGTTATATGAAAGTATCCAGTGACTATATATGTGTATATATATTTATAGAAACCAGAAAGAAGGAAAAAAGGAAAATCAGGAAGAAAAGGGAAAGGAAAAAAATAAGGAAGGAGGGAAGGAATGTAGGAGGAAGGTAGGAAAGGAATGCAGGAAGGTAGGAAGGAAAAGATGATACATGACTATTTGCCTAGAATTAATACTTGACATGCTGTTGGAGTGTGAGCAAAGTAAAATTTATGAAGGGGTTCAGGGAAACCGCAGGCCGGACTTGAGTCCTGGAGATGGGAAGTACAGCGCCTGCACTCTGAAGGAGGGGTGTTTAAAGTGCAGTTTTAAAAACTGTAGTGTAAAGCACCCTTCTGGCAAGACAGTGATGGAGTGAATGATGGTGAAAGTTTTTCTTTTCGGGCCACCCTGCCTTGGTGGGAAAATTTGGGCCCGTGTGATAATAAAAAAAATAAAAAAAAATTGCCTAAATAAATACCTAACAAAACCCATGCTAATACTTTGAAGAAAACTTCTCAGACGAGGAGTTTTGTCATTTCACATAAAAAAAAAAAAAAAAAAAACGCCCACAAAAATGCAGACACACCGTTTTATGTGTGAGGAGTGTAAAACACAACTGTGTATGAAACCATGTTTCAAAGAATTCCACAAGCTGCAGAACTTCTAGGAACATATCCAGTGACTATACATTTGTTAAAATATTATAAACAATAGTAATAAACAATTTTTGTATTGTTTGTTTAAAAAAGTTTTTTAAGTATACATTTATAATTATGTTTGTGCGCTTATTGTGTTGTATACAATGCGTGTATAAATGTACATTGCACCTTTCTTTGGGCTCACAGGCCACATAAGTTTTCCTGAAAAATAAAATAGTGAAAAAAACAAGAAACCTTGAATACAAGTAAACCAAAGTTTACCGGGTGAGCGGCATTCGCTGCTGTTTTCCAAACACGGCTCATTTTCTGCCAACTTTACGCCCCTATATCTTGGTAAGTACTGATCACAAAAAAAATTTTTTTTTGGGCTTTTAAAAAAATCAGAAAATTAATCTTAACATTTTCATAAGAAAAAAAAAAATATTTTTTTTTGAAAATTCTTCGACACCAGGAGACACTTCAGGATTTGGGGCTGCAACATCAAAGGGTTAAACTACCCAATGAAGTGATAAGATTTTGGGTAATTTGGCCAATTTCATACAAAATTCAAGAAAGGTCAATTTCAAAACAGGGTCCAGAATAAACAATGCAGACATTCCTGGCACTAAAATAACATTTTTCTCTGTTCATTAGTCATGTCTCAAGGCCCCTCTTATAATACACTTGCTTTCCATTTTGAATTTTATTCACACAAAAATAGAAGATTTACTGTTATGTAACTACGCATTATTATAAAATAGTATAAATAATATCAGGCATTTGGGAAAGCATATTAGACCCACCATTGACATGTATTAACGTTGATGTGATCTGTTTACTCTTGAACATTGCAAAAATCGAAATTTCCACTAACTTTGAGCTCAATTTCAAAGTATATACTTTAGTCTTAAACCTTTAAAAAATCTCTTAATTTGAATAATCTTCCTTCCAAAAGAGACAGAAAATGAGAATAAAAACCATAAATACCATAGAGTATAAATTTTTTCTTTCTTTCAACACACCGGCCGTATCCCACCGAGGCGGGTTGGCCCAAAAGGAAAAACGAAAGTTTCTCCTTTACATTTAGTAATAATCAGGGGAAGAGGTTACTAGCCCCTTGCTCCCAGCATTTTAGTCGCCTCTTACAAAAACGCATGGCTTACGGAGAAGAATTCTGTTCCACTTCCCATGGAGAATAAGAGAAAATAAACAAGAATAAAAAACTAGAAAGAAAATAGAAGAAAACCCAGAAGGGGTGTGTATATATTGGGTTGTACATGTATGTGTAAGTGGGACCTAAGTGTAAAATAGAAGTAGCAAGACATACCCGAAATCTTGCATGTTTATGAGACAGGAAAAAAGGAACACCAGCAATCCTACCATCATGTAAAACAAATTTCAGGGTTTCGTTTTACACTCACTTGGCAGGACGGTAGTACCTCCCTGGGCGGTTGCTGTCTACCAACCTACTACCTATGTAGAGTATAAATATATGCCACAAATTCGCTGTTTTAACCAAAAACACGACCACAGTTTTTTCCTCATTATGCACTGTGTGCTGCAGGATTTTTTATACTGCCACACTGATCATGCAGACCCATTCTCTCATATGTATGCCTACCATTATCTCCAGCAAGACTGGAAGCCAACAGAATTTTGGCCCTAGCATTAAAGGAACCAACACTGGCTTCAAAGCCATAATATTACGAGACCAACAGCAAAAAGGTTAAAAATATGTATGATGTACAGTATTAAATGTTCTTCCCTATCTCTGTTACAGCCCCCAAATCAGAAACTTGGCACAAACCTAAACACAAAGTTTAGTACAATACACAAAGGTGTAAAAGGATACGTATATTGGGGAACATGGATACAAGGGGATGAGCAAAACTGCAAAACTACGCGGGTTAAAAGCAAGCAAAAATATCTCATTTCACTTATATGAACAGGAGGGTCCTCTCATAAAGCAGGTTAGATTCGGGGCTACTGCCAGTGAAAGTGAAAGCCTTTTTTCACTTCAAATTACATATTAAAGCCTGATAACATTTTCCCAAAACTGTCATCTATACCCTGCCCAAAGATCTGGAATTCACTACTGAATCAGTAAAAGATCCCGATTGCATATGAATTTAGGACTATTTTTAAAAATCACCTCACTCTCAAAACTAACCAAACCATGAAAACAAAATCTAACCAGTTGATGTAACTCTCCCAAATACAGTGGAAACCCCCCCCTTACGATATTTTTTCATTCCCTAAGTATGTTCAGGTGCCATTACTGAACGAATTTGTTCCCTAAGGAATATTGTGAATTAGATTAGCCCATTTCAGACCCCCAAACATACACGACAAACGCACTTAATAAATCATTTAATAAGGGTCCTTTGGAGCTGATCGTAAACGGGGGTCCACTGTTTTTTAATGCTTCTAGTCTATTAAAACACTACTCACCCTTAAAAAGTTTTTTGTGCCATTTTTTGTATATTTTTTTATTCATTATGGCAATTTCAAGATTATTTTTCTTATAAACCCCAAACTCTACCTCGCTTGGGTAAAGATAAAATAATGATTAATTAAAAGAAAACCATTTTATCCTTCTAGACTTACTAGTTTTTAACCCTAAAGGGTCCAAAAACGTATTTACGGTCTCCCTCAACATTCGCGGGGTTAGGGGATCAAAGCTCGCGAATGTTGAAAAACCGTAAATTTTTGGGTCCCCCAATATTTTGTAGGGAAATACATACAATACGCTTCCTTAACTTGTTAAACCATGAATAATCAAAAACATAAAAACGCGTAAATGACAAAATAAAATTTATGTTTTAAATAAGTATGTTTTTTAATAACTGATTTTATTAAATACCCAGATCCACCACTGCCTCCCCCAAATTCCCCCAAACCACTGTGATTTCCCTACTACCCCCCTCCGACCCCCGCAAGGGCACCAGCCCCCCCACCACTCAGTTGGTGAGTTTTTGTTTGTTCTTTATTTGCTATTAAGCTACGAATAAAAATTAAACCCATTATGACTGCATATTGGAATGGGTATTAGGAAAGGTATTAGACGGTGACATCTGTTTTACTCTTGAACACCAAGAACGAACATTTTTGCTATTGCTATAATAACAAAAGTAATAATTAAAAATAAAAAAATAATAATAAAATAATAAAAAATCGATATAATTGAAAAAGGAAAATTTTACAAAAAAACAAGGGGTGGTTTTAACATCGTCAGTGTCTTTTTTTATGCTGGAGTGAACATTTTCTCCCTCTCTTCCAAACATTTTACAATACAGGGACCCCCGCTTAACGTTTCACCCCCCAATCGCCCAATTTGAAAGGGTGTATTTATGAAAGTGCGTTTGTACGTGTATGTTTGGGGGTCGAAATGGACTAACCCTACTTCACAATTTTCCCTTAGGGGAACAAATTCGGTCAGTACTGGCCCCTTGAAATATTTCTGGAATAAAAAAAATATTTTAAACCCCGGGGGTCCACGAACTGAAATTAAAGCAGTTGGGGGCAGGGGGTATTTAAAAATTTTATGTTTAAAATAATAATAGTACATGTTTTTTATTAATAAAGGGTATTATTTTTAAACTTGTTGTATTTAAAAACATATTTTTTAAATAATAATAATAGTAAAATTTTATTAATAACATGTATTATTTTAAAATGTATGTTTTTAAATTTCCATTGCCTCAATCACTCCCTCTACCACTCCATCACATAAAACTACAAGCACCAAACACAATAAAAATTATTGTGAAATGTTTGGAAGGCAGGGAGACTAATGTTCCCCTCCAGCATAAAAAAAACCCCACACTGACGAGGTTGGAAAAACCCACTCCCTCATTTTTTTGTACAATTTCCCTTCTAATTATACATATTTATTATTATTATTATTTTTACTATTGTTATTATTAGCTGTAGCAAAAAAGTTTAATTCTTTGCGTGTTCAAGAGTAAACACATTTTGTCACCGTCTAATACCTGTCCAAAATAGCCTTTTCCAATATGCAGTCATAAAAGGGGTTTTACATTTTTTATACTGTAGTTTAATAGCAAAAAAATGAACAAACAAAACACTCACCAAATTTGGGTGGGGGGAGGGCTGGCTGCCATTTTGGGGGGGCCCAGGGGGAAAGGGTAGTGGGGACTCGCGGTGGGGGGAAACTTAAAAAGTTTTGGGCGGTTTGGGAATTTGGGGGTTTGGGGGAATTTTGGGGGTTTTGGGAATTCCCCGAATGTGGAACCCCTGAAATTTAAAAAACGTAAAAGTTAGGGGGGCCCTGTATATTTTTTTAAAACATTTAAAATATGAAAAAAAAAGTGATTTCTTTTTGTTTTTTTACTTTTTAAAAAATGGAAAAAAAACTTTGTTTACTTTTTTTTTTTTTATATTTAAAATATGAAAAAAAAGTGTAGTTTCACTTTTTTTAGCACTACACGTAAACGTAGATCGCTTCCCGTTTACGGGTTAAGTACAGAGGCTCCACTTTATGGCTTTTTCGCCCAAAGGCGTTCTGTTTAATACAGGGGTTTCAAATTACGTAAAACCCAAAAAACTCCCCTATACGGCCACCCCGTTTTTTTTAATACACGCACCCCACCCGGTTTTTTTTAACTTTTCTCCGTGCCCACATCTCCTTTTTTATGCCCTTTTTAATTTTTCCCAAAAAATTTCAAGCTTTTTTAAATTTTTATTGCATATTTTATGTTAATCTGTTAATTATACATACATGGTCCTTGGGATATTAACTTAATTTTTCCAAAAGGTTTTTTTGGAGTGCCGATACCGAACGAATTTGCCCCCCATAAGGAATAATGCAAATTAGTTTTAATTCCTTTTCCCCCAGACCCCCAAAAATACACTTACAAAAAGCACTTGCATAAACCATTTTACATAACTTTTGGGATTTTAAAAAGTGTTCAAAACCCCCAAGGCAAAACTGTACATACTAAAAAATTAGATTATTTCCATTTCAGACCCCCAAAAATACATTAAAAAAAGCACCTACAGAAATTTAACACTTACATAACTGTTTGATTTGGGAAAAAACTGTACGAAACTCGGTACCACGTACATTTTTTTAGGTATGAAAAAGGGTCAGAGGGGCCTGTCTTTAAGTTTTGAGGTTTCAGTAAACGAGTGAATCGCAAATTGAGGAAGGCTGTTTGCATTGTTTTAAAAATATTTTCCATTATTAAGGTTTTTAAAAGTAAGTTTTCTTATACGTACAATTGTTATGTTTTCCCAAAGGGTTTTTACTGAAAACTTTTTTTTTTTTTTGGGTTAAGGGGGTAAAATACAGGGGGTTACTTGGGGGTTACAAACAGCTCAAAACTCAAACAACTATGTAAGGGTATTTATGAAAGTGTTTTTTTGAAAAGTGTATTTTTGGGAGGTCGGAAATGGATTAACCCAAATTTTAAAATTATTCCTTATGGGAACAAATTCGTTCAGAAGCGGCACTTGAACACCCTTCGGGAACAAAAAAATTGACCCGGGGTCCCACTGATGCCAAAACAAGATGAAAAATGAAAATATAAAACAAAACAAAATGAATGCGGGTACGCAAAGTTACCCCAAAAAAAATCCCCTTTCTCGGGGTTTTTTCGGGTTTTCCCGTGGGGAAAGGCCCCCCTTAAAATTTTCCGCGGTAGATTTTTCCACACTGGACAAAAAACCTATGTAGTGTGGTAAGCTGAAAAAAAAAAAAAAATTGAACCCATAATTGAGGGGGTTTTAAAAAAGGCAAAAAGTTAAGCCAATCCCAACTCGTGGTTCATCATTCCCCCCCTGCTTTTTTTTATATCATATATTACAAACCCCTTTAAAAAAAAAAATAAAAAAAAAAAAAAATAAAAAAGTCCTTTTTTGAAAACGTACTGTACTGAGTGGCAGAGATTTTTTTACAGTGCTATTTTTGGGCATCACATGAAAATTTTCCATTCAATATTTTAAAAAATTTTACTTATTCCCAATTTTTTTACCCATCAAGTTTTTTTTTATGAATTTTCATATTAATTTTAGTTTGTAACTTTTAAATTTAACTTTGCCTCCTGAACACAGAAAGATTTTTCAGTCACACCACCCGATCAACTGTATCCCGCACATTGTGGTAAAAAAGGGAAATTTTCATTCATAGCCACTGGGTGTACAAAAGCTGTAAAGTGTGGGTTCAATTTCAAAAGTTACATTTTTGGCCCCAAATTTACAAAAGGGGTTTTCGGGCAGAACAAAAATTTTTTGAAATACTATACTTTATGCATGGGGTGGAAATTTTAAAGGGTGAACGTCACCGGGCCCCTTTGTTTTCACCCTCTTTTCTATATTTTTGAAACGGGCCAGAGAAGGCCTGAAAGGGGGGGGAAAACAGAAAGTTTTAAAAAGTTCCCAAAGTTGGTGGGTGGAAAAAAATCCCATAGTAGGCATGTATGGGCCCAAAAATGTGTAATAAACCACTATAGGGTTTGAAAAACCTTCAAATGTGTATTTTTTTACTGTATTATGTTACACCCCCAATCTGACTTATGACCTGCTCGACTTTACGACCACTCGACTTACAACCACTTTTTTTATAAAAAAATTTCGGGGAAATAAAAAAAAAATTGTTTGTGTTGTACCAGTTTTTAAACCCTAACCTGACGGGTTAAAAATTAAGTTACAGCACAAAAAGAAAAGGGAAAAAAAAGGGAAATATAAAAAATACAACAATAAAAAAAAAATCATTACAAAAGTGTGATTTTGTTATTCGTAGTAAGGTTCGATTTTACGTCCATTTTTTTTACAACCAGGGGGGTTTTTGGAAACCAAGCTTGGTCGTAAGTGGGGAATGGTCCCCGTTTTTTGGGAATATCCCCAAGTTTATGAATGAAACAGAATCTAAATTTTATTTTACAATCTTCCTTAATGAGGGAAAGTACTGTTCCTAAGAGCAGGTGGGTAAATGAAATTGGTTGTTAAGCAAGGGAGCATACTATACTAGTAGAGGGTTTGTGTAAACCAAACCTTTTTATATTTTAATACACTTTTGCATCACTTTTAACATTTTTTAGTATTTTTTTTAAAAATGTTTTATACAGTAGTGTCCCGTTATTGTGATAACAGAAAAAGGGGAAAATTTAAAGCTTAAAAATACATTACAGTGGAACCCCAAAATTGGCTGCTGGTTTATGGGCCGAATCTTTAATTTAAACCCGGGGTTTTTGGGTGTTTTTTTGGGCCTCAGTTTTTCCCAGCGGTCCCTCGAAAATTGGCTGTATTAGACGCTCAGCCTCCCTCCTGCCGGGACACCGTGGGGCGGTGGGTCGCCCTTGGGGATCTCTGGGAGAATGAGCATAACTCCACACATTCACCCAAAACCATTTTTTTAAAATCCTTGGGTTTTTTTTGTGTTTTTTTTATTAAGTCCCGGGGGGCCCCCAGTTTCCCGGATGAAATGGCAAAAACAATCAAAAAACATTTCTTTTCCTGGCAAAAAAAAGAACAAAAAAGGGGAAGCTGTGGGAAAAAAGGGGTAAACATGTTAAAAAAAAAGAGATCACAAACAAGGGAAAAGATGGGAGAGACAGGGGGGGTGTAGCAGGCGGGAAAGGGGGGGCATAGCAGGATCCCGGGAGATTTGCGGGCTTTACAGGGAGTGTAGAACCCCAAAAACCCGTATTGTGGGAAAAGGGCTTAACGGGCCCCCAAGGGTTAGCAGGAAATGAAGGGTTTAATTTAAGTAATTTTATTCAGGTTACACAATACGGGTTACATAGAATTATATACATAGCAGCATGTGTTGGCCCTGGGGATAACCCAAAAAAAGTCGACGGTTTTGGAACTTTTTTTTCCTTGGGGGTTTTCCTTTTTCCCCTTTTAAAATTTTTTAAAAGGGTTTAAAATTTATTTTCTTATTATTCTACAATGAAGATAACATTTAAAATTACATACTAAAAAGCCTATCTACTACCCCAAAGGGGTCATTAAGATTATCTACAATCCGAGGGTCATTACAGGAAAAAGGGTAAAATTTCCCGTATGTTAGCTAAAAAATAGAAAATTTTTTTCCCCCCCCTTTTCTGTAGCTACATTTTTCCGTTTGCCTTTTGGCACTCTTCTTAAACTGGTTCATGCTAGGAAGGGCCCTTGACATGTGGGGCGTCTTTTCCCATTCCTTTATTGCTGTACAATAAAAGGTGTTTGAACCCTGGCCACGGGGACTGGGGTACTACAAAGTTGTGCCCCTTTTCCCCCTATTTACTATGATTGCTTTGGTTTCCCCAAATTTAACAAAATTGACAGAAGATTTTCTGGGCATTGTTTGTGAGCAATTTTATAAACATGAATTTTGCTTCAGTTGTTTTACTTGTCTTCAAAAATTCAGCATATCCAAAATGCTGGGAATTCATCCTGGCCTACTGTTCTCTTGGTCCCAGCCCCAGGATGAATCTTACGTTTTGGTTTTTGGGGGATTTGCGTCTATCTTTCAGTTTTTTTTTTAAAGGGAGATTAAACCAAAAAGAAACAAGCGTACTTTCCCTATGGCATTGTATAAGGGCCTTTGACATAGGGTCCTGCGAGCCCCAGTAGGGGAGACTTGTGGGTTGTCTATACAGGGAAATTCAGTCTGGCCTTCGCTTTCTTTACTACACTGGGTTTCCCCAAACAAATTTTCCTGACCGGGATGGGTTTAAAAGGGGGTTCCCAAATATTTTTCCCGGGTAAACCCCAAAATGATGGGCTCCCCATTTCATTGAACATTAAAATTTTTACCCTTCTCGTTTTGTTTCGTGCCCCAAAAAGGGAAAGGTTCATTTTTTTTAAGGTGTAATGATAGTTTTTTTGTCTACTAAACCCTTTCTGCAGGGGGCTCCGTTTCCCGTGTTAAAACATTAGCAATTTTCCCTTGGGGGGTCTTTACCCGCACTAACAAGCATGTCATCTGCATACAAAAATAGAAGTTTGCACTTGACACTGATAGGGATATCATTGACAAAAAAACAAAGAATAATTTAAAGGGGGCCAGAATACTACCTTGGGGTGGTTTGCAGGGGAAAAAGGGAGTGTGGAAGGGGGCAAGGAGGAGCCAAAGGGTTTCAGGGAGTTTTAGCCAAAGGGTTTTCAGGGGGTGTGCAGGCAGGGAGAAAGTAACCCCCAGAGAGGCTTTGATACCCGAGGGCCTTATGGGGGGGATTTCCCTTCCAAAAAATAATCAATTCCCCCCTCTCTCCTCCCCGTCTTCCTTAAGCCAAAAGAGTCCTTTTAAAAAAGGTATTTTTAAAAGTGATTTAAATGTACATTTATTTAAATTTTTGTTCTCACGTTTTGTGTTTTGGGAAAACTATTTAATCTTTTAAAAAAAGTATTTTTTTGTTAATTTTTTGGGTGTCTGGAAAAAGATTTTAAATTTTATTTTCATTAATTCCCTTTTGGGGAAAAATTGCTTTGAATTTTTGGCCCAAACCCTTTTGGAAAAAGATTACGGAAAATAAATTTGGGGGGTTCCACGTACTTTGGGATGCAATACTGGTCAAAAAGCTGGTCATTTAAAATCCCAAAAGGGGCCCCTTAAACGAGTACGTCGTTTAAATAGGAGAGACTGACTGTATTAATGAAACAAACAGGCTACCACATCCCCAAAATTTTTCAGGGACAAAAAATGAATGATGAATCCCAAAACAAATAAATATTTAATGTCACAAAAATTTTTTAAAAAAACTTAATAAAATTATAGAATGTGTCTGGGTTGAACCCATGGCAAGCGGTCCTAAAATCTATAGACCAGTACTTTAAAATTTCTGTGTTTGTTTGCAATCATGTTGTTTTTGGGTTTCGTAAGTCAAAATTATAAAAAAGTTGTATACATCACTGAACCACTTTTCTGCACCAGACTGACACCTTCACAAATTTAAAGGGGGGGCTCCAGGATGAGTGTTTGTTCGGGGTATTTACTGTATACGGTTTCCTGGCCTTGGGGACTATGCCCCCCCACATTTTTGGGGGCACAATTTTTCAGCTAAGTCCCCTGTAAGACTGAATTTGTAGTCCTGCATTAAAAAAAACCCTGTTTTATTGAATGAACCCAAACCATGGCATGGGGGAAAAAAAGGAACGCAACAAGTATTAAGACCCCCAGCTCAACCCACTCTTAAAGCACTTCCCCCACTAATTTCTACAAGGCACTTTCCTGATTTTTTTTAAAAGGAAAAGGGCCAAAAAGACACTTCTTTCTGTTCCCCCCTTTTCTGAAAAACCCAAGCAAAGAAGGTTTCAGGGCCCCAAAAATTTTCAGATAACCCATTTTTTTAAAATTTACCCGAGTAAATCAATATCAAATGTCCCCACACTTTTGACGGGCACCCGGTTGACAAAATCATCCTTTTGGCTGCAATTTCAAAATTAAAAAACAAACCTTTTTCCTCGTTAGGGGATGTTTCTCATTTTTCGGGTGCCCCGGGGCTTACGACGGGCTCTTGCCCCGTATTATACCTAAATAAAGTATATTAGAGCTATTTTCTCTTTCTCTTTATTTCAATATACAGTATAGTACTACTGTATAAACATTTAAAAAAATACCAGAATTTTATAAATGGTGCAAAGGTGACATTAAAACAATTCAAAGATGGATGACACAAACTCATTACCATTATAGTATGCTCCCCTCTTAGCGACAAATTTTGTTTAACAAGGGGGTTTAAAAAGGAATCAAGGGCATTAAGTGAGGAAAGGCTGTATGTACCCTGTAATGTTTTGCATCGTGCTCCTTTATGGGTTTTGTTTTTCTAATATTCACCTATCATTCAAATGGGAAAGGGCCTTTCCAATTTTTAAAAAAAATTGTTCCGAAAAATCTAGAAAGGTACATAATTTTTGAGGAAACATCACATTATTGATTCACAATGAATGAGAAAAATTAAATTTAAATTAAAGAAAAAAAGAAAATTTTTGTTTTAGATTAAAAAAAAATTTTGAATACTGCACATAAAAAAATTTTCCCCTTTCAAGGAAAAATTTCCCCAAAAAGGAGATATTTAAAACAGCCTCTCCTCACTTAGTGCTGTACTTGTTTTAAAAACTCCGGACTTACATTGGTCTTTGACCCGTATGCATACCCAAATAATGTATATCAGAGGGTATTTCCCTATTCTGTTTATTAAATTTTACAGTACACTACGGGATAAAAGTTTAAAAATACATGGTCCCTCAATTTTTCGTCATTAAAAAGTTCCCGGGGAAATGGGGACGATTATCAAAATAGACGATTTTCAAAACAATTTTCCCCATAAAAAAAAAAATGTAAATACAATTTAAACCATTCCCCGACACCCCGAAGTATTTAAAAAAAAATTTTTTTTTTTCATGAAATATAGAATAGTACATAAACAAACAAAGGGGGCCCCTGATGAATGAAACATTAACCCGATAACATTACCTTTATTGGCGATTCTTCTTAGTGTATGGGAAGGGGGGAAAGGGGAGAGGAATTTGGGGTTATTACTGTTTGGAAGGGGAATCCCCTTCCATCAACAAAACCCTTTTAATCCAAGTCCTTTTTTTGGGGTTTTCTTCTTTCTCGTTTCTTAATGCCCCTAGGAAACCCCCCCTTTGAGTCACTGGAGTCCTGTCTCGCAAAAAAAAAAAAAATGTCCCGAGAGCTCTTTTCTGGGTCTCTTTAAAAAATTCCCCAAAAAAGGGCCAAACTCTGTTTAATGTAAAAAGTTGCCCATATGGCTTTTCCCAAAAATCCTTCCCCAGGTGATGTTTTTCCCCAAAATCCCTTTTTTATCCTACCCCCCATTTAAAAAAATTTCCCTTTAAATTTTTTGAAGAAGGACCTTCTTCCATCTCTCTTCCCCTCTGCAAACCCAAAATTCTGAGCTGGGAATCTGTTTTTCTGTTCCCGCTGAAGCTCTTTCAGCTCTTCAGTGGGTTTGCTCTTTGTTTTTGGTCCTCCACCAACCCTTTTCCCCATCCTCCAAACTCACATCCAAACCCCATGGAATCCCCCAAGCCACCTTAGAGTTCACAAGGGCCCTTTGGTCACGGGTCAGCCCAAAGCCCTTCAAAAACCCTTTTGAGGACCATTTTGGCCCCAATTTTCTCCAACAGAGTTCAAAGTCCTGGTAAATCACCCCCCCCTAAGCCTTACCTTTTTAAAGGGTTATGGCCCCCAAAGGAGGATACTGGAAAATATTCTTTTCCCAAAAATCTCCCAGGGGCAAGTGAGTGTTGAGGTCACTTTAAAACACCTTTGAAACTTGCTTTTTGTGAGTTTTTTTTTTAAAATTTTTTAAATGGGCCTGCTGGGCCCTGGGGCTGGAGGAAGGAAATGGGATTCGGGGGGGGGAAAATTTACAAAGGGGAACCCAAACCCGGGAGAATTTGGTCATCCAAGTTTGGAGGAAAGGCAGGGGCATTTCCCTTACTAGGAGGGAATTGGGGGTCCAAATTTTTTTCCAGGAAAGGGAATCCTTTTAACTAGGACCAAACATTCATTGAACCACTCCCGAAAAATTTTCCCCCGTGAACCCATGCCTTATTATTAGATTCCAAAAAACACACAATTTACTCTTTTATAAAAATTGTTTTTTTTTAAAACTCTGGGGTTTTCAGAATGGTCATAGTGATGGCTTCACTTTTAAATCCCCACTAGCAAATTTGCACAGAACATGAGCGTTTAGCCGGGCTTTCATAGGCTTTTTGTCCTGGCTGTTCCCCTTTTTCCCCCTGAGTAATGTAGGTTTCCCCTTTTTCCCTTTTTTTTCCAAAAGAGGGCCCGTTTTGTCACAAATTTTTAAAATTTTTCAGGTTTCAGCCTTCCGCCTCTATGTACCCCCTTAATTCCTTACGAAAATTTTTTAGCTGCAATTTTGTCCGAAAAATGGGAGCCCCACCATGCCTTTTTTCCACTTTTTATGCCCCTAGGTTCTTAAAAACTCTCAAACCAATTTGCTGGCCTTAAATTCACAAAATTCAATGCTCGTTGCAGGCAATTTCTTTTCCAAATCGTCATGCCCAAATGCCTAGCCTTTTTAAAATTTTTTCGACACATAAAATTTTCTCCTGCTAATTGGGTTTTTCGTTTTTACCACCAAAAATAACTTCTCAAATCCCTTTGGTACTGGTGATCTCATTTTTGGGCAGATATTTACCCCCTTTGCAACAAAAGCTTCCTTTTGGTTTTTTTTTTTTTCTTGGCCCGAGGGGAAAATATGGTTGTATGGGATTTGTTATACTCCTGGCCAGTTCAGCCCCCACGTACGCCCCCTTTTTATATTGGGTTTAAGATTTTTTTTTTAACCCCTTTGGGGGGGCGACAGGCCTCTCCCAAATCGTTTCCAGGGGCGGGCCAAAATTTAAAAAAAAAAAAAAAAATTTTTTTCTCTTTTGAAAAGATAGAGAATCTTTTCCCGATCATAACGACACCAAAAGTTTGAAATTTGATAGAAAACTTACGGAATTATGCTCTCGCAAAGTTTAGCGGTCTGGGCGATGTTACGGATCGGCGATTTTTGCCCACTTTGGCCCCATTTTCGGCAATTTCACTGTACTAGTCGACAAAAAACATGAATATTTCGCTAGAACTCCATTTTTTCTATCGAATGGGTGCAAGAACCACCCATTTATGAATTCAACTATCCAGTACAGTGGTCAGAATTTAGCAATTTTGCCAATTTCACACAAATTTCAAAAGATGCCATTTCGGAATAGGGTCCAGAATAACAAGAAAGACATTCCTGGCACTAAAATGACATTCCTCTAGTCATTAGTCACGTCTCAAGGCCCCTCTTATATTCTTTTTGCTTTCCACTTTGAATTTTTATTCTCACAAAAAATATAAGATTTACTGTTATGCAGACTACTGCATTAGTGTAAAAAATGGTATAAATATTATTGGTGCACTTGTGAAAGAATATTAGACTCACCAGTTGACGTGTATTGCACGCTTGGCACGATTTGTTTACTTTTGAAGTTTGGTAAAAATCGAACATTTCTGCTACTTTGAGCTCAATTTCAAGGCACCTTTCATTGTAAAACCAGTCAAAATCATCTCAATTTCAGTAATATGTCTTCCATTCTATAAAAGAGACCAAGAAAACTAGAATACAACAATAAAATACTATACGAAAATACACTGCAAAGTCGCTGATTTATTAAAAAAAAATGGAAAAAGTTTTTTTTTTTCTCATTATGCACCGTGTGCTGCAGGATTTTTTTTAGACTGTGCACACTGACCACATAGACCCATTCTTTCATATGAAGGCCTACCCAGCTTTCTCCCACTAGATTTGAGGTCGCTAGATTTATGAGTACTAGTACGTCAAAAACCCCTACGCGTTAAGACGTACTAGTACGACGAAAACCCTCAAAGGGTTAATTCAATTGTATTTCTCACCTTCTTTACCAAAGGCTTGGCACTAGGAGCTTTCTTTGGAGCCATGGTAGCTTATTAGCACTTGCAAGCACTAAAATGAATGGAATATTATGAAATATTTCGTATGAACACGTGAGGGGACCGTCGCTCACTGGTAAACAATGGCACACTGGCTGGGAAGGGAGGTCGAGGCGGCTCAGAGTGTGAGTACGCGTCCAGGACAAACGACAATAGCGAGTCAACCGACCTTTGCGATCCAATGTTTGGATTTAAAACAAGCGACGATTTCCAAAAGGACGACTATCGACCCTGACTATTATCGAGGGACCACTGTATACCAAAAATGTTATGCACTCACCATCCGATTTTAAGACCTGCACGACATACGACCACTCGACTTATGACTGTGCGTTGGCAGCAGGGCTGTCAGGCACACGATCAGACAACAGTGTAATGTGATCCTTTACTGACATGTTTCATCCAAGCAAGTAGAGGTAGTAGTAGTAGTAGTTATACATGTGATGGAAAAGTCAGCTGGAATGAACAGAAAAGTTACAAAAGCTATGGCTTGTGTAGAAATAAAAATAGGTTAGGCGAATGTATATGGAGGGATGGATTGGAGAAGGCATGTTTCAGTGTCCCTTCTCTATTACATAAAAACATAAGAAAGGAGGAAGACTTACAGCACTAGTGGGCTGTAAATGTGTCCCAATCCTTATTTGTTTTTTCATGTATATTTCATTATTTTTGTACTTTCTGTTCATGCAGTTTCTTACATTCAAAGTGGATTCAAACACATTGTTTTGCATGCAAAGTTCTAGGAAATAACTGTTTGTGTTGTGTACAGTGTTTTTCCTAAACCTTACAGTACAAAATACAGTACTAACAGCATAAAAAGTAAAGTAAAAAATGAAATACAAAAATATTAAAATAAAAAACATTACAATAACTGTGATGTTGATATACGGAACCTTCTGGGTAGAAATGCTGACACAAGCAAGAGAGAGCACCACAAAATGGTTCTATTCTTACGCTAATATCAACAATAAGGCTTATTTACCTATCACAACTGACTATTGTGACATTTAAAGGGGAAAAATTGAATAGCATAGAAACATAAAAAAAAATATGCCGAAAAAAATATTATCTGAGTACGTACTCGGGTATGTGCCTCCCCAGCTATTATCTCGGAAGTTATTCACCTATTTTGTGAAAACCAATCAATAATAATGAACAGATTGAAGTGATTTCCACAACAACACAAAAAATGATTGCTTTACAAGATTAAGATTTAATATTGGAAGTACAGTAAACCCCATCGGCAATATTCTAAGGTTCAACTTATGCCCATTTTGACTTACGACCAGTTTGGTTGGAAACCAAACTCGGTTGTAAGTTGGATGGTACCTGTAAATGGTGCAAAGGTGACATTAAAACAATATCAAAGATGGTTAACAAAACCCCCTACCATTATAGTATGTTCTCACTTAGTGATGAATTCGTTTACCAATGTGGTCTTAGAACCAGAACTCCGTCGTTAAGCGAGGGGAGGCTGTACTGATTTGTGTGCATGTATGTACTGCAAAGCTGGGATAACATGACTGAGTTCAAACCCTACCAGTAAAGCAATCTCTGGGTGCCAGCCAACTTTTATGGGTCACATCCTGGAGCTGGGTTTGTAATGACTGAGGTAATAGGATAAACTCATAGTCTGTAAATTCCCAACAGTGCAGAACCTTCTTTCCCAGGCCTGGTTTCACACCAGGCTACCATAATTGGTTTTGAGTATTACAGGATTTAAGAACTATTTTAAACCCCTAAACGGTTCCAAACGTATATATACGTTTTTTCAACATTTGAATGTAAAAAAGTAGATCTTTTTTGTTTTTTTTTTTACATTTGAAAATGTGTAAAAAAACTTTGATCTACTTTTTTTTTTTTATATTTCAAAATATGTAAAAAAAACGTAGATCTACTTTTGTAGCACTACACATGTGAACGTAGATCTGCTTGGACCGTTTATGGGTTAAGAAGCACATAGATAAGTAAAAATAAGTGTAATGTAACACTGAGTGTGAGAAGTTCATAAGATTTACTTGTAATCTTACATGTTTAACAGAAAGTAAGAAAAAACCAGCAACCCTGCAAAAAAAAACAAAAATGTTTAACAGGATTCCATTTTAAAGAACATAAGGAGGAACCCTGTTGCAGGCCTGTTGGCCCATACTAGGCAAGTCTTTCACAAATCCATCCCACTAAAAGAACATTTGCCCAACCCATTTTCAAGCAGCCCAAACAAGCTTTGATATATCTATTAACTAATATGCAAGTCCACTAAAATCTAACCCCTCTCACTCATGTATTTATTCAACCCAAAGTTTTAGCTTCAATCACCCTACTAGGCAGACTGTTCCACTTATCAACTACCCTATTTCCAAACCAATACTTTCCTATATCCTTTCTAAATCTAAATTTATCTAATTTGAATCCATTATTGCAGGTTCTGTCTTGGAGAGATATCCTCAAGACCTTATTTATATCCCCTTTGTTAATACCCATCTTCCACTTTTATACTTCGATCATGTCTCCCTTCATTCTTCGTCTTGCAAGTGAATGTAATTTAAGGGACTTCAATCTTTCTTCATATGGAAGATTTCTAATGTGATGGAGCTATAGTAATTTCCCGAGTGGGTTACCACTACCTGTTAACAGTTTTCTGTGGAGGGAAGGGAAAGAACAAATTTCAGGGGACTCAAACTGTATAATTACATAAGATGGTAAAATTTAAAAAACACAGAATTATGGATCCTACCTTCACTCTTTATGTTTTCATGCTTGTCTCTACTGGGATGACTCTGGAGCGGTCTTTGGTAGGATCACGTTCCTCTGCACTCCTTCCTTCATCAACTGCTTTGCACCTTAGTCTTTGCTGGTAACCGACTGCATCTTACAGATTTGCACATAATCTAGAAAGTACCGTGTTTTTGAAATTTAAACATATGAAAGGGAACATTTCTTGTTAATGATGAACATATATGACTTCAACACTAACATTTGACACCATAACTTGCTTCTACATATAGTGTCTGGGCTTTACATTACTTCCTTCTTTAGGAGGATAGGCCTCTGCCTTGTACATAGGTGCAATGGACTTCCCATCTTTTCTTTCTGTTTAGGGTCATATTTCTCCTTGTTTGAGTCGCATCCCAGTGCTGACCAACAGCTACCCTCTATCCAGGCCAGCCTAGCCCTGCTCATTACCCATCTGTTACTGTTCCTTGCATGCATGATGGATGATCATAACTGTCCCTCTTGGAAGGGAGTTCTAGTTTCTTGGACCAAGAGCACTTCAATAACATCAAGGCATTCCCTTGAAGGGAGAGGGAGGACAGAGGCTCAATATCATTCACTACTGCCAGAATGTGTTGCTTACCAATGTGAGTAAGATATGAGCCTCAATCAATGGGCCCAGTGTATCAGGACCCTAACATTTTGAAGTTTCACAAAATTTAAAAAAAAAAAAAAAAATGATAAAAGACCTTAGAAGTACAAAAATTGCCATTACCTTGAAAGGAGTGAGGGCTTAGCATGTTGGCACAAAATATCCCAATGAAGTCAAAGACTGCAGCGAGTACACTAAGGGACAATTCAATAAGCATAAGGCGAGATTACCAACTGACCCCTGACTGTCTTCAAGGGAAGCTGATTAATTCTTCAAGTTACTTCCTAATCACTGGGCTGTGTGCATATGGTGAACCATGTGCAGCTAGCACCAACAGCCTGGTTGATCAGTTTCATCCATCAGTAGGCCAATCTGGGACTGGACCATCGGGTATTACCCCCAACACTGTGTCCAGAAAATGCTCAGGTAGTGTAATCCCATCAGAAACCTCAGTTTGATCCAGTAGGGTCATTACATTCATCAGAGACACAAAACCCATAGCACTTGGGTAATAGGAGGCAATCAGATTTGATCCAGGAAAGAGAAGATAGCTCTAATTCCTGGGATCAAGAGCCCTTCACAAGCATCATGACACTTGAAGGGTGAGACTGGAGCAAACAGGTTAGTGTCAATCAACAACTGCCAAGGCAATTTGTAGCCCATTTTGAAAGGCATAAATTGATTAATGAATCTCAACACGGTTTTTATCAAGGAGTTTTTCCTGCCTTACGAATTTACTATCTTTTTCACTAAGGTATTTGAGGAGGTAGATCATAGTAATGGATATGATATTGTGCATATGGGCTTTAGTAAGGCTTCTGATAGAGTTCCACATCAAAGGCTATTGAGAAAACTTAAGGCACACAGGTGCTAAAGTAGAATAAGTTCACAATTTTGCCATTATATTCCAAAGCTCATTTATTTGATTACCACTTTATTGTTCACCACAACTTATATTAGCCCCTTTTATATTAATAATTTTATACTATAATTCTAACTTTAAAGAATTACCTTATAGTACTACCTACTATCATATTCCCAAGCTCCATTATTTGATCATCACTTTATTTGTATTAGTCCCTTTTATATTGTCCCCTTTATTTTAGCTTAAAAAAAAAAAAAAAAAAAAAAAAAAACCTACCTTAGCTCATTATTTTACATTTGTTAAATAATTCAGGTGCTATTGTTTAGCTTAAGACTATTTACTTGTTTTATACTTAATTCTAACTATAGATTCACTACAAATCTTATGATTACAAGCATTGATCCTGATACCAACCTCTTATTTAATGACTTAAATGAATCAAACAGTTACTGTAATTACTACACTGCAGAACAATCAAAGGCACTTCTCAGTGCCAACAACAACAAAACTATCTTTAACTACAATATCAGATCTTTAAGCAAGCATTACGATGACCTCATAGCATTACTAAATTCCTTACATGCCAATATGCCATCATTACACTAACTGAAACCTGGCTAAAGCCTGATAGTACAGATGTCTATGCCATTCCGGGTTACACAGCCATACACAACTGTAGGCCCAGACCAACAAGGGGGGGCACAGCCTATACTACTCAGACCAACTAGAATGTATCACTATACTTGCACAAGGGATGAACATGGGGTAATATATAATAGCCAAATTCAAATCCAAATACCTACAAAAACCTCTCACATTGATAAACATCTACAGAGTTCCACAGTCAAACATTAGCCAATTTAGTCAAAACCTAGGAAGTATGATAACTGATGCACGCATGAACAAAGATCACTTACTACTCTCAGGTGACTTCAAATAAATCTCCTGCAAGACCGGGACCCACACATTACTGAATTCACAAACACAATGAGTAACTGTATGTTGCTACCAACAGTAACAAAACCTACAAGAGTTACAGAGACTAGTGTTTCCCTACTTGACCACATCTGGACCAACACCATATCCCCTTTAAAATCAGGCATATTACAGATAATACCACAGACCACTCCCCTACTTTCCTCATAACAACTCTTGGTAAATTACCCCAAGACACTACAAAAAGTCACCTTCAGACTTCACAATGAGGCAGCCATTAATAACTTCACAACAGCAGTAGCAAACATTGACTGGCACACTGAGCTAGAAATCTATACAGATATTGACGAATGTATTAATAATTTTCTAAAAAAGACCCAATACCTCTATAACAAGCACTGCCCTAAAAAACTAAACGATGACAGCTAAGAGACTGAACAGTCCCTGGCTAACACCCAGCATTCTCAAATCCATAAATACAAAACACCAATATGAAAAACAGTACAGAATGGGTCACATAACCAGAGACCAAACAAAACGTTACTCGTCAATCCTAACCAGCCTATAAGAAGGGCAAAAAATTGTATTATGAGAACAGATATCCAACTTACGAGGTGATATAAAAAAGACCTGGAAAACCCTATCAGAAATTCTGGGAACAAAAAAGATATCACGAAATAGCGAAATAAAATTAGCAAAATCAGATGAACCCCAACTCCACCAAAAGAAACAGCGACAGACTCAATGATTTCTTCTCCACTATAGGACAAAACCTTGCCAATAAAATCCCAAGCTCAGATACCCCACCAAATGACTACCTCACCGGCAACTACCCGAACACACTGTTCCTAGCTCCGACTAACCCATACGAAGTCTCCCTTATTATCAACACACTAAAAACAAGGCAGGAGATTTAAATACCTTACCACCCTTTATATACAAAAAAAGTGTCACAAGTGCTATCACCAATCATTGCAACACTCTTTAACAAATCCATTGAATCCTCCACCTTCCCTACAGTACTCAAAATAGCAAGGTCACCCCGATCCACAAAGAGGGGACCAAACAGAGTTGAATAACTATAGGCCAATATCCAACTTACACCCCTCTCAAAAATCTTCGAAAAATTAATTCATAAACGAATCTACTCCTACCTTATCTCCCAAAACATACTCAACCCTGCCAATTTGGATTCAGGCCTAATAAAAATACTAATGATGCTATATACACATGCTAGAACATATATACACTGCAATAGAGAAAAAAGAAATCCCACTGGGGATCTTCATTGACTTACGTAAAGCTTTTGATACAGTTGACCATGACTTGCTCCACGTAAAATTGTCACACTATGGTATAAGAGGGCACTCCCTCAACTACCTCAAGTCATACCTCAGCAACAAAGCCAATATGTGTACGCAAATGGGCAAACTCTTCTGCACAACCAATTACAGTTGGTGTCCCCACAGGGAAGTGTCCTTGGCCCTCTTCTCTTTCTCCTATACATAAATGACTACCAAATGCTTCGCAAATTACTCAAACCCACACTATTTGGAGATGACACTACATACGTCTTCTCCCACCCGAGCCCAGTCACGCTAGCCAATACTGTAAATACTGAATTACAGAAAATATCTACCTGGATGAGGACTAACAAACTTACACTAAACATTGACAAAACCTACTTCATTCAGTTTGGTAACAGAGCTACAGATGTCCCCTTAACATAATGATAAACGGATCACCTATCACAAAGCTAACAGAGGGAAAATTCTTAGGAATCCACCTTGATAATAGACTCAAATTTCATACACATATACAACAAATTTCTAAAGAAAATTTCAAGACTGTAGGCATACTATCGAAGATACGGTACTATGCTCCAGTCAGCCCTCCTGGCCCTATATCACTCTCTTATTTACCCCCATCTCACCTATGGAATTTGTGCATGGGCTCAACAACAAGTAACCATCTCAGACCACTAATTACCCAACAAAAGGCTGCAGTTAGAATGATAACAAATTCTCACTACAGGCAGCACACTCCACCAATATTCAATACACTCAACCTACTCACCATACAAAACATCCATACTTATTACTGCACCTATTACATACATAGAACACTTAACTCTGATATTAACCCTCCCCGCAAACATCTCCTTGCCAACCTCAACAGAACACATGACCATAACACAAGGCACAGATCACTCTTTGATGTTCCTCGGTCCATCTCACGCTATGCAAAACTCAATGCACATAAAAGGCCCTAAAATCTGGAATTCATTACCTGTAAATATAAAAGAAACACTACCTGTTTATAAATTCAAGTCTCTTCTCAAAGATCACTTACTTACCCAAAACCAAATAAATACTGAATAACTGAACCTTATAAATTGTATATCTTAAATGTTTCTCACAATTATATCACATAAATGTTAAATCTAAAACCCAATCTAACTTTATTATTTTTTAAATACACTACCTAACAGAATACTCCATTCTACTGAATGTACAGCAATGCATGCAACCATATGACCTGTCTTTGTAATACTCACTTGTGCTTTATAGTAATCTGTTTACATTAATGTTTTATCACTGATTTCATCATTGCTTAGTTAATCTTAAGTTAATTTTAAGCCAGCCCGTAATGCTATGCATAGTATAAGTGGCTTTGGCATGCTGCTCTTATCTGTATTTTTTTGTACCTCTGTATGTGTGCTCAAATTGTAAATAAATAAATAAATAAATAAATAAATAAATAGGAGGAGAATTTTTTCATGGGTACAGGCATGGTTGACAAATAGGCAGCAGAGTTTGCATAAATGGGAAGAAATCAGAGTGGGGGCACGTCACAAGCAGTGTTCCACAGGGGTCAGTGTTGGGCCCTTTGTTGTTCACAATTTACATAAATGACATATACGTATGAGGGAATAAATAGCGACATAAGCAAATTTGCTGATGACACCAAAATAGGCTGTCCAATTCATTCTAATGAGGACATTACAGCACTCCAGGAAAATTTGAATAGACTGATGCAGTGGTCGGAGATGTGGCAAATGCAGTTTAGTATAGACAAATGCAAAGTTCTAAATGTTGGCCAGGAAAATAACCATGCCACATATAAACTAAATAATGTACAGCTTAATACAGGTCGGCCATCACTAATCTGGCAATCAGTAATCCAGTTTCATCAGTAATCTGGCACTAATTTTGGCTAGCATAATTTCAAATTTCAGGGGCCACCACACCAACCTGCCACTGCTGTTGGGTGGCGCTACTTGCCGGATAAGTCATTCCAATTTCTTTTTCTTCATTTATTGCTATACCTGCTCACTTATAGCCCTAGCCATGGTTCCAACAAATTAAAGAAATGCTTCTCATTGTGTAAAGCACATACACCATATATTGTCCAAAAAAGATAAGGTGGCTTTGAAGCCACTGTCGGTCGCCATGAGCTCAGCTCACTCAGATAACCTGTGACCAGCAAATTTGGGCCTACATATGAGAGAATAGGTCTGTGTGGTAAATGTGCACTGCATAAAAAAAATCCTGCAGCATGCAGTGCATGAGAAAAAAACTGTGGCCGTGTTTTTGGTGTAAAAGAGCGACTTTGCGGTGTATTTACATATGGTTTTTATGGTTGCACTGAAAAACAAGGCAGGAGATTTAAATACCTTACCACCCTTTATATACAAAAAAGCATCACAAGTACTATCACCAATCATTGCAACACTCTTTAACAAATCCATTGAATCCTCCACCTTCCCTACAGTTCTCAAAATAGCAAGGGTCACCCCGATCCATAAAGGAGGAGACCAAACAGAGTTGAATAACTATAGGCCAATATCCAATTTACACCCTCTCTCAAAAATCTTCGAAAAATTAATTCATAAACGAATCTACTCCTACCTCATCTCCCAAAACATTCTCAACCCCTGCCAATTTGGATTCAGGCCTAATAAAAATACTAATGATGCTATTATACACATGCTAGAAAAATATATACAATGCAATAGAGAAAAAAGAAGTCCCACTGGGGATCTTCATTGACTTACGCAAAGCTTTTGATACAGTTGACCATGACTTGCTCCACGTAAAATTGTCACACTATGGTATTAGAGGGCACTCCCTCAACTACCTCAAGTCTTACCTCAGCAACAGAAGCCAAATATGTGTACGCAAATGGGGCAAGCTCTCCGCACAACCAATTACAGTTGGTGTCCCACAGGGAAGTGTCCTTGGCCCTCTTCTCTTTCTCCTATACATAAACGACCTACCAAATGCTTCGCAATTACTCAAACCCACACTTTTTGCAGATGACACTACATACGTCTTCTCTCACCCGAGCCCAGTCACGCTAGCCAATACTGTAAACACCGAATTACAGAAAATATCTACCTGGATGAGGACTAACAAACTTACACTAAACATTCACAAAACCTACTTCATTCAGTTTGGTAACAGAGCTACAGATGTACCTCTTAACAACGATAAACGGATCACCTATCACAAAGCTAACAGAGGGAAAATTCTTAGGAATCCACCTCGATAATAGACTCAAATTTCATACACATGTACAACAAATTTCTAAGAAAATTTCCAAGACTGTAGGCATACTATCGAAGATATGGTACTATGTTCCACAGTCAGCCCTCCTGGCCCTTTATCACTCTCTTATTTACCCCTATCTCACCTATGGAATTTGTGCATGGGGCTCAACAACAATTAACCATCTCAGACCACTAATTACCCAACAAAAGGCTGCAGTTAGAATGATAACAAATTCTCACTACAGGCAACACACTCCACCAATATTCAAAACACTCAACCTACTCACCATACAAAACATCCATACTTATTATTGCACCTATTACATACATAGAACACTTAACTCTGATATTAACCCTCCCCTCAAACATCTCCTTGCCAACCTCGACAGACACATGACCATAACACAAGGAAACAGATCACTCTTGATGTTCCTCGTGTCCATCTCACGCTATGCAAAAACTCAATGCACATAAAAGGCCCTAAAATCTGGAATTCATTACCTGTAAATATAAAAGAAACACTACCTGTTTACAAATTCAAGTCTCTTCTCAAAGTTCACTTACTCACTCAAAACCAAATAAATACTGAATAACTGAACCTTATAAATTGTATATCCAAAATGTTACTCACAATTATATCACATAAATGTTAAACCTAGGACCCAATCTAACTTTGTTATTTTTTTAAATACACTACCTAACAGAATACTCCATTCTACTGAATGAACAGCAATGCATGCAACCATATGAGCTGTCTTTGTAATACTCATTTGTGCTTTATAGTTATCTGTTTACAATAATGTCTTATCACTGATTTCATCATTGCTTAGTTAATCTTAAGTTAATTTTAAGCCAGCCCGTAATGCTATGCATATAAGTGGCTTTGGCATGCTGCTCTTACCTGTATTTTTTTTGTACCTCTGTATGTATGCTTAAATTTCTAAATAAAAATAAAAATAAAAAAAATAAAAAATAAAATGAAAGATATATTACAGAAATAGATATGATTTTGATTGGTTTCACGACAGAAAGTACCTTGAAACTGAACTCAAAATAGCAGAAATGTTCAATTTTTGCCGATGTTCATGAGTAAACAAATGACATCACTGTCTAATGTGTGTCCAACTGGCTGGTCTAATACACAGTCACAAATGGGCTGACATTATTTATAAAATTATTTCAATAATGCAGTAGTCTGTATAATGGTAAATCTATTTTTTGTGTGAAGAAAAATTCAAAATGGAAAGCAAGTGTAATATAAGAGGGGCCTGGAGATGTGATTAATGAACAGAGAAAATGTTATTTTAGTGCCAGGAATGTCTGCATTGTTTATTCTAGACCCTATTTTGAAATTGGCATCTCTTGAAATTTGTGTGAAATTGGCTAAATTACCGATTTCTGACCACTTTATTGGGTAGTTGAAATAGGTAAATGGGCAGTTTCTTGTACTCAGTCAAGAGAATAGAAGTGTATTCTAACCTAACCACTCTGTAATCTGGCAAAAATCATTAATCCAGCACCCTACAGTCCCAATGATGCCGAATTAGTGATGGTCAACCTTTATTACCGATTGCGAAAAGGATTTAGGAGTTCTGGTTAGCTGTAATCTGAAACCAAGACACCAGTGCATAAGTGTTTGCAATAAAGTGAACAAAATCCTTGGCTTCATATCAAGAAGGATAAATAATAGAAGTCCTCAGATTGTTCAACTCTATACTGTATATCTTTGGTTAGGCCTCATTAAGATTATGCTGCACAGTTTTTGGTCACTGTATTACAGAATGGATATAAATGCACTGGAAAACGTGGAAAGGAGGATGACAAAGTTGATCTCATGTATTAGAAATCTTCCCACTGAGGGTAGACTGAGGGCCCTGAATCTGCACTTTCTAGAAAGGCATAGAATTAGGGGGGATATTGATTGAGGTGTATAAATGGAAAAAAGGAATAAATAAAAGGGATGTAAATAGCATGCTAAAAATATCCAGTCAAGACAGGACTCGCAGCAATAATTTCAAGCTGGAAAAATTCAGATTCAGGAATATAGGAAAGCTCTGGTTTGGTAACAGAGTTGTGGATGAGTGAAACAAACTCCCGAGTACCATCATAGACGCTAAAACATTCTGTAGTTTTAAAAATAGGTTAGATAAATACGTACATGAGTGGGTGTGGGTGGGTGTGAGTTGGACCTGACTAGCTTGTTCTAGTAGGTCTGATGCTGTGCTCCTTTCTTAAGTGGATGTGAACTGGACCTAACGAGACTGGGTCATTGGCATAAGCCGGTAGGCGACTTGAATCTGCCTCACATGGGCCAGTAGGCCTGCTGTAGTGTTCCTTCTTCCTTATGTTCTTATGTTTTTGCTCTATTATGGGCCACAAGAGTGGACAAAGACTAGTGAAAAAGACAAATTTACTCAGGTTCTTAATCTGGCGGATTAGTAACCCATATTACTGATAGTATACGCTCTGACAAGCTGATGAATAACACATTTGCAACACTTGGTACCAGTCTTCCAAATGTCTTATTCATTGATTAGCAACCCAGGATAACCAATAAAGCCACTATGTATTGCTTACATCCATCTATTCATCTTTCCCAGGATGCGACCTGCAACATCAGCGTGCAGTTTAATTGGCAGTGGCCTCGGTTCACACTGAGGGACTAAGATTCAATCCATGTCAATTGGTAGTGGTCTTGGCTTCCACTGAGGGACTGGGCTTTGATTTCTGCCTACTCATCTAACAGTAAGTAGGTACCTGGGTATTAGGTGACTGGTGTGGGTCACATCCTAGCCATCTAATGACATACCTACTTACTGCTAAGTGAAACGAGGCAACAAGTACAAAGAAACATGCCTAACATATTACATTCTTGTACCAGGATTAAACCCAGGTCCCACAGCTGTGTCAAAGGTGCTACCAATTATAGCCACAAGCTTAGTAGTTTTTTTTGGTGTATATCAACAACACTATTGTAGAATCCTCCAATGGTTTCATAATGCACATTATTAAAGGCACAGTGGTGGTATTATTACAATTAAAACTATGCGTTAAACCCACAAGGGTAAAGTGGTAAATTATAACAATTTACCCAAAGATTACCATCAAAACATGATTTATATAACTGACATAGTCGCTACCTTGAGAAATTACTAAGAAGGAACAGAAAGTAAATAAATTTAAAGTTTATTTTGGGTACAACTGTAATTTTTTTTTTTGATAATCATAATTGTTTAACATAATAACAATGTGTAAACTACCAAGTATAACCTAAAAGAAAAAAAGGTCGAAGTGATGTGTAGAATTACCAGAAAACGTACGTACCCGTAATAATGGTTATAGGTGTTGCAGTATGTGAAGACAATGTGTTGAAGTACACAGTAACCTCCTGAACATCTTGTTGTCAATGTTTACAAGTAAGAGTAGTATCTAATGCCACACGTTGCTGTGATCCTTATACTTTACTTAGTTGTCACTGTTAATGCAATTTAACCCCATCTTGGCAACCATGTTGGTAACTGGATCCTCCTTGAGAGCAATGAAGGGAGAGGTGAAACGAAATTATTGTGTAACTCGAAATAAATAATTACCTATCTTATATGGTATATATAAAACGTTGATATATTATTTAAAATATTTAACCTTGAAAGCTTAAGTAATATATCTAACACTGATTTCGTTTTTGACCGACAAATATTAGGAAAGGAAGTAAGAATCCCTTCAAAGCTCAGAGCCCTCCTTCATGGAGCAGATGTACAAGGGCAGGAAAATCTGGAATTTTTAAAATGTGATTACTTTGCTCAAAGAAGTGTTTTATGTACCGCTTTTATCAATAAATATACCCCAATACACACAGGTCATGAAGATATAGGTTTCATGGTGTAACAAATTTAGATTTCTCAGATGTACGCGGATAAAGACCAAGGTTCTGAAACAGCGTAGCGAAATGGCTACCTGCTATATCTTAAGATGTTAGCTGAAAGTGGCGTTTGTGACTGTGTGTTACAGGGACGTTGAAAGTGACCCTAGGATAAGTGAAACTAGGTAAAGCGAAGATGGATGCTCCGTCGACAAGCAGCGCTGTCACCACCACCACCACCACTGCACCAAAGGTAGATATATCGAACCTCTCGGGGCCATTTTGACATTCCATATTTTCTTATGCAATAAGTTTAAGCATATAATTGGAAGTGTTAGCACTTCCAGCATGCTTCATCCCATCGCTGAATTTATGCTAGCTGTACTTTTTGTAGTCCTAACGAATTAGAGTTTATAAAACAGAATATTAAGGCATAAATTAGCAGTAGGTGGAGCGGCTGTGGTCTTGGCTACACAAGTATCACACCCACTTTTTTTTCACCTAAATTATTACTTTTACTAATTCCTGGTGTTTAAGTGTAATTTTTCAGTAGTTTATTGCTGCAAATAGTATGTTAAAAGTTTATGTAGTTCCTAGGACCATTAATAATCACATTATAACTCGTATTGATTGGTTAGGTCATTGCGAAAAAAAAAAGGTATTAGGAGTTATTGTAATTATTCATATTTGTATCATTAAATATTAAATGTGCAGTATATACTCAAGAGACGCAAAAGTAATGTGTATTGATGACAAATGATTTTTGGAACTTTTTTGGGTTATCCTAGTAATTTACACTATGATAATTGTACTTATGTGTATACCTGGAGACCTGGAGAGGGTTTCAGGGGTCAACTCTCCAGCGGCCCAGTCTGTGACCAGGCATCATGATGGACAAGGGCCTGATCAACCGGGCTGTTACTGTCGGTCGCACATAACCTGATGTACGAACCACAACGCAGCTAGCTTACTTTTTTAACCTGGAGAGTTATGAAAATTCATTGGGGTCCTTTAAACCTCTTCCAGGATATGAATCTCACCGGTCGCTAGCATCCAGGTATCAGCTTAATGCTAGATGAACAAGTAGCAGGTATAAGGAAATATCCCCATCATTTCCACTCAGCTGGGATCAAACTCCAATTAATCAGAGTGAGAGCGGCGGCTGCTACTAATCGAGCCAAAAACATGTTTCTGCTATATCTCCTACATAATAATAATAATCTTTATTTCTACAAGTACATGAGGGCCCTGCTTACACAGCAGGTTAGGTTTTGGGTTACCATTGTAGGTCAAAAATTACTGTAATGTGAATCATATACATATTTTCATTCTTAGCCTATAGATGAGTCTATGAAAGATGAAGTGAATCATAGAATTGACAGGAAAAAGGTGAATGGTGCACTGAGGAGTCTGTGGAGACAAAAAACTTTATCCATGAAAGCAAAGAGAGGAATGTATGAGAGTATAGTTATACCAATGCTCTTGTATGGGTGTGAGGCATGTGTGGTGAATGTTGCAACAAGAAGGGGGAAAGGGCATGGGTTGATGAGGGCAATTTTTGTGGTGTAAATTAATACGGGAAATTTTTGTTGGAATTAGGATTCCCAGGATTCCCAAAAAATATTACCCAGAGGGCTGGGGGAAGGGTTTTTTGAGGGGTTTTTTGGGACATGTAGAGAGGGGAATGAAATAGAATGCCCTTCAAGATGTAAAAATCTTAGAAAGGGGGAAAGGGCTGGGTAGGGATAAATTCGGGAAAAGGTTGGAGGGGGGGGGGGTAAAAGGGGTTTTTGTGTGTGAGGGGTTTGGGCCTTCCAGCAACATGCATAAGCATGTTAGATAGGGAAAAGGGAGACGAGGGGTTTTTTTGGGGACTTGACATGCGTTGGAGTGAAGAAAGGGCCAACATTTATGAAGGTTTTTAAAGGGAAAACTGGCAGGCCGGACTGATTTCTGGAGAGGGGAATAAAAGTGCCACCCCCTAAAGGGGGGGTTTTGTTAACCCTTTCAGGGTCCGTCCCTTTGATTTTTTCGGTTTTCACTTTGAGGGGCCCAAACCTTTAGTTTTACGAAAAAAATTCTACCCCGGCCTTTAAATTTAAAAGGCAAAAAGTTCTTGGGCCCCTACAGTGGGGAAGGGGTCTGTGTGGGGGGTTGTGTGCCAAAAAACAAAAAATGTAGGCGCCCGCTTTGCTTTGGGGGGTACGCCACTCAGTTACCCTTGTTCCCTTTCCCTTTCCGCCAAGGCAGCTCTCCCCCTCCACAGAAAATTGGGACCCCTCCTCTTCCTATCTTTTGTTTTTACACTGATAAAATGGAAATAAAACAAAATTTTTGGCTTTGATCATTAGTGACCGAAAGGAATGACCAATATCAAATATTGGAAAAAACCCTGACTTTTCCTCAACCTTCTACCTCTGTGTGGGACCCCTTGTCACAGTGGGTTGTCCCCTCAACGCAAGAAAAAAACTATTATTTTTGCTTTTGGCCGGGGCCCGGGACTTCAGTAATGTTGTGTTTTGTGAGGGTTATTGTTTTTTTAAATTTGGCCCCTTTAAACGATCTTTTCAAGTAGTGATAGCGGGGTTTTTCATATTCCCCTTTTTAAGCGTCTACGTACGCCCCCTGATGCGCCGGGTAGTGTACCCTATGCTGGTGCCCTTTGGGACAGAGTACTTTTCCGGGGGTACATCCCGGAAAATCCCATGGTTTTTCCCCAGGAAATAGTTTATTTGTTTAGTGAGGGGTTGTGGCTACACGTGGCATGGAAAACCCCAAAAGGCATCGCAGAGGGTGGTATGGTGATGGTATGCCAGGGCCCATCCCTTTGACTCCCAGCCGGGCCCTGGGCCCCATGCTGCTGACCCCTCAGTTCAAGGAAAAAACCCGGGAGGGGTCACCCCCCCACCCCCACCAAAACCACAATCCCCCGCACAACCAGCCTATGATTTCCGGGACCCCACCGAAAACCTTATCTGGGTTTGGGCAGAAAAACCCCAATTTTTGGTTTCCAAGCCCCCCCCTTTGATGAACTCAAAGGGGAAATTCTCCTACTTGCCCCTTTTTAAAACCACGGCCAATAAACTAAAAATTTTTTTGAATTTTTTTCTTGACAGCCATTGATGGAAACTTTTGGGTCGGGGAAAAGTAAAAATTTCATTATTTTGGGGTACACCATGGCAAATACGATCATATCCCCCATCAAGCCCTCCACCGGGTGGAAAGAGAACTTTTTCCCAGAAAGTATTTGCTTTTTTCAACAAAAAATGCTTATGCCTCATTTCTAAAAGCAAATAAAAAGCAACGGGTCCACAATCGGCTAATTTCTATCCCGGTCTTAGTAAAATTAAATTCCCAGTGAACGGGTTTTTATCTTACTTTTTACGTAGTTGAAATTCTCGGGACAAACGGAAAACCCAGAAGGGGAACGGTTATAAAAGATTAAAAATGTTTTTATGAACTCAAAAAAAAAGTTAGCATTTACTTTTATCCATTCAAGAATTTTTGTAAAATTACAAGCCCCGTTAAATTTTGTTAAAAAGGTTTTAGGTTTGTCATTCAAGCAGATATAGAAGCAAGGGGAAAACCTTTTGGGGTTTATAAAACTTTTTTGTACCTGTGACTTGCCCCCAGGGGCCCCTGGTATTGGATTTGTTTTATCCAGGGGAAGAAAAATTTTTTTGAAAGATACCAAGATGTTTTTGGGTATCCAGGTGACTTAGTGGAAGCAGGATGCCCCTTTATCTTGGAAAGGGGGCTTACTTTAAATCCCGATAACGGTACACAACCCCAATTCCCCCAGTTATTTCTTGCAGTGAAAAGACAGATGTGTGTGGCACAGTGCTTTTTCTAATCGAAAAACAAAGGCCCGGCTAACCAGGTGCCGTGATGATGACGTGCAGGGTTTTATCCCAATGACATCATGGCTTTAGGGGTGGCATGCCAAACGAGATGCCCACATTTTTGACAACCATTCACCGTTTAAAGAAATGCAAGACAGTGGCAAAAAATTATCGGTTTCTAATGAAAAAATTTTTTTAAAAAACCGTGACAGTGATTGATTATACACAAAACATGGGCCCTTGGGGTTTTCAAATGTGAATCAGAAAAGCTTTTGTTGAATTTTGTTCGGAAAAAATTTTAAAAAGGTACAAGAAACTTTCTTCCCTTTTCATTGGGCTTTTTAAGCTCAATGCATATTTAAAAGTTTCCCAAAAGAAGACTGGCAACAGACCACAGTAGGGGAATTTTTTTTTGTCGTTTTCAGGGCAACTCATAATGAAATTCCAGATAACACCCCCGCTATAAAAAACAAGGGCCTCGAACTCCCCGGATGTTTCCCAAGTGTTTGAGGGGGGGGAAGGTGATCCCTTTTATAAAACAGTTCCCTTTAACTTTAGAAAAATTTTGGGGCCCAAAAAGATGCATTTTTCCCTTTCACAAACAAAAAAACCCCGGAACCCCCAAAACCGCCCAAAAACAAAGGTTTTTTGTGTGGGGGAATGTAAGGTACCTCTGTGATGGTGCCTTTTTTCCCCGGAGTTCCCCAAACCCCAGCAGTTCTTAAAACCCTGTTCCCGTGATTGTAAATTATGATGAATTTTGTATTTACAAGTTTGTACAAGTTTATTGTAATAAACAACAAAGGGAAAAAAATTTAAAATGAAATAACTTTTTTTGCAGTTATTGTTTTCAATTTCAGTGACTTTTTATTATAAAATTTAAAATACATTTTTTGGGCCTCAGGCCCCCAAAAAATTTGTAGGGAAAAAAAAAAAATGGGAAAAAAAAAAAAAGAAAAAAAATACAAAAAATGCTAAACAAAAATAATGGGGGTATGTGGGGGGAAAAGGCGATGTTGCTGCCCCATCATTTGGGGCAAATTTTTCGGCACTGGGATTCGGTAAAACTGATCAAAATTTTTTTTTGTCTTATTACCTTCACAAAAATATGCCTTTAATTTGTAAGATTTTTTTTTTTTTTTTTTTTTTTTTTTAAATTTTTTGGACACTGGACCCCCACTTCGATTTTGGCTTGGAACCCGAAGGGGTTTTTGTTGCCCCTTTTATAACTCTTTGTAAGGGATGCCCCTGGCAAGGGAGTTTTGGAGCAAATGATAATGAGAGTTTTTCTTTTTTGGGCCCTGCTGCCTTGGTGGTAATGGTTGATGTATTAGTAAATAAATATAAAAATAAATAGCTTTAAAGTGAGTGGTGAATATATTAATTGTAGGAAGTGTGAATAAATGAAGAATGGGTATACAGTGGACCCTCGCCTAACGATGGCATCACATAACGTTAAATCCCCCTAGTGATACATTTTAACGAAAAAATTTTGCCTCGCCTAGCGCAAAAAACTCGCTCAACGCGATTCGCCGAGAAGATCCACGTGCGGCCTGAGCCAGCCTCACTTGTTCCGTGGGTGGCAGTGTTTACAACCCAGCCTCCGTGGTCACATCCAAGCATAAAATCGGAACATTTCATATTATCACAACGTTTTTGTGATTTCACCTGCAAAATAAGTGACCATGGGCCCCAAGAAAGCTTCTAGTGCCAACCCTGTGGTTTAAAAAAAGGTGAGAAATACTATCGTACCACAGTCAGCTGCTGCTGTACCACTGTCAGCTGTTGCAGGACCAGTCAGCTGTTGCACTACAGCTGCTGCTGCACCACAGTCAGCTGCCCGCTGCACCCCAGCTGCTGCTGCACCTCGGTCAGCTGTTGCTGCACTACAGTCAGCTGTTGCTGCACTACAGTCAGCTGCTGCTGCACCACGCTGCTGCTGCACCATGGTCAGCTGTTGCTGCACCACAGTCAGCTGTATTACTCGAAGATGTGGAGAGTGTGTTGTTGGTATGGCTTAACATGAAAAAATTACTGAGAAACGATTAACCCCAGAGGGTAGCCACCCAGGATAACCCAAGAAAGTCAGTGCATCATTGAGGACTGTCTAACTTATTTCCATTGGGGTCCTTAATCTTATCCCCCAGGATGCGACCCACAACAGTTGACTAACACCCAGGTGAACAGGAAAAAATGCCTGGAACTAGTGCTCATATTGGTGAGGTTTAGTGGGGAGGATGTGGAAGAGTTGGTGGAGGAGGACAATGACGAACTAACCACTGATGAGCTGCTAGATCATCTTCAACAGCAAGAGGCCAGACCTGAGGAAACTGCTTCAGAGGAGGGGAAGAGAGAAATTGAAGAAGTTGCCTACTTCAAAGATTAAGGAAATATGTGCAATGTGGCTTGAAGTGCAAACCTTTTTTGACAAAAATCACCCTGACACAGCTATTGCAAGCCGTGCTGGTGACTATTACACTAACAATGTTGTGAACCACTTTAGGAAAGTCATAAAGGAACGAGAGGTACAGGCCTCTATGGACAGATATATTGTGCGACAGAGGTCCAGTGACTCAAGCTGGTCCTAGTGGCATTAAAAGAAGAAGGGAAGTAACCCCGGAAAAGGACTTGACACCTCAAGTCCTAATGGAAGGGGATTCCCCTTCTAAACACTAAGACCATGCACACTCTCCCCTCCTCCCATCCCATCAGTCATCACCAGATCTTCAATAAAGGCAAGTGTCATGTATTGTACATCTCTTCTTCAGTTTGTGTGTATTAAAATTAATATTTCATGTGGTAAAAAAATTTTTTTTTCATACTTTGGGGTGTCTTGCACGGATTAATTTGATTTTCATTATTTCTTATGGGGAAAATTAATTCGCCTAACGATAATTTCGCCTAACGTTTGAGCTCTCAGGAATGAATTAATATCATTAGGCGAGGGTCCACTGTAATTGAAAACTACTGTATTAGCAAAATGCTGTAAAGCGAATTGCTGTAGAGCAGGGCCTCCCTATACATGTACAGTGGCCCCTCTAATTTTGTGAAGCTCTATTTTCGTGAATTTCGATTGTCAGCAACTTTTTTCATCAAAATGTAGCCTCTATTTTTGTGACTTCCCTCTAAATTCGGCGGCCATCCAGTACGTGTCCCAGTGGCCCCATGCATACAAAGCCTCCCACAGATGCATTCAAGAGTTAGCCTGGCATTGTTTCTCGGTGAGTGAGCATCACCCCCCGTGTTCATAGAAACATTTCGTAAAAATCCATTGTTTTTTGTGCTTGCAACTGCTAAATAAGCCACCATGAGCCAAAAGAAAGCTCCTACTGCCAGACCCTTTGGTAAAGGTGAGAAGCATGATAGAATTAAGAAAATCATAGCAAAGTACCCAAGTGGAGGAGGAGAGAGAGGGGAGAATGTGCCTTCTTCAGTGATTCTACAATATGTACAATACTAAAGCAGCACGAGTCAATAAAGGCTATAGCACCAGCCAGCGATAAATTTTGTAGCAATAAGTTAAAGCGATTAAGCGATCGGATGAGGGCTCAGAAACTTAACTCCTCCATTGTTAATTGGAGGGTACATATTATAGGGCCAATGACAACACGCCGCCGCCACCACCGCTATACGGCTTATTGCTGCCAGTGGCCCTGATAACCCAGCAAACAACAAAGAACCACTGCTAGTCATTTCGTAAAGACACATTTTATTCATTCTGGTATATATCATGTTTCTATTTTTAATATTATTTATTATGTTAGATTTAATTGTGATAGATAAATAAGGGAGGAGAGTTGAAAATTGCACTATATTGAAACATATTTTCCTGTCTCCAAACAATAAACTCTCCCCCCTTCCCCCCCTCCCCATCTGCCATACACCAACAAGTGTCTTCAGTAAAGGTAAGTGTGATGTTAAATGTTCATTTATACATTTTATTATTGCTTTATATTGATTTGTCATTCTTTTCTGTATATAATCTATATTTAATCTTAAAACATGTATTTTTTGTTAATACTTTTGGGTATCTGAAATGGATTAATTGGATTTACATTATTTCTTATGGGCAAATGGTTTTGATTTTCGTGAATTTCGACTTCCAGCAGACTCTCTGGAACAGATTAATCACGAAATTAGAGGGTTCACTGTACAAGGTATTCAGGCCTAGCTGACACCAGTGACATACTACTAAAAAGAAAGCCCCTTGTTATGCAGAGTATTTCAGGCACATTATGCTAATTTTATCCCCAGAATGCAACACACCAGTTGACTTCCATCCAGGTACTTATTTTACTGATTGGAGAACATGGCCAGCAGGTGCCTTAAGGAAGCGTGTCCTAATGTTTCCACCGTACTGGGGATCGACCTCCAGATGTCAGTGTCGAGTTGCACTAGCAATGGAGCTTCGGGACACAGCATCGTAGCTTTCAAAAATCACCACCACCACCACCATCCAGATAAATTGAAGAATAAGACACTTGTTCAACTTTTGGGAATCTTTATTGAAGACACATTTCACCAGCCAGTGGCTTCTTCAGTCCAGTACAGATGGACTAAACACAATGACTCCATGCAGAGAGACTAACTGCCTTAGTCTTCTCTTCGTTTTCCACTGTTATTCTGTGTTGGACTGAAGAAGCCACTGGCTGGCGAAACATTTCCTCAATAAAGACAAATGTTGCACAACCATCTCATTCTTCAGTTTGTCAGTTTTCAAAACCATTTTCATCACAGCCCATAAATTAAATGAGCCATGATGCTTTTTGTATTATAGTGCTCATTATGCTGGTTTCTTTTTCTGTCTCATAAACACGCTAAGATAACAGGGATATCTTGCTACTCCTACTTACACTTTGGTCACACTTCACAGACACGCACATGCATATATATATATACATACATCTAGGTTTTTCTCCTTTTTCTAAATAGCTCTTGTTCTTTTTTATTTCTTCTATTGTCCATGGGGAAGTGGAAAAGAATCTTTCCTCCGTAAGCCATGCGTGTCGTATGAGGCGACTAAAATGCCGGGAGCAATGGGCTAGTAACCCCTTCTCCTGTATACAATTACTAAAAAAGAGAAGAAGAAAAACTTTATAAAACTGGGTTGCTTAAATGTGCGTGGATGTAGTGCGGATGACAAGAAACAGATGATTGCTGATGTTATGAATGAAAAGAAGTTGGATGTCCTGGCCCTAAGCGAAACAAAGCTGAAGGGAGTAGGAGAGTTTCAGTGGGGGGAAATAAATGGGATTAAATCTGGAGTATCTGAGAGAGTTAGAGCAAAGGAAGGGGTAGCAGTAATGTTAAATGATCAGTTATGGAAGGAGAAAAGAGAATATGATGTGTAAATTCAAGAATTATGTGGGATTAAAGTAAAGGTTGGATGCGAGAAGTGGGTCATAATAAGCGTGTATGCACTGGAGAAGAGAGGAATGCAGAGGAGAGAGAGAGATTTTGGGAGATGTTAAGTGAATGTATAGGAGCCTTTGAACCAAGTGAGAGAGTAATTGTGGTAGGGGACTTGAATGCTAAAGTAGGAGAAACTTTTAGAGAGGGTGTGGTAGGTAAGTTTGGGGTGCCAGGTGTAATGATAATGGGAGCCCTTTGATTGAACTTTGTATAGAAAGGGGTTTTTAGTTATAGGTAATACATATTTTAGAAAAAGAGGATAAATAAGTATACACGATATGATGTAGGGCGAAATGACAGTAGTTTGTTGGATTATGTATTGGTAGATAAAAGACTGTTGAGTAGACTTCAGGATGTACATGTTTATAGAGGGGCCACAGATATATCAGATCACTTTCTAGTTGTAGCTACACTGAGAGTAAAAGGTAGATGGGATACAAGGAGAATAGAAGCATCAGGGAAAGAGAGGTGAAGGTTTATAAACTAAAAGAGGAGGCAGTTAGGGTAAGATATAACAGCTATTGGAGGATAGATGGGCTAATGAGAGCATAGGCAATGGGGTCGAAGAGGTATGGGGTAGGTTTAAAATGTAGTGTTAGAGTGTTCAGCAGAAGTTTGTGGTTACAGGAAAGTGGGTGCAGGAGGAAGAGGAGCGATTGGTGGAATGATGATGTAAAGAGAGTAGTAAGGGAGAAAAGTTAGCATATGAGAAGTTTTTACAAAGTAGAAGTGATGCAAGGAGGGAAGAGTATATGGAGAAAAAGAGAGAAGTTAGAGAGTGGTGAAGCAATGTAAAAAGAGAGCAAATGAGAGAGTGGGTGAGATGTTATCAACAAATTTTGTTGAAAATAAGAAAAAGTTTGGAGTGAGATTAACAAGTTAAGAAAGCCTAGAGAACAAATGGATTTGTCAGTTAAAAATAGGAGAGGAGAGTTATTAAATGGAGAAGGTAGAGGTATTGGGAAGATGGAAGGAATATTTTGAGGAATTGTTAAATGTTGATGAAGATAGGGAAGCTGTGATTTGTGTATAGGGAAGGAGGAATAACATCTTTGTAGGAGTGAGGAAGAGCAGTTGTGAGTGTGGGGGAAGTTCGTGAGGCAGTAGGTTAAAATGAAGGGGTAAGCAGCCGGGATTGATGGGATAAGATAGAAATGTTAAAAGCAGGTGGGGATATAGTTTTGGAGTGGTTGGTGCAATTATTTAATAAATGTATGGAAGAGGGTAAGGTACCTAGGGATGGCAGAGAGCATGCATAGTCCTTTGTATAAAGGCAAAGGGGATAAAAGAGAGTGCAAAAATTATAGGGGGATAAGTCTGTTGAGTGTACCTGGTAAAGTGTATGGTAGAGTTATAATTGAAAGAATTAAGAGTAAGAACGGAGAATAGGATAGCAGATGACAAGGAGGCTTTTAGGAAAGGTAGGGGGTTGTGTGGACCAGGTGTTTACAGTGTTGGAAACATATAAAGTGAACAGTATTTAGATAAGGCTAAAGAGGTCTTTGTGGCATTTATGGATTTGGAAAAGGCGTTATGACAGGGTGGATAGGGGGGCATGTGGCAGATGTTGCAAGTGTATGGTGTAGGAGGTAGGTTACTGAAAGCAGTGAAGAGTTTTACGAGGATAGTGAGGCTCAAGTTAGAGTATGTAGGAAAGAGGGAAATTTTTTCCCAGTAAAAGTAGGCTTAGACAAGGATGTGTGATGTCACCGTGGTTGTTTAATATATTTATATGATGGGTTGTAAGAGAAGTAAATGCGAGGGTCTTGGCAAGAGGCGTGGAGTTAAAAGATAAAGAATCACACACAAAGTGGGCGTTGTCACAGCTGCTCTTTGCCGATGACACTGTGCTCTTGGGAGATTTGAAGAAGAAGTTGCAGAGATTGGTGGATGAATTTGGTTAGGGGTGTGCAAAAGAAGAAAATTAAAGGTGAATCAGGAAAGAGTAGGTTATGAGGATAACAAAAGATTAGGTGATGAAAGATTGAATATCAGATTGGAGGGAGAGAGTATGGAGGAGGTGAACGTATTCAGATTATTTGGGAGTGGACGTGTCAGCGGATGGGTCTATGAAAGTGAGGTGAATCATAGAATTGATGAGGGAAAAAGAGTGAGTGGTGCACTTAGGAGTCTGTGGAGACAAAGAACTTTGTCCTGGAGGCAAAGAGGGGAATGTAGAGAGTATAGTTTTACCAACGCTCTTATATGGGTGTGAAGCGTGGTGATGATGTTGCAGCGAGGGAAGGCTGGAGGCAGTGTGAGATGTCATGTTGAGGGCAATGTGTGGTGTGAATATAATGCAGAGAATTCTGTAGTTTGGAAGTTAGGAGGAGGTGCGGGATTACCAAAACTGTTGTCCAGAGGCTGAGGAAGGTTGTTGAGGTGGTTCGGCATGTGAGAGAATGGAGCGAAACAGAATGACTTCAAGAGTGTATCAGTCTGTAGTGAAGGAAGGCGGGGTAGGGGTCGGCCTAGGAAGGGTTGGAGGGAGGGGGTAAGGAGGTTTTGTGTGCGAGGGGCTTGGACTTCAGCAGGCATGCGTGAGCGTGTTTGATAGGAGTGAATGGGACAATTGGTTTTTAATACTTGACGTGCTGTTGGAGTGTGAGCAAAGTAACATTTATGAAGGGATTCAGGGAAATCCGGCGCAGGCCGGACTTGAGTCCTGGAGATGGGAAGTACAGTGCCTGCACTCTGAAGGAGGGGTGTTAATGTTGCAGTTTAAAAACTGTAGTGTAAAGCACCCTTCTGGCAAGACAGTGATGGAGTGAATGATGGTGAAAGTTTTTCTTTTTCGGGCCACCTGCCTTGGTGGAATCGGCGGTGTGTTAATAAATAATAATATTATATTTACTGTAGGTATTGAGTAAGTTTTTACCTGTGACTAGTCTTGAAAAGTCTCTCTTATCCCTACAGCCTGGTCTGAGGCCAGGCTTCTCTGTCACCGTATTACAGTATGGATATAAATGTGCTTAAAAACATGCAAAGAAGGATGATGAAGTTGATCCATGTACATATCAGAAAATATTTCCTACTAGGATAGACTGAGGGCCTGAATCTGCACTCTCTAAAAAGGCATAGAATTATGGGGGGATATGATTGAGGTTCATAAATGGAAAACAGGTAGTATAAATAAAAGGTATGTAATAACGGGCTAAAAAAAAAATATCTGGCAAGAAGGACTCAAAGCAATGAGTTTGAGTTGAAAAATTTAGATTTAGAAAGGATATAGAAAATACTGGTATTGAAATGAATTGAGATGAATGGAACCCAAAATTCTGGGGTAATGTAATTGAAGTGAAAAAATTGTGAGTTTAAAAATAAGTTAGATAAATACATGAGTGGTTTTGGTTGTTTTAAGTTTATCTGACTGCTTGGGCCAAATATGTGACTTGGAACCTGCCTGCATGGGCAGTAGGCTTGCTGCATGCTCCTTTTTCTTATGTTCATAGTATAGCTTGGGACCTTTCCCGATACGCAACAGAATGTATGACATAATAAAAAGCAAAATCTCGGATTTTCCCCCGTTTGACTCAAACCGAAAAAAAAACTCGTTGTATAAAAGCCTAAATCTGGAACTCTCCACAGTGAAGGAAATTTAGGTTTTTCCTTGCAGTCATTTGGAATTTAAAACTGATATTCATCATACAAAAAAGTATCCAAATCAGTTGGCATCCTTTCTTAAGATATATTAATATGTTCCTCAGACAGCACTACTTACATTATACTGTACTATCTAATCTATCCCTATCTCACCTATGCTATTTTTGCCTGGGGATCTACTACAGCAAATCATCTTAAGCCAATAATACCTCGAAACAAAAAGCAGCAGTAATGTTAATGTAAATAACTCAGTTTACCTTTTTAATAGTATTTTTTTATTATTAGCACATCGGCCATTTCCCACCAAGGTAGGGTGGCCCAAAAAAGGAAAAACTTTCATCATCATTCACTCTATCACTGTCTTGCCAGAGGCACGCTTACACTACAGTTATAAAACTGTAACATTAACAATATTGCCTTTTATTGTAACAGCTTTCCACACAGTTGAATTACTTAGCTGTTTTAACTTTTAAGGTTTTAATAAGATATTACAAGGACCCCAATGAAAATAAGTCACTTTTGAGTTTTTGAGGTTATCCTAGGTAATCTACACATGCTGCTAGTATGATAATTTATGTAACTGTATTTATGTGTACCTATACCTGAATAAAACTTACTTTATGAATTCCCAACCTAGTGCCAGACAGCACACTCTTCAACTCTTCAAAAGTCTAATTTGTTTATTTTTATTATTTTATTATTATTATTATATATTATTATTAACACACTGGCCGATTCCCACCAAGGCAGGGTGGCCCGAAAAAGAAAAACTTTCACCATCATTTACTCCATCACTGTCTTGCCAGAAGGGTGCTTTACACTACAGTTTTTAAACTGCAACATTAACACCCCTCTTTAACCCTCAAATGGTCCATATGTATATAGTATACGTTTTTTCAACATTTGAAAGTATGTAAAAAAATGTACATCATCATTTTTTTTTTTTACATTTGAAAATGTGTAAAAAAACTTTTATCTGCATTTTTTTTTTGTTATATTTGAAAATATGTAAAAAAAACATAGATCTACTTTTGGAGTACTACGGATTTGAACGTCGATCTATTTGGACAATTTAAGGGTTAAAAATTCATAAAATTCACTTATACTGTGTATTTTACATATACAGGACAATCAATTCTAATATCAATCCTGCTCTAATGCTCCTTCTTGATAGCTGCAACAGTACTTATAAGCATAATACCTTACAAAAATCTCTATGATATTCCCTGTGTCCGACTCAACCTGTGTAAAACTCAATGTGTATAAAAGAACTTAAAATCTGGAACATTTACCTGTAGATTGCAGAGGCTCTCTCTTTGCCAACCACTTCAAAAACACCTTTCCTTAATGTGACCGTGACTACAATTTATTATGCCGAACAAATCCTGAAGCGCTGTTTTTTCATCCAATATTGCCCCCTGTTCTTGTTCCATCTTTCCTTCAACTCTCACTTATTATGTACTAGAAAGGCATTTTTATCCTTGCATCTATTCAGGTACTTAGCTTCATCCTTCAAATTTGAAAATTTATTTCTGTGTGTAATATACAACGTGTAGTTCACACGTAGTACTGTACAGTATAGTTAAGCACAAAGAAAGCCACTAGCATGCATGAGCATTTGTGTATTAAAATGAATTTTTTTTAATAAAGTACTGAATACCTTCAATATACATACATACAGTGGACCCCCGGATAACGTAATTAATCCGTTCCAGAGAGAGTGTCTTATATAAACCGAATCTGACTTAATCCAAATTAATTTTCCCCATGAGAAATAATGGAAATCCAATTAATCTGTTTCAGACACCCAAAAGTATTAAAAAAATGTTTTCTACATGAAATAAACATTTACCTACACAGAAAACAATGATACATGAAGAATAAAAATATAATAACATTACACTTACCTTTATTGAAGATATGGTGATGTATGGAAGATGGGAGGAGGGGAGAGGATGGAGGAGTTTACAGTTGCTTGGAAGGGAAATCCCACTCCATAAAGACTTCAGGTACCAAGTCCTTATCCTGGGCTACTTCCCTCCTTTGTTTTTTAATGCCACTAGGACCAGCTTGAGAGTCACTGGACACGTGTCACTCAAAAAAGTGTTCCAGAGAGGTCTGTTTCTGGCGTATGTTAGGAATAGTGTTGGGAGACACAAGATAGTCCTTCCTTATGACACTAATATCAGCTCTACGGCTTATTTATGTAGCAAAATTCATCTAATATGACATAAACAATATTAACCCTTTCAGGGTCCGTCCCGTAGATCTACGGCTTTACGTTCAGGGTCCAAACCGTAGATCTACGCCATGAGCTCAGCTCACTCTGATAAACTGTGAGTGGTACATTTGGGCCTAGATATGAGAGAATGCATCTATGTGGTATGTGTGCACCACATAAAACAGATCCTGCAGCACACTGTGTATAATGAGAGAAAAAAAATGAAATCATGATTTTTCGATTAAAACAGCAACTTTGCAGTGTTTTTTCGTATGTTTTTTATAGTTGTATTTGCGATTTCGTGGTCTCATTTGATAGAATGGAAGACATATTACAGAAATAAAAGATGATTTTGATTGGTTTTTAGCACTGGAAATGCTGATTGAAACTGAGCTCAAAGTAGCAGAAATGTTAAATTTTTGCCGATATTCAAGAGTAAACAAACGACCTCACACGTCTAATACACGTCAGCTGGTGGGTCTAATATACATTCACAAATATGGTGATGATATTTATACAATTATTACAGTATTGCATAACAGTAAATCTTCTATTTTTTGGTGTGAATAAAAATTCATTATTTTGAATAAAAAATCAAATGGAATTTATTTGTTAAAGCCTCAAAACATAACTAATGAACAGAGGAATGTTAGTTTAGTGCCAGGAATGCCTACATGTTCCCTTCTGGACCCTATTTTGAAATTGGAAAATTTTGAACTTTGTGTTAAATTGGCCAAAAATTTAAAAATTTCCCATCCTTTTTTTTTTAGTTGAAACAGTTGACTTTGGGGATTTTTTGTGCTCAAAACGATAGAATGAAGTAAAACTATGAAATAGCTAAGAATTTGGTTTTATTGGGTAATGTAATTGGCCCCAAAATGGGAGTCAAGTCGGAAAATCGCCGATTCGAAAAATCGTGACACATCAAAATTTGCGAAGCATAAATTTTTTTTCAATTTTCCACCAAATTTCGTACTTTTTGTTTTATTACCCTTTACAAAAAATTCTCTCGATTTCATAAGAAAAAATAACAAATTTTTTTTTTTTTTAAAATTTTTGGACATGGTGCGTGACTCCCCGTTTGGGCCTTTGGCCCTGAAAGGGTTAATAACATAGAAAAATGACATACAGTGGACCCCTGCATTCGTAAATCCGACATTCGAGGTTTTTTCCAAAATTTTGCCCCGCATTCGATGGGAAAACCCCCGCATTTGATACGATTCATACAGACAGTCCCCATTGGGCCTAACTGC
>NC_069479.1:142771-157885 GCF_026875155.1 Cherax quadricarinatus
AGGAAGGTATCCCCGTCCCTCAAAAAACAAGAGGTTAGGGTGGGTGATTTTTCCCAGAAGGTATCCCCGTCCCTCAGTAAACAATGTATAGGTGGGTGAGTTATCCAAGGAAATTTCCCCCGACCTCATAAATAGAGGGTGAGGGGGGGTGGTTACCCCGGGGAAGTACCCCGTACCTCAGAAACTAGAGTATAGGGTTGATTATCCAGGAAGGTATCCCCTACCCGAAAATAAGGTAGAGGGTGGGGGGTTATCCAAAAAGGTACCCCCATTTTCAGTAAACTAGAGGTTGGGGGTGGGGAGTTACCCCCGGGAAGGTACCCCCCGTACTCATAAACTAGAGTATGAGGTGGGTATTATCCCGGAAGGTCCCCGCACCTCAGTAAAACTAAGTATGGGTGGGGTGAGTTTTCCCAGAAGGGTACCCCCGTACTTCATAAACTAGAGTATGGGGTGGTGATTTACCCCAGGAGGGTATCCCCGTACCTCAGAAAACTAGATGTTTTGAGGGGTTAATATCCAAAAAATCCCCATTATAATATTTTTAATTTTTTTTGTTTAATATAATATATATTTAATATATTAATTATATTAAATATTTAAAATTATATATAGATTAAGCAACTTTTGCATATGTAGAGACGTATAAAATCTTTATTTTTACTACAAGTACATGTAAAAGGGTAAAAAAAGTACATGTAAAAGGGTGTAAAAGTAAAAATGAAAAAAGGTATACAAGTACATGTCAAGTAACAAGTACATGTACAATTATCAAGACATGTAAAAGGATAAAGTACATTAAAAATTTAACAAGTACATGTAAAAGGGATAAAGTACAGTACAAGATTTCAATAATGTACAGTATCAAGTAAAGTACAAGGTAAACAAGAAACAGCCAAGATAAAAAACATGTAAAGGTATACCAAGACATGTACAAGATATACAAGTACATGTACAGGATATACAAGTACATGTACAAGGTATACAAGTACATGTACAAGATACACAAGTACATGTACAAGGTATACAAGTACATGTACAAGGTATACAAGTACATGTACAAGGTATAAAAGTTCCATTGTACAAGGTATACAAGTACATGTAAAAGGGTATACAAGTACATGACAAGAATGCAAGTACATGTAAAAAAGGAAATACAAGTACATGTACAAGGTATACAATACTTTGTGGTAAAGGGTATACAAATACATGTACAGATATACAAGTACATGTACAAGGTATACAAAAACATCCCATGAAGGTATACAAGTAAAATGTACAAGGCATACAAGAAACATGTACATTTCAATACAAGTACAGTACAAGGTATACAAGTGAAATGTACAAGGTATAAAAGTACATGTCCCAAAGGGAAATACAAGTATTTAATACAAGGTATACAAGTACATGTACAAGGTATCCCAATAAAATGTACGAGGTATACAAGTACATGTACAAGTATACAAGTACATGTTACAAGGTATACAAGTACATGTAAAAGGGTATACAAGTACATGTACAAGGTATACAAGTACAGTACAAGATATACAAGTACATGTCCCAAGGGTATACAAGGACATGTACAAGGTATACAAGTACATGTACAAGGTTATACAAGAAACATGTACAAGGTATACAAGTACATGTACAAGGTATACAAGTGCATGTACAAGGTATACAAGTACATTTACAAGGTATAAAGTTATGTCCCAAGGTATACAATACATGTAAAAGGTTAAAAGTACAGTACGGGGTAACAAGAAAATGTAAAAATTTAAAATAATTACAAGGTATCAAGTACTGTACAAGGTATCAAGTCATGTCGGGGTAACAAGACATTACAAGATATACAATACAGTACATGGTATAAAAGGGACATTACAAGGTATACAATAATGTAAAAGGGTATCCCAAGTACATGTAAAAGGTATACAATAAATTTAACAAGGTATACAAGTACATTACAAGAAGCAAGTACATGTAAAGGTATACAAGTACATGTAAAAGGGTATACAAGTACATGTATTTGTATAAACTCCGCCGGCGTCCTCATTCCCGGTGCTTTCCCCTTTTCGCATGCACTCAAACCTCCAATTTCCCCCCCAGTTATGTCCCCCCAAAGTTTCCCCTACACGGCCTAACCTACATGGCACATTTCCCACCCCACCCTCTCAAATCCCCTAACCTACCCTTCCCCCCAAATTTTCGACCATTTATCCCAAAAAACCCCCATCCCATCCATAGTGGGGAAATAACCTACCCGCCCTATACCCCCCCACCGCTAAAGAACCCCAAAAGGAATAGCTTTTGCCTGCTGAGTTTGTTTTTGTCTGCGCAACACACCGAACGGCCTAACTCCCCATAACACCCCCCTCCACCCCGCCATTTCCACCGCTTAAAACCGCTCTTTCCTGAATTCCCGCAACCGCTCTTAAGATATAATTTTGTCCCATGGTAGACCCCTCACTGCCCTTTTACAAAAAACAACCCCAAACCTGCCCCCAAAAATAATTAAGAAACCAAAAATTTTTAAAGTTTTAATCCTTTTCCCCTCCCCACATAATAACCGAACCCGGCCCTTAGCCACCCCATCCCCCCACACACCACGTCCCCAACCTTTACCTCCATTTAATCTCCCCAAGCTCCGTAAAACCCCCCAACCCTCCACATCTTCCAACAGCTCTATTTAATTTCCAAATATCCCTAGAGTACAGCTAGAAAACCCCACTCTATTCTGCAAAACCGCCCATGCTGAAAAAGCTGTTAATGTACGGACAACTTTGAAAAAATCCCTTATAGATATATACAACCTGTTAACCTAGCTGCAAAACCTCGCCTCACGAAAGATGCTCCACCTCCCACCTCCCCCACCACCACATCCCTCAACTGAACCCCCCAAAATTGCGTAATGCTTCACAATCCCCCGCCCCTGGTTCCACATCCGCCCTCCTGTCACCAATTCATCCCCACCTACGGGCCCACTTCAGGTAAACCATGGAAAGCAAAAATTAGTCATCACCAAAAAACCCCCTTTTACTTTCATACATTTTCACTGAGCATGCACACTTAAAAAGGTTACCCTCTTCCCCACCACCCCCCATCCACACGCAACACCCCCCCCCCCCCCCCCCCTTCCGTCTTTCCCAACAAAAAGGGGGCTCGCCTTTTTATCATAAACCCACACCACTTTCAAACGTGCCGTGGCAGAGTCAACCCCTTTATACCCTTCCCCCCTCGAGCCCTACCCCCCCTGAAATTATGCTCCGTGAAAACACCCCACTCGTATCCGTAAGGCATACGAAGCATTCCCTTTTCACACCATACACTCCATTCACATTCACGTCAGCATTTAAGGGCCTTTCTAAAGTTCCAACCCTTTCCCTAAACCCTTTCCCGGGGCCTTTTTCCCCGGGGCCCAACATGGGGTTTTGTCACCATCCACCCCCCCCCTTTTTTTGATGCCCTTTCCTGGCTGTCACGAGAATAACATCCTTCCTCCAGAAACCCCTGCCGGCGTCAGACTCTCTGAGTCCCCCGACGCAGCCACCCTTTCCTCGTACACCCCTCCGCCAACGTCTTCCCAAGATTCCTCACAGTGAACATCACCCCTGCGTACCGTCCCCACGGTGCTCCCTCTGTGCCTGCCCGTTGTCCTTCCTTCTCGTGCCTGTCCCGCCACCTCTCCTTTCAATAGGGCACCTTTCACGGACCAAGCCCCATTTCCCGTCCGAAGAAGGTAAAGTTTTCAATAAACCTCGTCGAGCTCCTCCCTCCCCTCTCGCACTCCTCTGAATTAGCACTTTCCCCCCCCTCACCCCGGGAAAGTGGCCCTTTTTTTTCAACAACTCGTGCCTCGCCCACTGCACCACAAGAGACTCTTCACAATTTTTACTCCCAAGACGGCCATCCCCTCGTTTTTTTTGGAATTCTCCTCAAAAGACATCCACACCGTAACTGGGGCCCACCTGTTTGCGCCGGGGGCCCTCCACGCCTCCCACCGTCCCGCCATATGATCATCTCCCCACACAACCTCATGTTCGCGCTGCCCACATAGCCATAAATTGGGGGTCCTAAACTCCGGCACACGACGTATGACGGGGTCGGGTGCCTCAGTTCATTTTGAGGGAGATGTACCCTCCGGGGTCCCATGTACTTACCTGCCCCCACTGCGTTGGGTTGCCAGTGCATGGTACCCTAACTGCAAACACCTTCCCTAAGTCCCCCTCTCAGCCTCGAAAGGGGGCATTTCGCAATTTACCCACGATGTGGCGAAGACGTTATAGTCGCATTTGAACTGGGGTTACATCAATACTCCATGCTCAAATTTCTCCAACGATCGACACAGCCGTCGAATTTTAAATTTACGAAGACATAGGCCCCCTTCAGGTCCAACCATAAACCTCATCATCCTCACTCCCTACTTTCCCGAGAGTCGGGAAAAAACCCTGCGCCCGTAGAGGGAAAAACGCCCCAAAGCACTCAAACGCCGACAGTGTTCACCCTACGTCGGGTATCACCCATATTTTTTCTAGGAGCTCTCCCGACAACGCAGAGGGGGCCGAGCACAAACCCCACTCCAAACCCGATTCAGGCAGCTAAGATTGTCACACTAGGGTATTGGGGGAACTCCCTCAACTACTCAAGCATCCCTCACAACAGAAGCCAATATGTTTAAAATGGGGATTTGAAACCAATTACAGTTGGTCCCCCACAGGAAGTGCCCTTTGGGCCCTTTCTTTTTCCCCTATACAAAAAATACCTACAAAATCTCGAAATTTACTAAAACCCACACTTTTTGCAGATGACATACATACTCTTCTCTCTCCGAGCCCAGCCCGCTAGCCTACTGAAAATACCAAATTTACAAAAATACTCCCTGGATGGACTAACAACTTAAACTAAACTTTGACAAAACCTATTTCTTTCAGTTTGGAACAAGCTACGATTACCTTTTAACATAACGTAAAACAGTCACCTACACAAGCTAACAAGGAAAAAAATTTTGGGAATCCACCTTGATAATAAACTCAAATTTCATACACATATACAACAAATTTCAAAGAAAATTTCCAAGACTGTAGCATACTATCGAAGATACGGTACTATGTTCCACAGTCAGCCCTCCGGGCCCTTTATCACTCTCTTATTTACCCCTATCTCACCTATGGAATTTGTGCATGGGGATCAGCAACAATTAACCATCCTCAGACCACTAATTACCCAAAAAAAAGGCTGCAGTTAGAATGATAACAAATTCTCACTACAGGTAACACACTCCACCAATGTTCAAAACACTCAACCTACTCACCATACAAAACATCCATACTTATTATTGCACCTTTTACATACATAGAAACACTTAACTCTGATATTAACCCTCCCGCAAACATCTCCTTGCCAACCTCAACAGAACACATTACCTAACACAAGGCACAGACACTCTTTGATGTTCCTCGTGTCCAACTCACGCTATGCAAAACTAAAATGCACATAAAAGGCCCTAAAATCTGGAATTCATTACCTGTAAATATAAAAGAAACACTACCTGTTTATAAATTCAAGTCTCTTCTAAAAGATCACTTACTCACTCAAAACCAAATAAATACTGAATAACTGAACCTTATTAAATTGAAATATCCTAAATGTTACTCACAATATAATCACATAAATGTTAAAACCTGGACCCAATCTAACTTTGTTATTTTTTAAATACACTACCTAACAGAATACTCCTTCTACTGAATGTTACAGCAATGCAAGCAACCTTTATGACCTGTCTTTGTAATACTCATTTGTGCTTTATAGTTTTATTGTTTACAATAATGTTTTATCACTGATTCATCATTGCTTAGTAAATTTAAGTTAAATTTAAGCCAGCCGTAATGCTATGCATATAAGTGGGTTTGGCTGTTGCTCTTCTGTATTTTTTGTACCTCTGTATGTATGCTTAATACTAAATAAATAATTAAATAAAGTATACAGTACATGTACAGGTATACAGTACTGTGCAAGATTACAAATACATGAAAGTTACAAGTACATGACAGGTATACAAGTACATGTACAAGGTAACAAGTAATGTACAAGGTATAAAAAGTGCAGTACAAGGTTATAACAAGTACATGTACAAGGTAACAAGTACATGTACAAGGTATATAAGTACATGTACAACGTATACAAGTACATGTAACAAGGTATACAAGTGCATGTACAAGGTATACAAATACATGTAGAAAGGTATACATGTACATGACAAAGGTATACAAGTACATGTACAAGGGTATACAAGTACATGTACAAGGTTTTACAATTTACATGTACAAGGTATACAAGTACATGAAACAAGGTATACAAGTACATGTACAAGGTATACAAGTACATGTAAAAGGTATACAATAACTGTACAAGGAATACAAGTACATGTAAAAGGGTTTAATGCAAGTACATGTAAAAGGGTATACAAGTACTGTACAAGGTATACAAGTACTGAAAAGGGTATACAATTACATGTACAAGGTATACAAGTAAAATGTACAAGGTATACAAGTACATGTACAAGGATACAAGTACATGTACAAGGTATACAGTACATGTACAAGGTATACAAGTACATGTACAAGGTATACAAGTACATGTACAAGGTATACAAGTACATGTACAAGGTATAACAAGTACATGTACAAGGTATTACAAGTACATGTACAAGGTATACAAGTACATGTAAAGGTATACAAGTACATGTACAAGGTATACAAGTACATGAAAAAGGGTATACAAGTACATGTCAAGGAATACAAGTACATGTACAAGGTATGAAAAGTACATGTACAAGGTATACAAGTACATGTACAAGGTATACAAGTACATGTACAAGGTAACAATTTACTTTGTACAAGGTATACAAGTACATGTACAAGGTATACAAGTACATGTACAAGGTATACCCAAGTACATTACAAGGTATACAAGTACATGTGCAAGGTATACAAGTACATGTACAAGGTAAACAAGTACATGTACAAGGTTTTACAAGTACATGTTAAGGTATACAAGTACATGACAAGATATACAAGTACATGTACAAGGTATACAAGTAAATGTACAAGGTATACAAGTACATTACAAGATATACAAGTACATGTACAAAGGTATAAAAGTACATGTACAAGGTATACAAGTACATGTACAAAAAAGGTAACAAATACATGTAGAAGGTATACATGTACATGTCCAAGGTATACAAGTCATGTACAAGTGTATACAAGTACATGTAAAAGGTATAAAAGTACATGTACAAGGTATACAAGTACATGTACAAAGTATACAAGTACATGTAAAAAGTATACAAGTACATGTAAAAGGTATACAAGTACATGTACAAGGAATACAAGTACATGTACAAGGTATACAAGTACATGTACAAGGTATACAAGTACATGACAAGGTATACAAGTAAAAGTACAAGGTATACAAGTACATGTACAAGGTAATACAAGTACATGTACAAGGTATACAAGTACATGTAAAAGGGTTACAAGCCCCCATAAAACAAGGTATACAAGTACATGTACAAGGTATACAAGTACATGTACAAGGTATACAAGTACATGTACAATTTATACAAGTACATATACAAGGTATACAAGTACATGTACAAGGATACAAGTACATGTACAAGATATAAAAGTACATGTACAAGGTAAAACAATACATGTCAAGGTATACAAGTACATGTACAAGATATACAAAGTACATGTACAAGGTATACAAGTACATGTACAAGGTATACAAGTACATGTACAAGGTACACAAGTACATGTACAAGGAATACAAAAACATGTACAAGGAAATACAATTACATGTACATGGTACATAAATACATGTACAAGGTATAAAAGTACATGTACAAGGTAAAACAGTACATGTACAAGATATACAAGTACATGTACAAGGTATACAAGTACATGTACAAGGTATACAAGTACATTTACATGGATACAAGTACATGTACAAGATATACAAGTACTTGTACAGGGTAACAAGTACATGTACAAGGTATACAAGTACATGTAAAAGGTATACAAGTACATGTACAAGGTATACAAGTACATGTACATTGTACATAAATACATGTACAAGGTATACAAGTACATGTACAAGGTATACAAGTACATGTGCAAGATATACAAGTACTTGTACAAGGTATACAAGTACATTTTACAAGGTATACAAGTACATGTACAAGGTATAAAAATACATTTTACAAGGTTACAAGTACATGAAACAAGGTATACAAGTACATGTACAGGGTATCAAGTATATGTACAAGTTATACAAGTACATGTACAAGATATACAAGTACATGTACAAGGTATACAAGTAAATGTACAAGGTATACAAGTACATGTACAAGGTATACAAGTGCAGTACAAGGTACACAATGCATGTACAAGGTATACAAGTACATGTACAAGGTAATATAAGTACATGTACAACGTATACAAGTACATGTACAAGGAAATACAAGTCATGTACAGGAATACAAATACATGTAGAAGGTATACATGTACATGTACAAGGTATACAAGTGCATGTAAAAGGGTATGCAAGTACATGTACAAGGTATACAAGTACATGTACAAGGTATATAAGTACATGTACAACGTATACAAGTACATGTACAAGGTATACAAGTGCATGTACAAGGTATACAAATACATGTACAAGGTATACAAGTACATGTAAAAGGGGTATATAAGTACATGTACAACGTATACAAGTACATGTACAAGGTATAAAAAGTACAGGGTACAAGGTATATAAGAAACATGTACAAGGTATACAAGTACATGTAAAAGGGTTTATACAAGTACATGTACATGGTACATAAATACATGCACAAAGTATAACAAGTACCATTACAAGGTATACAAGTACATGTGCAAGATATTACAAGTACTTGTACAAGGTATACAAGTACATGTACAAGGTATACAAGTACATGTACAAGGTATACAAATACATGTAAAAAGGTATACAAGTACATGTACAAGGTATACAAGTACATGTACAAGGTATAAAAAAAGTACATGTACAAGTTATACAAGTACATGTACAAGATATACAAGTACATGTACAAGATATACAAGTACATGTACAAGGTTTACAAGTAAATGTAAAACGTATACAATTTACATGTACAAGTATACAAGTGCATGTACAAGGTTATACAAGTACATGTAAAAGGTATACAAGTACATGTAACAAGGAATACAAGTACATGTACAAGGTATGCAAGTACATGTAAAAAGGTAACAAGTACATGTACAAGGTATACAAAGTACATGTACAAGGTATAAAAGTACATGTACAAGGTTTACAAGTACATGTACAAGGTATACAAGTATATGTACAAGGTATACAAGTACATGTACAAGGTATACAAGTAACATGTGCAAGATATGCAAAGTACTTTACAAGGTATACAATACATGTACAAGGATACAAGTACATGTAAAAGGTATCCCAAATACATGTACAAAGGTATACAAGTACATGTACAAGTATACAAGTACATGTACAAGGTATACAAGTACATGTACAAGATATACAAGTACATGTACAAGGTATACAAGTACATGTAAAAGGTATACAAGTACATGTACAAGGTATACAAGTACATGTACAAGAATACAAGTACATGTAAAGGTATACAAGTAATGTACAAGGTAAAACAAGTACATGTAAAAAGGTATACAAGTACATGTAACAAGGGTATACAAGTACATGTACAAGGTATAAAGTACATGTACAAGGATACAAGTACATGTACAAGGTATACAAGTACATGTGCAAGGTATACAAGTACATGTACAAGGTATACAAGTACATGTACAAGGTATACAAGTACATGTACAAGGTATACAAGTACATGTGCAAGGTATACAAGTACATGTACAAGGTATACAAGTACATGTACTCTTAACATTTTTGACATTTAATAACCATTACTTGTCTAATTACCTTTACCTGTTTTATACCACATTTACTATCTTAGAGTACTCTTAACTACCTTGTACTGCCATATAACCTCAAGTATAACTACCAATGCAATATTGAATGAAATAAACATTACTTTTTCACTTTTTTTGTAATCATTATTACATACTAAAATTTTATTAAACACCATATTTACTACCAGTCAATTTTACTTTTTGTACATTAAACATTATTTTATACTTCCCATAACATTTTGTTGCCAAATTTTCAAGTTTGTATATTCAACTCCAACCTTTATATTATCCTTTGTACCTGTGTACCTGTGTACTTGTGTGCCTGTGTGCCTGTGTACCTGTGTACCTGTGTACCTGTGTACTTGTGTGCCTGTGTACCTGTGTACCTGTGTACCTGTGTACCTGTGTACCTGTCTACCATCTTACTATCATATTATAACCAAGACTTTTCCAAATTTTTATTTTTTACTATTATTCTTTTGGTACTTTAATTGTGAATTTTATTTTATCAATTTAAATCTAGTTATACTCTTGATCTTGTCAACAACCTATACCAGACTAGTGCAATTGCAAGTACCATTTTAATTTGTATTTTTATATTATAAGTTATATTATAATTCCTACTCTAAGATTGTTTTTCATATCTTAGTGACTATATTGGGTGTGCAATTAGGTATATTTCAATTATATTATTGTTCAAGGCCCTTAAAAATTCTTTTGCTAACTAGTACCAACTACCACATTTTTTTTTTCTACTTTTTTTATTCTTTTGCTACCTTAACTTGCATATTTTATCTTGTCAATTTAAATCTAGTTATACTCTAATTCTTTTAAACAACTTATATAACACCTTAGTGCAATTACAATTGAGAGTCTTGTGCCTTTTTTTATTAGATTAAACTCGGTTGTACTATAGTCAATACCAAAAATTTATTATATTAGACATATTGCAAATTTTAGTGAGAAACTGGTGCTATTTTTTTAAATTTGTATTGTTATATTATTAGATTAAATCTAGTTGTACTATAGGGTCATTCTAGCTCAAACATAGACTCCACAAAAGTCATTATATTAGACCTTAGTGCAATTATTTGGGTTACCACTTATTGTTCACCCAACCTTATATTACTCCCTTTTATATTATAATTTTATATTTTAATTCTAACTTTAAAGAATTACCTTTAAAGTACTACCTACTATCATATTCCCAACTCCATTATTTGATCATCACTTTATTTGTTCACCAAAAAATTATTTTAGTCCCTTTTATATTGTCTCCTTTATTTTAGCTTTAAAAAACTACCTTAGCTCATTATTTTTACATTTGTTAAATAATTCAGGTGCTATTTTTTTAGTTTAGAATATTTACTTTTTTTATACTTAATTCTAAACTATAGATTCACTACAAATTCTTTGATTACAAGCATTGATCCCGATACCAACCTCTTATTTAAAGACTTAAATGATTCAAACAGTTATTGTAATTACTACACTGCAGAACAATCAAAGGCACTTCTCAGAGCTAACAACAACATAACTATTTTTAACTACAATATCAGATTTTTTAAGCAAGCATTATGATGGACCTCCTAGCATTACTAAATTCTTGCATGCCAAAATGTCCATCATTACACTAACTGAAACCCGGCTAAAGCCTGATACTACAGATGTCTATGCCATTCCCGGTTACACAGCCATACACCCAAATGTAGGGCAGACCAACAAGGGGGTGGCACTGCTATATACTACTCAGGCCAACTAAATGTATCACTATACTTGCACAAGGGAATGAACATGGAGAATTTATAATGTAATTCAAATTTTTTTTAAATACCTACAAAAAAAACCCTCACATGATAAAAAATCTACAGAGTTCCACAATCAAAATTAGCCAATTTAGTCAAAACTAGAAGTATGATAACTGATGCAAAGCATTTAAAAAGACACTTACTACTCTCAGGTTTACTTCAATATAAATCTCCTGCAAAACCAACCCACACGTTTTGAATTCACAAAACAATGATAAAAGAGTTGTACCAACGTAACAAAACCTACAAGAGTTACGAGACTATTTTCCTACTTGACCACATTGGAAACACCATATTCCCTTTAAAATCAGCATAATTACAGATAATACACAGACACTACCCTACTTTCTCATAACAACTCTTGGTAAAATACCCAAGACACCTTCAATTCAACAATGAGGCAGCATTAATAATTTACAAACGCTAAAACTTGACTGCAACACTGAGCTAAAATCTATACAGTTATTGACAATGTTTTAATTAATTTTCTAAAAAAGACCAATACCTCTATAACAAGTACTGCCTAAAAAACTAAAAAGATGACAGCTAAGAGACTGAACAGTCCTGGCTAACACCACTTCTTCAAATCCATAAATTCAAAAACCGATATGAAAAAAAGTACAGAATGGTCACAAAAACAAGACCAAACAAAACGTTACTCGTCAATCCTAACCAGCCTGATAACAAGGCAAAAAAATGTATTATGAGAACAGATTATCCAACTTAAGGTGTATAAAAAAGACCTGAAGACCTATCAGAAATTTGGAACAAAAAAAGATTCACGACATAGCGAAATAAAATTAGCAAATCAGATGAACCCCAAACTCCACCAACAGAAAAAGCAAGATCAATGATTTCTTCTCCACTATAGACAAAACCTTGCCAATAAAATCCAACTCAGATACCCCACAAATGGATACCTCACTGGCAACTACCCGAACACATGGTTTCCCAGGCTCCGACTAACCCAAAACGAAGTCTCCTTATATAACACACTAAAAAAACAAGGCAGGAGATTAAATATCTTACCACCCTTTATATACAAAAAACTGTCACAAGTACTATCACCCAATCATTTGCAACACTCTTTAACAAATCCATTGAATCCCTCCACCTTCCCTACAGCTTCCTCAAAATAGCAAGGTTCACCCCGATCCATAAAGGAGGAGACCAAAACAAGTTGAATAAAATAGGCCCAAAATCCCAATTACCACCCTCTCTCAAAAATCTTCGAAAAATTAATTCATAAAGAATTACCCCCTACCTTATCTCCAAACTTCTCAACCCTGCCAATTTGATTCAGGCCTAATAAAAATACAAAGATGCTATTATACACATGCTAGAACATATATACACGCATAGAGAAAAAGAAGTCCCACTGGGGATTTCATTGACTTACGAAAGCTTTTGATACAGTTACCAGACTTGTCCCGTAAAATGTCACAAATTTTTTTTTATTTTTTTTTATATTTTTTAGAACAATACAATACAAGAGATAGATAAAGACAATAACAGTTCTTTCACAAAAAAATCATTAACAACCACACAAAATCAAGAACTTGAGATAACACAAAAATCCCCTACTCACCCAGCATGAAAACCCTACACCTATGTTAACCAATAAACGACTAATTCCAATTCATTGTTATATGATTAACAAAAGACACCATAATTGCATATTGTCACTTTGTAAATTATAAAGTAGGACACCTTATACGTTAAAAACAATTACGTAAAGTATTGAGAATAAGGTAAAACAATATGTTCACAAAACACAGAAATATTAATAAAAAAGGATCCACACACTGCCCCCTCTACAAGCATCTAAAATCATGCTATGAATAACATACATAGAACAATGTCCCACTGCAAAATCAAACACATATATTGGTATACTCGTCACAAACCATGAATTTCACATCAACGCCCAAGTTCTACCACCCTTCACCCGCTACATTCCGGAGGCGACCCCGTTCCAACCCTGACAGCCAATCAACATAACACATGTCCATCCCTACCCTGCCCCACCCACTAATTTACAATTTAATAAAACTTAATGTAAGGTCTCTATATCCCTCAGAGAATGCCCTCTCCCCCCTTTCCTCCCATAAAGTTCTCTATTACGGCAACAACGTTTTATAAACCGTAACAGCCCATCCCTCCTCTTCACTCACTTACCCCTTTCCCCCTCATTCCCCAAAATAATGTAAACATAATTTTACCATAATGTACCACACCCTAATAATACTTTCATCCATGCCCCCCACATCAAGACTCAATGCCCGCAGAACAGAGAAGTATTGACCACTTATCCTATGCAACACCCTGCTCAACCAACCCCTGACGCTCCCCAACCCCTCACAAAATCCCACTACATGGAATGCAGAATCCTCCCGCCACATTTCCACATACCCCCCCCCCTCAAAACCCCCCGTCTTGTCGTAAGACCCCCTCCGATGGTAAAATCCCATGCAAAAACCGATACATCACCTCACGTCCACGGGGTTGTTTACCTTTAAACCCAAACCCAAAACCTTCTCCATATACATCCCCCGTCATACATGGGGAAAAAACCCCTCCACCGGAGCCACAACCCTTTCCGCTGACATCCTACACAGCCTACTTATTTTTACCTTTCCCAGATCCCTAACCATCACCACTGCCCTCAAATAGTTTCACACTCCTCAACTCCGTCCCAGAAACATGCGTTTCCCAAATTTTTTGTGTACCTTAAACCAAACCCCCCCCACTCACACCCTCCCTCATCACCTCCCTTTAATGAAGAACATTTGACCCTCCCCTTTAAGTTCATTAAAACCCAACCCCCCCTGACGCACAGGTAACATTATACAATCCCTTTTAAGCCAATCACAACCTGAACCCCACAAAAATTTAAAAACCCCCTCTAAGTATAGTTGCAATTGCCGTCCCCGTTAAAGGGAACACGGCTCCCAATGCCAACCTTGCAATACAATAAAACGTTAATTACAATGGCACGCTGCACAAGGGTCAAAAGATAGGCCAATGCCCCAAACGACCCGTCCTTTCTACCCCAAACCCGACCGAATTATTTAAAAGTGCATAAAATAAAACCACAAATTTTTAGAATCACCCGCTTTTTTACGACGCCTACCCCACCGACCCTCTCCCCCCAAATTCCTAACCCCATAACCATGGGCTTCCCCCGAATTAAACCCCATACAGTTGCACTTCAAACGTGTCGACCACTCCATCTAAGCTTTTGACATCCCCTCTTACCAAAAATGACACCATCCCCCCTTAAAAAAAACCCC
>NC_069479.1:158385-173605 GCF_026875155.1 Cherax quadricarinatus
AAAAAAAAAAGTCAATTGCAATAATTAAAATTAAACACACAAAAAAAAAATTATATAAAAAGGAATGAACACTTTAACTCTTAACTGCAATTTAAAACACAGCAAAAAACAATTTACTTTAGAAGGAGAACTTAAAATTGCACTAAGATGATTTGTTCAATAAAACATGAAAAAAAATAATAGGTGCAAAAAATACATAACAAAACAAGGTTGAACACTTACAGTGATGCAGAACACATCAACATACACACAATACAAGAATTTCCTTGCAATGAAACGATGGTAAAAAATTTTTTGTAAATATGAGCTCTTGCTGGGTTTTTTAAAAAAATGGCACTATTGTCTGGGGAAATAAGACAAATTAAACACTGGCTGAATAAAGGGAATATGAACACAAAAAATGTTCAACACACGGGGAACAAACAAAAATACACAATTGCTAGGAAAAAAAAAAAATAACAGACAACACTGATTTGTGATGCAGAATATGAGGTGAAAAATTTACTGATTAATTCACTGGAATTCTGAAGTTTAAACACAAGTTCTATACTGCTCATATGTTTGCACACACAACAAAGGAAACACTAAGTACTTACTTTAAAGTGTGTATAAAAGAAACACAACACAACAGATATAAAATAATACACGAAAATTAACACTGAATTAAGGAAATTAAAAGAAATTAATGCAATCAGTACATGTTTAAAACACTGAGTCTGATCAAAGCCCACTGAATGCCCACTAAGAGAAAAATTCACGGGAACACAAAAGAAATGCCCTCAACACTCGCAAATGTCTCTAAAAAAAATATTATCGCTGTAACCCCTTGAAAAAAATGAGATTGATGGATTGTTTATATCGTCTTGCTGCTGCCCTTTCTGCACAGATGATCGTAGAATTGCGCTTAAATCGGCGAGAGACAACACACAGGAGGCTTTAATAAAGATGGCGCAACACACTCTAGCTCTTGACCCCCTATTGGTCCTTAAAATTGGTGCTACAACCCTTAGCAGTGCACCAAAACACTGATGAGGTAGATGAGTTGTAAGGGCCGACTTTAGTTGGGGTTTGTGGGTAATGCTGAGCGAGGCGTCTGAGCCCGGGCAATGGTGCGACACACGTGATCGTGAGGGGCTGGGCTTAGGGGTTGAACGTCGAAAGCCTCACTGAGAAAACCCACACTGCCGCAAAGATAATTCTAAGCCGACTTGCTTAAAATAAACCCACGAAATACTACAACACCACAAGGATGACAAAGGAGCACTCAGAATGCTTGGGAACTTGAATCACAAGCGATAAAGACTAGTCACGTGGCTTGCCTGAGTACTGGGGTAAGAACACCTGGGTTAGTTGCTAGCTGCTATTTTAAACCCCTTTCACACAGAATAGCTTATAACTTCACACGAGGCACAGCGGGGGTGGAAGCTGGCTTGGCAGGCAAAATAATTAGATGGAGTAGGCTAGGCTGGACGGGGCTCGGGTGTTCTGACTCCCCCACCACAGACGGAAGCGGGCTTATTTTGCAAACTCGGGTCAACCCCCTCGGGAGTAATGCAAAAAAGCAGGAAACACTAATACAAAGAGACTGAACCAGTGAATAATGTAGAAGCGGGTAAGTAGCTGGCTTGAGGTAGCTGGATGGGGTGAACCTCGGTAGTCGATAGGCCTACTGGTCACACGAAATGGCCGCCCTTGCTGGTCGACAATTTTATCTCCAGAAATCGCTGAAATCGTCAGAATTACAGGCTCACCGCTGGCACCATTTATCGTAAGGGGTTCTTTGAATGGAGATTTCGTAGGATAAGGTAGACACACTTGAAAGGATGGTAGGTGTATTGTCAGACTGAGATGAAGATGGAGCCCGGTGCCAAGCCTGTTCACGTCTTGTAGGTCTGCCGCCGAGTGAGACCGGGAAGAGGGGTCACTGCCCATGTGAATCCCTATGACGTCACTCCAAGCCAAAGGCCTACGAGGGATCTCGTGTTTTAAAGCACATGGAGGATACTAATATGCAGCTATATAATACAGGGGAAAACAGGGATCAGCAACTATGCTGACACCCAACACCTGCTGCTGCCTGACCAACTAACACCTGCTGCTGCCTGACCACCTAACACCTGCTGCTGCCTGACCATCTAACACCTGCTGCTGGGCCCGACCACTTAACACCTGCTGCTGCCCGACCACCTAACACCTGCTGCTGCCTGACCACCTAAAAACCTGCTGCTGCCTGACCACCTAACACCTGCTGCTGCTGACCAACTAAACACCTGCTGCTGCCTGACCACCTAACACCTGCTGCTGCCTGACCACCTAACACCTGCTGCTGCCTGACCACCTAACACCTGCTGCTGCCCGACCACCTAACACCTGCTGCTGTCTGACCACCTAACACCTGCTGCTGCCTGACCCCCTAACACCTGCTGCTGCCTGAACCACCTAACACTTCTGCTTGCCTGACCACCTAACACCTGCTGCTGCCTGACCACCCCAACACTTGCTGCTGCCTGACCAACCCAACACCTGCTCTGCCCCGACCACATAACACCTGCTGCTGGGCCTGACCACCTAACACATGCTGCTGCCTGACCACCTAACACCTGCTGCTGCCTGACCACCTAACACCTGCTGTTGCCTCACTGTGTAACACCTGCTGCTGCCTCACCACCAAACACCTGCTGCTGCCTCACTACTAACACCTGCTGCTGCCTCCCACCTAACACCTGCTGCTGCCTCACCACCTAACACCTGCTGCTGCCTGAGCACCTAACACATGCTACTGCCGACCACCTAAAACCTGATTTTGCTTGACCATCTAACACCAGCTGCTGCCTGACCACCTAACACCCTGCCCGCTGCCTGACCACCTAACACCTGCTGCTGCCTCAGCACTTAACACCTGCTGCTGCCTCACCACCTAACACCTGCTGCTGCCTCACCACCTAACACCGCCCCGCTGCACACTACCTAACACCTGCTGCGCCTCACCACCTAACACATGCTGCGCCTTACCACCTAACACCTGCTGCTGCCTCACCATCTAGCACCCTGCTGCTGCCTCACACCTAACACCTGCCTGCTGTTTTTACTACCTAACACCTGCTGTTGCCTTAAACCACCTATCACCTGCTGCTGCCTCAAACCCCCTAACACCTGCCCGCTGCCTCACTATGTAACACCTGCTGCTGCCTCACCACCTAACACCTGCGGCTGCCTGACCACCTAAACACCTGCTGCTGCCCGACCACCTAACACCTGCTGCTGGCTGACCACCTAACACCTGCTGCTGCCTGACCACCTAACACCTGCTGCTGCCTGACCACCTAACACTTGCTGCTGCCTGACCACCTAACACTGCTGCCTGCCTGACCACCTACACCTGCTGCTGCCTGACCACCTAACAAACTTCTGCTGCCTGACCACCTAACACCTGCTGCTGCCTGACCACATAACACCTGCTGCTTTCCTGACCACCTAACAACTGCCCGCTTGCCTGACCACCTAACACCTGCTGCTGCCTGAACCACCTAACACCTGCTGCCCGGGCCTCACACATAACAAACCCGCTGCGCCTCACCACCTAACACCTGCTGCTGCCTCACTATGTAACACCTGCTGCTGCCTCACCACCTAACACCTGCTGCTGCCTCACTACATAACACCTGCTGCTGCCTCACCACCTAACACCTGCTGCTGCCTCACCACCTAACACCTGCTGCTGCCTGACCCCCTATCACCTGCTGCTGCCTGAGCACCTAACACATGCTACTGCCTGACCACCTAACACCTGTTGTTGCCTGACCATCTAACACCTGCTGCTGCCTGACCACCTAACACCTGCTGCTGCCTCAGCACCTAACACCTGCTGCTGCTTCACCACCTAACACCTGCTGTTGCCTTACCACCTATCACCTGCTGCTGCCTCACCACCTAACACCTGCTGCTGCCTCACTACATAACACTTGCTGCTGCCTCACCACCTAACACCTGCTGCTGCCTCACCACCTAACACCTGCTGCTGCCTGACCTCCTACCACCTGCTGCTTGCTGAGCACCTAACACATGCTACTCCCTGAGCACCTAACACCTCCTGTTGCCTGAGTACCTAACACCTGCTGATGCCTGACCACCTAACACCTGGGGCTGCCTGAGCACCTAAAACGTGGGGCTGCCTGAGCACCTAACACTTGATGCTGCCTGAAAACCTAACACCTGCTGCTGCCTGAGCACCTAACACCTGCTGCTGCCTATGCACCCATTACCTGCTGCTACTTGAACATCTAGCACCACTGAATGTGTGAGATGTTAGGTGCTCAGGCAGCAGCCTGAGCACCTAACATCTCACACATTCAATGGCTGAGCACCTATCACCTCACATGCTCAACACCTGAGCACCTAACACCTCACACACTTAACAAGTGAGCACCTAACACCTTACACTCATAAGAACATAAGAAAGAAGGAACACTGCAACAGGCCTACTGACCCATGCGGAGGAGGTCCATGTCCCCCCCCCCCTGATAAGACCAATGATCCACCCACCCTGGATTAGCCCAATGACCCTTCCAGTCTGGTCACCTAAACTCAAGGATGGAGCACTGCACCAGACCCAGCAGCACAAGCTAATCAGGTCCAACTCACACCCACCCACACCCAGTCATGTATTTATCTAACCTATTTTTAAAACTACACAACGTTTTAGCCTGAATAACTGTACTCGGGAGTTTGTTCCACTCATCCACAACTCTATTACAAAACCAGTGCTTTCTTATATCCTTCTTGAATCTGAATTTTTCCAACTTGAAACCATCTCCAACTTAGTTATTGAAAATATGAATCTTCGAGAGACACTAACAAAACAAGACACCAGGATGACACAACTCGAGAACAAAATCCTCAGTCTTGAACAAAAGTTATCAACACCAGGAATGACTAACTGTGACAAGACCATCCAGACAGTCATAGATAGCCATACCCAACAAATAATATCTCTTAATACAAAGGTTGGAGAAGCAGTAAAAGAATGGAAGAACAACTTAGATAACCAGTTCAGTGACTACTTTGCTCTCCAAGAAGATAAAACTGAGCAAGATAAACTATCGGACGCAGTAATAGTTAACAGTCCACTTTTTCCCAGTGATATGAACCAAACAAACAGTAAAGAAATTACTCTGCAGATCATAAAGGACCAAACAAGTGTTATTGTACCAGAGTCAGAAAGAAAAGAAGCCAGGTTACTAGGATCCCATGGTAGAAAAAGTGTTATGCTTAGATTCCACTCACATGACAGGAAAAAAGACTTAATTACTGCATCTATTAAAGTAAAGAAAGAGGTATACATAAACGAGTGTCTTACCAAAAAACGCCAGAACCTCCTGTATAGAGTCAGAAAACTTAAGCGGGAGAATAATGACACAATACACCAATGCTTCACACAGGATGGGAAAATTCTTGTTAGGAAAACAAATGTAGGTCAACTGTACACAATAACGAACGAGAATGATCTATCACGATTTCTCAGGGATACCAATCTTACAGAGAATAAATAAACAACGTCCAGCTTAAAAGCCTACGTAGTGTAGTGTATGTTTTGCTCCATTATTGTTCAAATTTCATAGTACAATCTCTTAGTATTTAAATAATCAACTACCTCATTTTGTGATTTTACTAGTAAGCATAAGTCACCTTATGTAATTTTCTTATTTACTATTGTTTGCTTAAACATTAGCTGAATTGATACTTTCTCTGTCCATATTACTACCTCATATTTTTTTTAAATACTATCAATTGATATTACTTACTAAAATTAATAATTATCATTTTTACTATAATTTCAATTTACTCTTAACATTTTTGACATTTAATAACCATTACTTGTCCAATTACCATAACCTGTTTTAATACCACATTTACTATCTTAGAGTACTCTTAATTACCTTGTGCTGCCATATAACCTCTAGTATAACTACCAGTGCAATATTGAATGAAATAAACATTACTTTTTCACTTTTTTTGTAATCATTATTACATACTAAAATTTTATTAAACACCATATTTACTACCAGTCAATTTTACTTTTGTACATTAAACATTATTTTATACTTCCCATAACATTTTGTTGCCAAATTTTCAAGTTTGTATATTCAACTCCAACCTTTATATTATCCTTTGTACCTGTCTACCATCTTACTATCATATTAATAACCAAGACATTACCATTATTCATTGTTCTTACCTGTCCATTTAATTTTGTTTACCACTACTTGTTTTTTTAGTCACTTTTTATTGTGTATGCAATTAGTGTATATTCCAATTACTTTTTTGCAAGTACCAAAACTATCTTTTGTTAGCTAGTACCAACTACCTCATTTTTATTTTACTTTTTATTGTGCAATAAACTGATCAACTTATTTAATATTACAAATCAGATCTTACTCCTAAACCAATATTATCTCATAGTGACTATCTGTCCATTTAACTTGTTTACCATTACTTAATTGTAGTCCCTTATATATTTTTTTGTCCTTTATTTTAGCTTTATATAACTACCTTAGATCATATATTCACAATTGTTAAACTAATCAAGGTGCTATTCTCAGGTGCTAAAGTTAATAAGTTCACTATTTTGCCATTATACTCCAAAGCTCATTTATTTGATTACCACTTTATTGTTCACCACAACTTATATTAGTCCCTTTTATATTATAATTTTATATTATAATTCTAACTTTAAAGAATTACCTTTAAAGTACTACCTACTGTCATATTCCCAAGCTCCATTATTTGATCATCACTTTATTTGTTCACCACAAATTATTTTAGTCCCCTTTATATTGTCTCTCCTTTATTTTAGCTTTAAAAAACTACCTTAGCTCATTATTTTTTACATTTGTTAAATAATTCAGGTGCTATTTTTTTTTTTTTTTAGCTTTAGAATATTTACTTTATTTTTTACTTAATTCTAACTATAGATTCACTACAAATCTTATGATTACAAGCATTGATCCTGATACCAACCTCTTATTTAATGACTTAAATGATTCAGACAGTTACTGTAATTACTACACAGCAGAACAATCAAAGGCACTTCTCAGAGCCAACAACAACATAACTATCTTTAACTACAATATCAGATCTTTAAGCAAGCATTATGATGACCTCCTAGCATTACTAAATTCCTTGCATGCCAATATGTCCATCATTACACTAACTGAAACCTGGCTAAAGCCTGATACTACAGATGTCTATGCCATTCCTGGTTACACAGCCATACACAACTGTAGGCCAGACCAACAAGGGGGTGGCACAGCTATATACTACTCAGACCAACTAGAATGTATCACTAATACTTGCACAAGGGATGAACATTGGGAATATATAATAGCTAAATTCAAATCCAAATACCTACAAAAACCTCTCACAGTGATAAACATCTACAGAGTTCCACAATCAAACATTAGCCAATTTAGTCAAAACCTAGGAAGTATGATAACTGATGCACGCATGAACAAAGATCACTTACTACTCTCTCAGGTGACTTCAATATAAATCTCCTGCAAGACCAGGACCCACACGTTAGTGAATTCACAAACACAATGAGTAACTGCATGTTGCTACCAACAGTAACAAAACCTACAAGAGTTACTGAGACTAGTGTTTCCCTACTTGACCACATCTGGACCAACACCATATCCCCTTTAAAATCAGGCATAATTACAGATAATACCACAGACCACTACCCTACTTTCCTCATAACAACTCTTGTAAAATACCCCAAGACACTACTAAAGTCACCTTCAGACTTCACAATGAGGCAGCCATTAATAACTTCACAACAGCAGTAACAAACACTGACTGGCACACTGAGCTAGAAATCTATACAGATATTGACGAATGTTTTAATAATTTTTCTAAAAAAGACCCAATACCTTTATAACAAGAACTGCCCTAAAAAAACTAAACAATGACAGCTAAGAGACTGAACAGTCCCTGGCTACACCCAGCATTCTCAAATCCATAAATACAAAACACCGATATGAAAAACAGTACAGAATGGGTCACATAACCAAGACCAAACAAAACTGTCACTCGTCAATCCTAACCAGCCTGATAAGAAGGGCAAAAAAATTGTATTATGAGAACAAATTATCCAACTTACGAGGTGATATAAAAAAGACCTGGAAGACCCTATCAGAAATTCTGGGAACAAAAAAGATATCACGACATAGCGAAATAAAATTAGCAAAATCAGATGAACCCCAACTTCCACCAACAGAAACAGCAAACAGACTCAATGATTTCTTCTCCACTATAAGTCAAAACCTTGCCAATAATATCCCAAGCTCAGATACCCCACCAAATGACTACCTCACTAGCAACTACCCGAACACACTGTTCCTAGCTCCGACTAACCCATACGAAGTCTCCCTTATTATCAACGCACTGATTTAAATACCTTACCACCCTTTATATACAAAAAAGCGTCACAAGTACTATCACCAATCATTGCAACACTCTTTAACAAATTCATTGAATCCTCCACCTTCCCTACAGTTCTCAAAATAGCAAGGGTCACCCCGATCCATAAAGGAGGTGACCAAACAGAGTTGAATAACTATAGGCCAATATCCAATTTACACCCTCTCTCAAAAATCTTCGAAAAATTAATTCATAAACGAATCTACTCCTACCTCATCTCCCATAACATTCTCAACCCCTGCCAATTTGGATTCAGGCCTAATAAAAATACTAATGATGCTATTATACACATGCTAGAACATATATACACTGCAATAGAGAAAAAAAAGAAGTCCCACTGGGGATCTTCATTGACTTACGTAAAGCTTTTGATACAGTTGACCATGACTTGCTCCACGTAAATTGTCACACTATGGTATTAGAGGGCACTCCTCAACTACCTTAATCTTTCCTCAGCAACAGAAGCCAATATGCGTACGCAAATGGGCAAGCTCTTCCGCACAACCAATTACAGTTGGTGTCCCACAGGGAAGTGTCCTTGGCCCTCTTCTCTTTCTCCTATACATAAATGACCTACCAAATGCTTCGCAATTACTCAAACCCACACTTTTTGCAGATGACACCACATACGTCTTCTCTCACCCGAGCCCAGTCACGCTAGCCAATACTGTAAACACCGAATTACAGAAAATATCTACCTGGATGAGGACTAACAAACTTACACTAAACATTGACAAAACCTACTTCATTCAGTTTGGTAGCAGAGCTACAGATGTACCTCTTAACATAATGAAACGGATCACCTATCACAAAGCTAACAGAGGGAAAATTCTTAGGAATCCACCTCGATAATAGACTCAAATTTTTATACACATATACAACAAATTTCTAAGAAAATTTCCAAGACTGTAGGCATACTATCGAGGATACGGTACTATGTTCCACAGTCAGCCCTCCTGGCCCTCTATCACTCTCTTAATTTACCCCTATCTTACCTATGGAATTTGTGCATGGGGCTCAACAACAACTAACCATCTCAGACCACTAATTACCCAACAAAAGGCTGCAGTTAGAATGATAACAAATTCTCAATACAGGCAGCACACTCCACCAATATTCAAAACACTCAACCTACTCACCATACAAAACATCCATACTTATTATTGCACTTATTACATACATAGAACACTTAACTCTGATTATTAACCCTCCCCTCAAACATCTCCTTGCCAACCTCAACAGAACACATGACCATAACACAGGCACAGATCACTCTTTGATGTTCCTCGTGTCCATCTCACGCTATGCAAAAAACTCAATGCACATAAAAGGCCCTAAAATCTGGAATTCATTACCTGTAAATATAAAAGAAACACTACCTGTTTAATAAATTCAAGTCTCTTCTCAAAGTTCACTTACTCACTCAAAACCAAATAAATACTGAATAACTGAACCTTATAAATTGTATATCCTAAATGTTACTCACAATTATATCACACAAATGTTAAACCTAACTTTGTTATTTTTTTTAAATACACTACCTAACAGAATACTCCATTCTACTGAATGAACAGCAATGCATGCAACCATATGACCTGTCTTTGTAATACTCATTTGTATTTTATAGTTATCCGTTTACAATAATGTCTTATCACTGATTTCATCATTGCTTAGTTAATCTTAAGTTAATTGTAAGCCAGCCCGTAATGCTATGCATATAAGTGGCTTTGGCATGCTGCTCTTACCTGTATTCTTTTGTACCTCTGTATGTATGCTAAATTTCTAAATAAATAAATAAATAAATAAATTGCTGTGAGTCCTGTCTTGGCTGGAAATTTTCAGCACGTTATTTACATCCCCTTTATTTATTCCTGTTTTCCATTTATACACCTCGATCATATCCCCCCTAATTCTACGCCTTTCGAGAGAGTGCAGATTCAGGCCCTCAGTCTATCCTCGTAGGGAAGATTTCTGATACATGGGATCATCTTTGTCATCCTCCTCTGTACGTTTTCCAGAGCATTTATATCCATTCTGTAATACGGTGACCAGAACTGAGCAGCATAGTCTAAATGAGGCCTAACCAAGGATATAAAGAGTTGAAGAACAACCTGAGGACTTCTATTATTTATACTTCTAGTTATGAAGCCAAGAATTTTGTTAGCTTTATTGCGAACACTAATGCACTGTTGTCTTGGTTTTAGATTACTGCTAACCAGAACTCCTAAATCCTTTTCACAATCAGTAGTATTAAGATCTACATTATTTAGTTTATATGTGGCATGGTTATTTAACTATCTAACATTTAGAACTTTGCATTTGTCAATATTAAACTGCATCTGCCACTTTTCCGACCATTGCATCAATCTATTCAAATCATCCTGGAGTGCTCTAGTGTCCTCATTAGAATGAATTGGATGGCCTATTTTGGTGTCATCAGCAAATTTGCTTATGTCGCTATTTATTCCCTCATTTATGTCATTTATGTAAATTGTGAACAACAACGGGCCCAACACTGACCCCTGAGGAACACTGCTTGTGACGTGCCCCCATTCTGATTTCTCCCCATTTATGCAAACTCTCTGCTGTCTATTTGTCAGCCATGCCTCTACCCAGGAAAAAATTTGTCTTCCTATTCTGTGTGCCTTAAGTTTCCTCAATAGCCTCTGGTGTGGAACTCTATTGAAAGCCTTACTGAAGTCCATATACACAATATCATATTCATTACCATGATCTACCTCCTCAAACACCTTAGTGAAAAAAGTTAGTAAATTCGTAAGACAGGAATGCCCCTTTGTAAAACCGTGTTGAGATTCATTAATCAATCTGTGCCTGTCAAGATGGCTACGAATTGCTTCGGCAATTATTGATTCCATAAATTTTCCCACTATGGAGGTAAAGCTTATTGGTCTATAGTTTGAAGCCAAGGACCTGTCACCTGCCTTGTAAATAGGAATTACATTTGCCATTTTCCATTTATCAGGTACTATGCCAGTTTGTAGTGATATTTAAAAAGATTAGCCAAAGGTATGCTAAGTTCCTCTTTACATTCTTTTAACACCCTTGCAAACAGTTCATCAGGGCCTGGGGATTTGTTAGGTTTTAGTTTCTCTATTTGTCTGAGGACCATGTCACTAGTTACCGCAATCGTACATAGTTTATTATCATCCTGTTCTACATAATCTATTATTTCAGGAATATCACTAGTGTTTTCCTGGGTGAAAACTGAGAGGAAGTAGGTATTGAGAATTTCACACATCCTTATCACTGTCAGTGATCTGACCAGAGTTACTCTTAAGTGGGCCAATCTTGTCCCTAATCTTACTTCTGTATACCTGAAAGAACCCTTTTGGGTTAGTCTTTGAATCCCTTGCGACCTTAGCCTCATAATCCCATTTTGCTTTTCTTATTCCTTTCTTTATTTCTCTCTTTAACTGAAAGTATTCATTCCTTAACTGCCCATCCCCTCTTTTGATACTCCTATATATGCCTCTCTTTTGACCAATGAGATGTTTTAATCTATTGTTCATCCATTTGGGATCATTTTTGTAATATCTTATTTCCCTACTCGGAACAAAAGTTGCCTGGGCAATTAGAACTATGCTCTGAAAAACGCCATATTGGCAACCAAGATCACCTACCTGACCCATAGTCAGGACATCCCAATTTAGCCCACCAAGGTAATTTTTCAGTCGCATGAAGTTGGCCAAGCGAATATCTGGGACAGAGATTTGATTGCAGTTATCTGGGTAATTCCATGATACAGTGGACCCCTGAGTTTTGTGATTAATCCATTCCAGAGAGCCCGCCGAAGGTCGAAATTCACGAAACTCGAAACCATTTTCCCCATAAAAAAATAATGGAAATAAAATTAATCCGTTCCAGACACCCAAATATATTAAAATAAAATATTTTTTTTTCAAAATAAATAAAGATTTACATAATGAAAACAATCAGAAATCAAGTACACACATTTAAAAAAATAATAACAACATTACACTTACCTTTACTGAAGACTTCTGCATGGATGGAAGACGGGAGGAGGAGATAGGAGGAAGGTGTACACTATTTTTTGGATGGAGAATCTCCTTCCATTAGGACTTCAGGTATGAAGTCCATATCTGGGGTTACTTCCCTTCTTCTTTTACAGTGGACCCCGCATACCATACACATCACATAACGTTCAATCCGCATACCGCTCGCTTTTATCGCAAAAATTTTGCCTCGCATACCGCTCAAAAACCCGCTCACCGCTCTTCGTCCAAGACGCGTCCAATGTGTGCCCTTAGCCAGCCTCACATGTGCTGCCGGTGGCATTGTTTACCAGCCAGCCTCCGCGGTAACATCCAAGCATACAATCAGAACATTTTGTATTATTACAGTGTTTCTGGTGATTTTATCTGGAAAATAAGTGACCATGGGCCCCAAGAAAAGCTTCTAATGCCAACCCTACAGGAATAAGGGTGAGAATTACTATAGAGATGAAGAAAGAGATCATTGATAAGTATGAAAGTGGAGTGCGTGTCGCCGACCTGGCCAGGTTGTACAAGAAACCCAAATAAAACCATCGCTACTATTGTGGGCAACAGAAAGGCAATCAAGGAAGCTGTTCTTGCCAAAGGTTTAACTGTGTTTTCGAAACAGAGATCGCAAGTGATGGAAGATGTTGAGAGACTCTTATTGGTGTGGATAAATGAAAAACAGCTAGCAGGAGATAGCGTCTCTCAAGCGATCATAAGCGAAAAGGCTAGGAAGTTGCATGAGGATTTAATTAAAAAATGCTGCAACTAGTGATGATGTGAGTGAATTTAAGGCCAGCAAAGAGGTTGGTTTGAGAGATTTAAGAGCGTAGTGGCATACATAGTGTGATAAGGCATGGTGAGGCTGCCAGTTCGGACCACAAAGCAGCTGAAAAATATGTGCAGGAATTCAAGGAGTACATAGACAGTGAAGGACTGAAACCTGAACAAGTGTTTAATTGTGATGAAACAGGCCTGTTTTGGAAGAAAATGCCAAGCAGGACCTACATTACTGAGGAGGAAAAGGCACTCCCAGGACATAAGCCTATGAAAGACAGGCTTACTTTGTTGATGTGTTCCAATGCTACTGGTGATTGCAAAGTGAAGCCTTTATTAGTGTATCACTCTGAAACTCCAGACCGTTCAGGCAAAAGAATGTCCTCAAGGAGAATTTGTGTGTGCTGTGGAGGGCAAACAGTAAGGCATGGGTCACTAGGGACTTTTTCTATGACTGGTTACCCCATGCATTTGCCCAATGTGAAAGAATTACCTAACTGAAAAGAAATTAGAACTTAAGTGCCCCCCTTGGTGTTAGACAATGCCCTGGTCATCCTACAGACGTGGCAGAGCGACTTTATGGGACATGAAATTCATTAAGGTGAAGTTTTTGCCTCCTAATTACCACTCCTCTCCTGCAGCCCATGGACCAGCAGGTTATTGCAAACTTCAAAAAACTGTACACAAAAGCTCTGTTTGAAAGGTGCTTTGTAGTGACCTCAGAAACTCAACTGACTCTAAGAGAGTTTTGGAGAGAGCACTTTAATATCCTCAATTGTGTAAACCTTATAGGTAAGGCTTGGGAGGGAGTGACTAAGAAGCCCTTTGGGAACTCAGCTTGGAAGAAACTGTGGCCAGAATGTGTAGACAAAAGGGTTTTTGAAGGGTTTGAGGCTAACCCTGAGAGGATTATGCCAGTTGGGGAAAATCCATTGTGGCATTGGGAAAGTCCTTGGGGTTGGAGGTTAGTGGGGATGATGTGGGAAAAGGGGTTGGTGGAGGAGGACAATGAAGAACTAACCACTGATGAGCTTATAGTCAACTTCACCAGCAAGAGGCCAGACCTGAGGAAACTGGTTCGAAGGAGGGGAGAGAGAAATTGAAGAAAAATTTCCTACTACAAAGATTAAGGAAATCTGTGCAAAGTGGCTAGAAGTGCAAACCTTCAGGATGAAATCACCCTCACACAGCTATTGCAAGCCGTGCTGGTGATTATTACACTGACAATGTTGGAAACACTTTAGGGAAGTCATAAAGGAACGAGAGGTACAGGCCACTATGGACAGATATGTTTTTGCGAAAGAAGTCCAGTGACTCTGAAGCGGTCCTAGTGGCATTAAAAGAAGAAAGGGGAAATAACCCCAGAAAAGGACTCGACACCTCAAGTCTTAATGGAAGGGGATTCCCCTTCTAAACACTAACACTCACTCTCCCCTCCTCCCATCCCATCAATCATCACCAGATCTTCAATAAAAGTAAGTGTCATGTAATTGTGCATGCCTTTTTCAGTTTGTGTGTATTAAAATTAACATTTCATGTGGTAAAATTTTTTTTTTTCATACTTTTGGGTGTCTTGCACGGATTAATTTGATTTCCATTATTTCTTATGGGGAAAATTCATTCACATACCGATCATTTCGCATAACAATCAGCCCTCTTGCACGGATTAAAGTCGCTATGCGGGGGTCCACTGTACTGCCACTGGGACCAGCTTGAGAGTCACTGGACCCCTGCTGCACAAAATATCTGTCCAGAGAGGTCTGTTTCTGGCGTTTCTTTAAGATTTACCTGAAGTAGGACACAACACTGTCATTGTACACGTTGCCAATACGGTCTGCAACAGCTTTGTTAGGGTGAAGTTCATCCATCTCCACTTCTTTGAGGATTTGTGATCTCCTTTTTTGTCAGCATATCCACCCCTTTTGCAACAACAGCACACTTTATTT
>NC_069479.1:174105-224957 GCF_026875155.1 Cherax quadricarinatus
CGGGGGGTTAAAACACAGAGACAAAGGCACACAGCAGCAGACATGCTACAGCAGCACAGACGTCAACAGCAGCAGCAACGGTACTTACAGCGCAGCAGCAGCATGACGGTGGTACAACAGCACAGCAGCTGACAGTGCTACAGCAGCGCAGACGATGCACAGCAGCACAGACGATGCTACAGCAGCAGCAGACGGTACTACAGCAGCAGCAGCAGGTACTTACAACAGCAGCAGCAGCTGACGTGGTACAGCAGCAGCAGCAGCTACAGGCACAGCGAGCAAGCAAGCACAGAGGGACTACAGCAGCAGCAGACGATCTACAGCACCCAGCAGCGTACTGGTTTTACAACAGCAGCAGCAGCTGACGGTGGTACAACAGCAGCAACACACAGCAGACATGACAGGCAGCAGAGGGAAAGCAGGCTCCTTACAGCCAGCAGACTATGCTACAAGGCAGGCAGCAGGCAGACAGCTACAGCAATGCAGCAGCAGACGGTACTACAGAAAGCAGCAGCAGCAGTTTGACGGTGGTACAACAGCAGCAGGCAGCTGACATGCTACAGCAGCAGCAGATGATGCTACAGCAGGCAGCAGACGATACTACAGCAGCAGCAGACGGTAACTACAGCGAAAGCAGCAGCTGACGTGGTACAACAGCAGCAGCAGCTGACAGTACTACAGCAGCAGCAGACGATGCTACAGCAGCAGCAGACGGTACTAAACAGCACAGCAGCAGCTGACGGTGGTACAGCAGCAGCAGCAGCTGACGGTGCTACAGCAGCAGAAAGCAGCGGGCAGTGCAGCAGCAGCTGACGGTGGTAAAGCAGCAGCAGCAGCTGTACCACCAAATAAGTAGCGATGGTTGATTGGGGTTTATTATACAACCTGGCCACCCCGGAGACACGCACTCCACTTTCATACTTATCAATTATCTTTTTCTTCGTCTCAAATATAATTCTCCCCCTTTATTGCTGTAGGGTTGGCACTAGAAGCTTTTTTTGGGGGCCCATGGTCACTTATTTTCCGTTTAAAATCACCAAAACACTGTAATAATACGAAATGTTCCGATTGAAATGCTTGGATGTTACCGCGGAGGCGGGCTGGTAAACAATGCCACTGGCGGCACAGTGAGGCGGCTAAGGGCGCACATTGGACGCGTCTCGGACTAAGAGGGGTGAGCGGTTTTTGAGCGGTATGCGAGGCAAAAATTTTTGCGATAAAAGCGAGCGGTATGCGGATTGAACATTATGCGATGCGTACGGTATCGGGGGTCCACTGTACAAGCCATATTATAATAAAGGATGGAATTGGTCGATCGATCTGTATTCATGCACTCTACGGATTCTGCAGAAGAATAATTATATATACAATGTGAAATTAATAGCAAAGGCAAATCTGGTGCACACAGATCAGTATTGCTGAATTCTAAAGAATATGGAGGGAACGTGAACACGAAAAAAAAATTTTGAAAACTGATCAGCTAACAACAAAACACACAGTTGACAATTCATTCATCTCAGACATCTAATTAAAAACAGGCTGTTTACTTTTAAAGCAAATTCTGTGAGGGTAAGGTTTACATATGCAGAATGGTTATCATCTTTGGGTGGATCGGATTCTTCTGCTGTGGCTAACACATGCCTTGACTGGGGGTGATCTGAACGAGTATCTACAAAAGATACAGCTACATTCGCTAGTGACTGTGGAATTACTAACTCTTCTGCTAGGATTTCTCAACTCGACTTTTCGATACAGTAATTCTTGGTTTCATACAAAGTCACTAATGGGTGCTGGTGGCTCAGTCAGAATAAGATCTTCCTGGAGCGGGAATCGAATCACACCAGACCACAAGGGATCGTTTCTTTCTTACTGGAGGAATCACAAACTCGGGAGTGGATGACTCTCCCCGGTTGAAAAAAATAACGCGTAACATGCAATATGAGCAAGGGAGAATGAACAAACTATCTCTCACTGCAAGCACAGGGGAAAGAAATGAACACGGTCAACAATACAGATATTCAATCTGAGTCACACACAGTGACACGAGGTATCAACTACATGTATAAGAAACTACACTTACAAATGTTAAAAACATGTGAAAGTTACTCGAGAAATAACTTTTTACAATGCACGGATTACTGCCAACTAGGATGGGATCACTATCTGGAACACAAGGGACAACAACAAACTCAAGTGAGTACAATAGCCACAGAAACGTCTTTCTGCAACGGCTTGTGGCATCAAAAGAGATGGCATAACTCGTTGCAAGTAAAGTTCTTCTCAAAGCGTCCCCGGGGAAGAAACGAATACTTGAACAAGTCCGCCATCCACAAGGATAGTAGTCTCAGCACCCAGGGTTGTCTGAGGTTCCTCTGAAACCCAAGGTAACTGAAACACTATCCTGCGTGTACGATATTGTGGCGGATTCCAGAAGGAGTGACAGTATTACTAGTCCTGACCGCTTGGCTACGTTAATAAGTAATTCACGGATCTATAGGAGTTTAAATCTGAACTTCACATTCGCAGCACTTTTAAAAATCTCAGATACAGGCTGTGAGAACAAACACATTGCTCAAGGACTAGGTGTTGTCTTCCAGTCAGTAAGGGAATATTGGTACTGTGGACTGATTCATATTGACTTTGACTGCATGATACACAAAAGCAAACAAAAGTGACTGGGACATCTCGGGGAACTTACTCAAGGACATAAGAAAAAATAAAGAGAATATATGACACAGTAAGCTTAAACAGGAAGAAATTACTTAACTATTCTGCAAATAAATAAAAATTAACAAGTCACACTGTAAGCAAGGAAACTCACACACACAAAAGAAAATACTCAACTGAATAAGCAACACTTTGAAAATCAAGAGAAATTGTACTTTACTCAAATCAAATTTGCTCAAATTTACTTTAGATTGAATTTAATGGCACAGTGAGTTGTCTTTTCTCTCAATGCAATAAGGAAATTCGACAATAAAAAAAAATGAAAAAAATGGGATCAACAAATCTTGTGCAAAATTAAAACAAACTGGGAAAGCAATTGTAAATAAAAAAATATTAAGTGACACACAAGAAACAAAATATTATGCACAGAAAATGTAAAACTAAAATCACAGAATATTGACTGAAATAAACTGTTTACCTGGATTTACCTGGAGAGAGTTCTGGGGTCAATGCCCCCGCAGCCCGGTCTGTGACCAGCCTCCTGGTGGATCAGAGCCGATCAACCGGCTGTTACTGCTGGCTGCACACAAACCAACGTACGAGCCCAGCCTGGGTGGTCAGGTACCAACTTTAGGTGCTTTCCCCGTGCCACTTGAAGACTGCCAGGGGGCTATTGGTAATCCCCCTTACTATGCTAGGAGGGAGTTGAACAGTCTCGGGCCCCTGACACTTATTGTATGGTCTCTTAACGGGCTAGTGACACCCCTGCTTTCATTGGGGATGGTGCATCGTCTGCCCAATCTTTTGCTTTCGTAGTGATGATTTTTTGTGTGCAAGTTCGGTACTATCCCTCTAGGATTTCCAGGTGTATATAATCATGCAAATAACAATTTCTAATCAAAAGTAAATGCACAACACTACATAAAATTTCTGAAGAAAAATTTTAATGGCAACACAATGTTTACACAAGATTATTGTAAAATGAATCAATGTTGCAATAAAAAAAAAAATTACACACACAAAAAATACAGTTTACAAAAACAACAAAAAAAAAATATTATCAAGGAAAGGAATAAAGTGATTGAACACTTTAACTCATAATTGCAGCTTAAGCAACACTGACTGAACAAACAAAAGAATGATTTACTTTAAAAGAAGAACTTAAAAATTGCACTAAGATGAATTTGTTTTAATGAAATATAAAAATAATAGAAGCAAAAAAACAGAACAAAAAGGTTTGAACACTTACAGTGATGCAGAACACAACACATCAATATAAACACAATACTAGAATTTTCTTGCTATGAAACTTGAGGAATGAAAAAATTTGAAATTAATTGTCTTGCTTCAACAAAATAATGGCACTATTGTCTGTGGAATAAGACAAATTAGACACAGGTTAAATGAAAGAATTACACAGAATGTTTCAACACAGAAGAAAATAAAATAAAATTCAAATGAATGAAAACAAACAGCAAGATACACAATGCGTGGAAAAATATAACCGACAACACTGGTTTTTGAGCCCGAATATAAGGTATAAATACTGATACTTCACTGCAATACTTGAACCCAAGAAATTGTGAAGTTAAACAAGTTTAACTGCTTATAATTGCTCAAACAAGGAAAAACACTAAGAATTTACTTCAATTTTATTAAAAAAAGAAACACAAAACAACAGACATAAAATAAGCCGAAAAATTAACCTGAAGAAAAGAGAAAAAAAAAATTGCAAACGTTATAATAACACTGGTCTAATCAGGCTGAATTCACTAAAAAATCAGAAATGTCTCAACACCGCAACTGTCTCTTTGAAAAATATTAATTCATTAAACATGTACGACGTGGTGAAATGAGGTGGATGTGGTGTTTAAATCGGTTGCGGCGTTCTGATACTCTCCACACGTGATCGAAGAATTGCGTTAAATCAACAATGAAACTCACACAGGAGTCTTTTTCGATGGCGAAAACGAAGGAAAACACTCGGCTCTTGGAAACCCTATGTGGTCCTTAAAAATATAGTGCAGAACCCGTAATAAGGGTAAAAAACAGTGGTAGTGGGTGGTGGTGGGTGAGGGGGAGCGCGGTGGTGGACACCCCGCCCTGTGATGGCCTTGGAAGAAGGGGTAAGCCACACGAGGACACCCCACCAAAGGGACGAAGATATTCTACCGGGCTGGGTTAAAAAAACCCACAAAATTGGGTTTTTACTGTTCACACACCACAGGGATGATAAACCTCAGAATGGCTTGGAAACTTGAAGCACAGAGCGATGAAAAAGATATACCCATGTGGCTTCTTGAGTACTGGGTTAGTCACCGGTTGCTGGTGGCTTGGCTTAACCCTTCACCAGACTGGGGTTGATAACTTTTAACGTAGCACAGCAGGGATGGAAACTGGCTTGGCAGGCAAGGGTGATGTGTAAGGCTGGCTGGGCTGGACTTGTGCGACTCCCCCACCACAGATGGGTTAATGGTTTGGCTTACTTGCAAACCCGGGTCAACCCTCAGAGTAATGGAAATGCAAAATAAACACTAAACACAGGGCTTTACCATGAATAATGCAGAGGGTGGGAAAGTTTGCTTGGTGTTGCTTAGGGTTTGGTTGCCCTACTGACCACACAAAATGTCGCGTCGGCTGCAGAATTATATTCCGTGCATCGGCGTAATTACAATTTACGCCCACACCGCTGCCACAAATTTTTATGGGGGTTCGAAAGGAGATATGATTCAATCAATTCATTCAACCAAAATTATTCCTATAAGGATTACAATGCTGAGTTTACAGAAATTGGTTATTGGGTGGGGTTTACATGTAGAAAAATAATAATTACAGAGTGTACCACTAGAACACCTAGCATGGCTAGGTATTTCGGGCAGACTTATTTTAAAATCTTAAGTTAAAATATTACAAAATTATGAGGAAAGTTGGTATTATGGCTAAGTGACTAAATACTATTGTGAGTTTAGCAATGTGAATGCTTTTGTTTGGCACATACATAGTTTCAGTATTGGAGCTCACAGGCCAACTTATGACTAGTTAAGATTCATTATTTTGAGATTGAGATTGAATTTCGTTTATGGTAAAATGGGTGAGTGAGTGTAAGTGTGAACCACCAGTGATATTCGTATTATTAGTTGACAGGGTGTATCAGGGAGATAAGATGTTTTCTGATGGTAGTTTTGAAGGTGATGAATGTGTCTGCAGTTTTGGAATTTTCAGGTAGGGTGTTTCCAGATTTTAGGGCCTTTGACATACATTGAATTTTTGTAAAGGTTTAGTGGGACACGGGGAATGTCATAGGATGTTTGTGTCTGGTTGTTGGCCCTGTGGGTTCTGTCCAACTATCAAGAAAGCGTTTTAGGTCAAGGTTTATATTGGAATTTAAGGTCCTGTAGATGTAGATTGCACAGTAGTAAGTGTGGATGTACTGAACAGGGGGGTAAGTTTAGATCTATGAAGAGGGGGGGGGGGGTGTTGCCAGGGAGGGGATTTAGTGATTATTCTTACTGCGGCTTTTTGTTGGGTTATTATTGGCTTTAGGTGTGTTGCTGCAGTTGAACCCCAAGCACAGATAGCATATTTGAGGTATGGATATATAAGTAATGGTTTTTAGTGTGAGAAGGGCAGTTTGCGGCACTAGTATCATATCTTGGAGAGGACCCCAAACCGTTTTGGATACTTTTTTGGTTATGTTGTGGATATGGTGCTGAAGTTCAGGTTTTTGTCGAGGTATAGGCCTAGGAATTTGCCCTCATTATGCCTGGCAATTAGAGTGTTGTCGATTTTAAAATGTTAATTTGTGCATCTCCTGCTCGCTACCAAACATAATGTAGTAGGTTTTGTCAACGTTAAGCTAAGTTTATTGGCTGTCATCCAAGTCGATATTTTGATCTGCTCCTCATTAACAATGGTGTTGAGGGTGGCAAGATTAGGGTGAGAGATGACATAAGTCTTTCGTTCCAGCAAAGAGAATGGGGTTCAGGTGTCGAGATACGTTTGGAAGATCATTGATGTATATGAGGAAGAGCGGGGGACCAAGGACACTTCCCTGGGGAAAACTCCAGTATCAAGTGGCTGTTTGTTTGATGCTGTGTCTTTAATGGTGACATACTGATACCCAATTAGTAAGGTAAGATTTGAAATATGCAAGTGCATGGCCTCTTATACCATAATGGTCAATTTGTGGATAGGATGCCGTGGTCTACTTGTCAAAAGCTTCTTAGGTCAATAAAAATTCCTAGATAAACACATTTGTGGATGGTAACACTATATATTGTCAGACTGTGGTATGGGAAGGCCCAGCCTGCCGTGTTACTGCCTGTTGTAGGTCTAAGCGTGGACTGAGGAAGTTACAGAGGTGCTCATGTACACATGCGCATCCCGTGACATCACACAGTCACAAGGCCTAGTAAGGGATCGTCTGTATAAAACACATGGATGGTACTATGATACTCAGCTAAGGCTATACAACACATGCTGTTGTATAGCTGAGTACCTATGCTGACATAGGTACTCAGGTTTTGAGTATGTGAGGTGTTGAGTGTGAGGTTTTTAGGGCTCAGGTGTTGTTTGTGTGAGGTGTTAGGTGCTGTGTGAGGTGCTCAGGTGCTGACTGTGTGAGGTGCTCAGGGGTTGAGAGTGTGAGGTTTTAGGTGCTCGGGGTTTTTGTTTGTGTGAGGTGTTAGGTGCTGTATAAGGTGCTCAGGTGCTGACGTGTGAGGTGCTCAGGTGTTTAGTGTGTGAGGTGTTACAACCCAAGACCTGATTTATATAACAATTAACTGGAGATTCTATTTTTTGAAGTGTTGCTTCCCAAGACCAAACCCATTTTAGTAGGAACTAGTTACTGTCCTCCTACCCATGACCAGTTCTTAGAAGAATTTTCCAGAGTAATTGTCCGGACTTGAAAAAAATTTGCGAGACAATAGTACTGGGCAACTTCAATATCTGTTTTCCAGCAGCAAAATAACGGGCTATGCAAAGGTATAACCAAATTCTAGTTTAAATAGTTACACTCAACTAATTAATACAGCAACCCGGATCACACAGTTCCCAGCCACCCCAATTGACCACATACTTTGTAACTGCTCTGAGAACATTAGTCACCCAGGCGTCATTAACCACAGGTCTTAGTGACCATTTCATCTTTTACTGCACTAGGAAAATCACTAGGGATGGGATAGGCCTACACAGGACAAGAAAAATGAGGTCAACTAGAAATACAGAAAGAAACACTGGTAAATAGGCTACACAATTGTGACTGGACAGTGATAACAAGTTGCACGAAAGTAAATGAGCCGGGGAAAAATTCAAAAAAATGTTCACTGTTTTCCTTTGATAATATTGCACCATTTAAAGAAGTTAGGTTTAAATGGAGAACTGAACCCGGATGACTACTGAGATATTAGATAATATGAAATTCAGAGACCAGCTGCTAAAAAGATTTAAAGCAAACATACAGGATATGCAGCACTAAATGAATTCCAAAGGGAAAAGGAACAGAGTGCAGAGATGTAAAAAAGGGAGCAAAGGCAAAGCACTATTACTAAAAAAATTGAAGAGGTTAAGCATAACCCCAGAGAGCTCTGGCAACAACTAAAACAGTTGGGGTATAGCTATAAGCCAGTAGATAGGTCTAACATATACTCACTATCGATAACGAGGTTTTGCCACGAAACACTAAGGTGGCAAATTGCTTTATTACCTACTACACATCTGTTGCAATCAACACTATAAGTAAACTACAGCTGCATCAAATACCTTAAACACAGACTCTGATAAGTTTCAAACATACTATACCAATAAAGGGGTAACCCCAAACAGTTGTCAACTAGTAAGTATATCTCATGACTTTATTCAAAAATAACTAAGCAGGTTAAACCCAACTAAGAGCACTGGCCCGGATAACATCCCGTCTAAGTTCCTAAAAGGGGGTGCTTCTGAACTGTCAATCCCTATTTTCTCACATACTAAATCTATCAATCACCACTAATCCGTACCGAGGGGTTCAAGGAGCCAGAGTTTTCTCCTATCTTCAAGAAAAATAACAGGTCTGATGTAAACAACTATAGGCCTGTTTGTATACTCAGTATAATATCCAAAATTCCCAGATAGGGCAGTGTATCTCAAGTAGTTAAGTACCTTAATGACAACAAAAATTCTCCATAGCTATCAATCGGGGTTTAGAAGACTTTACTCAACCCACACCTCCCTAATTAATCTGATGGATTACCTGAGAACTGAAATGTCAAAGGGGGAAACTCACAGGTATGGTAATCTTAAACCTGCAAAAGGCCTTCGATACTGTCAACCACAATATATTATGTAAGAAACTTCAGCTATCACATAGGTTCTGTAGACTGGTTTAAATCCTACCTTAACAACAGGAGACAAATTTTCAAAATCAACAAAACGGAATCAGAACCCCTGCTGATAACATGTGGAGTTCCCCAAGGTAGTATTCTGGGCCCCTTATTAATTCTTATGTTATGTCAATGACATGCCTATCAGTGTCAAGTGCAAACTCCTACTGTATGCAGATGACAGTGCTTGTTAGTGTCAGGTAAAGACCCACAAGATATAGCTAAAAGTATTAACACTGGAACTGGAGTCCTGCAGCAAATGGTTAGTAGACAAAAAAACTATCATTACACCTCGGGGAAAAATGAAGCCATTTTTCTTTGACATGAAACTAAACTGAAAGGAAAAAATAATTTTAATGCCCAGTGTAAAAGGGGACCCCTCACTTTGGTTTCATCAGTAAAATATCTGGGAATCCCCTTTGACCCATGCATGTCAGAGAATTGATAAGGAACAGTGTAGTAAAGAAAGTGAATGCCAGACTGAAGTTCCTGTATAGACATGCACAGTGTCTACCTACTGAGGCTCGCAGGACCCTATGTCTAGCCCTATACAATGGCCATAAAGGATTACGCTTGCTCTTCATGGTACTCTGCCTTGACAAAAAACTGAAAGATAGACTGCAAATCACCCAGAAAAAAATCGTTAAGATTCATCCTGGGGCTGGGACCAAGAGAACATGTAGGCCAGAATGAATTACAGCAGTTGGTATGCCCGAATTTGAAGACAGAGTAAAATAACTAAGCTAAGTTATGTTTATGAAATTGCTCACAAACAGTGTCCAGAAAATCTTTCTATCAATTTTGTCAAGGTTGGGAACCAAAGCAATCATAGTACTAGGGGGAGAGAGCACAGCTTTGTAGTACCCACAGTCAGTAGCCAGGCTTCAAACACCTTTTTTTTGTGCACAATAAAGGAATGGAACAGACTGCCTTGCACATGTCAAAGCTAGTCATAGCATGAACCAGTCAAGAAGAGTGCCAAAAGGTGTCTGATGAATGTAGCTACAGAAAGGAGGGAATGATTTTCTATTTTTTAGCTAACATACGTGTAAATTTACCTTATTCCTAGTAATGACCCTCGTATTGTAGATAGTCTTAATGACCCTCGTGTAGTAGATAGTCTTTCTAGTATATAATAAGATGTTATCTTCATTATTGAATAATAAGAAAATATTATAACCTTTATATTATAATAATAATAAGGTAAAAGGACCCCAATGGAAATAAGTCACTCTGTCTGACTTTTTTTGGGTTATCCTAGGTTCTCTACACTATGCTGCTATGTATGATAATTCTATGTAACGTATTTGTGTATACCTGAATAAACTTACTCACTAGGCTCAGGTGTTGTTTGTGTGAGGTGTTAGGTGCTCAGGGGTTGAGTGTGTGAAGTGTTAGGTTTCAGGTGTTTATTTTGTGAGGTGTTAGGTGCTCAGGTGTTGAGTGTGAGGTATTAGGTGCTCAGGTGTTGAGTATGTGAGGTGTTGAGTGTGTGAGGTGCTAGGTGCTCAGGTCTGACTCTGTGAGGTGCTCAGGTTTGACTTGTGAGGTGCTCAGGTGCTGAGTGTGAGGTATTAGTGCTCAGGTGTTGAGTATGTGAGGTGTTGAGTGTGTGAGGTGTTAGGGCTCAGGGACTGACTGTGTGAGGTGCTCAGGTGTTGAGTGTGTGAGGTGTTAGGTGCTCAGGTATTGTGTTGTGAGGTCTTAGGTGCTCAGGTGTTGAGTATGTGAAGTGTTAGGTGCTCAGGTGTTAGGGGTTTTTAGGTGTTCAGTTCCATGAGGTATTAGGTGCAAGGTGTGATGGTGAGGTGTTAGGCACTCAGATGTTGAGTGTGTGAGGTGTTAGGTGCTCAGGTGTTGAGTTTTCTCTGAATTAGGACTGAAAAAAGGCTGAGGTCAGTGGTCAGTGCGCTGAGGTCAGTGGTCAGTGCGCTGAGGTCAGTGGTCACTTTTGATCATTACTTGCCTAAGCTCTTGGAGTTAGCATGGGGTGTTACCAGCACCATGGCTTTTGTAGTGTTTTTTGAATCTCAGGTTCAAATGTTAAGAAGGGAAATTTTTCTCTTCAGGGGGAAAATAGGAGGCTGAGCTTCGCATAGATGAGTTTGGGAGCGAGTGTGAGAAGGATTAAACTGGTAAGGAAGGAATGGTCACCAGCAGTGATAGTGGCAGCCGCTTTAAGTGGCAAGTGGTTCACAGTTTCAGGAAGAAGGAAGATGAGGAGAGTTAATAGAGAAGATGTGAAGGTAGGAAATTGATTCTCAGTTCTCCAAGACGAGTGTATTAAAGGGGTTAGTGAGGATGAAGGTACCACTGATTCCCCTGCTAATCAAGGTAAGAATTTTTTTAATAGTAGGTGATTCTCAGGTAAGATATATGGACCGTGAAATTTTGTAACAGAGACAGGAAGGTCAGAGAAAGAGTGTGTCTCCTGGAGCTGGTGTTAGTGACATAGTCAGCAGGTTGGATAATATGGCAGGTAATGGGAGCAAGCCCATTATCTGTCTTAGTGCGGGGGTAATGACATTGGGAAGGGCAGGAGAGAGGAGCTGCTCGATAAGTACAGGTCAGCCATAGAAGTAGTTACCTGGAGTTTACCTGGAGAGAGTTTCGGGGGTCAACGCCCCGCGGCCCGGTCTGTGACCAGGCCTCCTGGTGGATCGCGCCTGATCAACCAGGCTGTTGCTGCTGGCTGCACGCAAACCAACGTACGAGCCACAGCCCCGGCGATCAGAACATGACTTTAGGTGCTTGTCCAGTGCCATCTTGAAGACTGCCAGGGGTCTGTTGGTAATCCCCCTTATGTGTGCTGGGAGGCAGTTGAACAGTCTCGGGCCCCTGACACTTATTGTATGGTCTCTTAACGTGCTAGTGAAAACCCCTGCTTTTCATTGGGGGGATGGTGCATCGTCTGCAAGTCTTTTGCTTTCGTAGTGAGTGATTTTCGTGTGCAAGTTCGGTACTTGTCTCTCTTAGGATTTTTCCAGGTGTATTAATCATGTATCTCTCCCTCCTGCGTTCCAGGGAATACAGGTTTAGAAACCCCCAAGCGCTCCAGTAATTGAGGTGTTTTATCTCCGTTATTCGTGCCGTGAAAGTTCTCTGTACATTTTCTTTGGTCGGCAATTTCACCTGCCTTGAAAGGGGCTGTTAGAGTGCAGCAATATTCCAGCCTAGATAAACAAGGACCTGAAGAGTGTCATCATGGGCTTGGCCTCCCTAGTTTTGAAGGTTCCCTTATCCATCCTGTCATTTTTTCTAGCAGATGCGATTGATACAATGTTATGGTCCTTGAAGGTGAGATCCTCCGACATAATCACCCCAGGTCTTTGACGTTGGTGTTTCGCTCTATTTTGTGGCCAGAATTTGTTTGTACTCTTTATGAAGATTTAATTTCCTCATGTTTACCATATCTGAGTAATTGAAATTTCTCATCGTTGAACTTCATATTGTTTTCCTGCAGCCCACTGAAAGATTTGGTTGATGTCCGCCTGGAGCCTTGCAGTGTCTGCAATGGAAGACACTGTCATGCAGATTCGGGTGTCATCTGCAAAGGAAGACACGGTGCTGTGGCTGACATCCTTGTCTATGTCGGATATGAGGATGAGGAACAAGATGGGAGCTAGTACTGTGCCTTGTGGAACAGAGCTTTTCACCGTAGCTGCCTCGGACTTTACTCTGTTGACGAACTCTCTGTGTTCTGTTAGTGAGGAAATTATAGATCCATCGACCGACTTTTCCTGTTATTCCTTTAGCGCGCATTTTTGTGCGCTATTACGCCATGGTCACACTTGTCGAAGGCTTTTGCAAAGTCTGTATATATTACATCTGCATTCTTTTTGTCTTCTAGTGCATTTAGACCTTGTCGTAGTGATCCAGTAGTTGAGACAGACAGGAGAGACCTGTTCTAAACCCATGTTGCCCTGGGTTGTGTAACTGATGGGTTTCTAGATGGGTGGTGATCTTGCTTCTTAGGACCCTTTCAAAGATTTTATGATATGGGATGTTAGTGCTATTGTCTGTAGTTCTTTGCTGTTGCTTTACTGCCCCCTTTGTGGAGTGGGGCTATGTCTGTTGTTTTTAGTAACTGAGGGACGACCCCGTGTCCATGCTCCCTCTCCATTGGATGGAAAAGGCTCGTGATAGGGGCTTCTTGCAGTTCTTGATGAGCACAGAGTTCCATGAGTCTGGCCTGGGGCAGAGTGCATGGGCATGTCATTTATCGCCTGTTCGAAGTCATTTGGCGTCAGGATAACATCGGATAGGCTTGTGTTAATCAAATTTTGTGGCTCTCTCATAAAAAATTCATTTTGATCTTCGACTCTCAGTCTGGTTAGCGGCTTTGCTAAAAACTGATCATATTGGGACTTGAGTAGCTCACTCATTTCCTTGTTGTTATCTGTGTAGGACCATCTTGTTTAAGTAGGGGCCCAATACTGGACGTTGTTCTCGATTTTGATTTGGCATAGGAGAAGAAAATACTTTGGGTTTCTTTCGATTTCATTTATGGCTTTTAGTTCTTCCCGCGATTCCTGACTCCTAAAGGATTCTTTTAGCTTAAGTTCGATGCTTGCTATTTCTCTGACCAGTGTCTCCCTGCGCATTTCAGATATATTGACCTCTTTTTAGCTGCTCTGTTATTCTTTTCCGTCGCCTGTAAAGGGAGCGCCTGTCTCTTTCTATTTTACATCTACTCCCTCCTTTTTCTTAGAGGAATAAGCCTTGTGCATACATCGAGTGCCACCGAGTTAATCTGTTCTAGGCATAAGTTTGGGTCTGTGTTGCTTAGTATATCTTCCCAGCTTATATCGGTTAGGACTTGGTTTACTTGGTCCCACTTTATGTTTTTGTTATTGAAGTTGAATTTGGTGAATGCTCCCTCGTGACTAGTCTCATTTTGTCGGTCTGGGGCTCCACGCATACATGTCTGAACCTCAATTATGTTGTGATCTGAGTATATTGTTTTTGATATGGTGACATTTCTTATCAGATCATCATTGTTAGTGAAGATGAGGTCTAGTGTATTCTCCAGTCTTAGTAGGCTCTATTATTTGCTGGTTTAATTGAATTTTGTGCAGAGATTTAAAAGCTCGTGTGAGTGTGAGTTTTCATCAGAGCTGCCTCCTGGTGTTATTACTGCAACAATATTATTTGCTATATTCCTCCATTTTAGGTGCCTTAAGTTGAAATCCCCCAGGAGCAAGATGTTGGGTGCAGGAGCTGGAAGATTTTCCAGACAGTGGTCATTTTTTAACAGCTGTTCCTGGAATTGCTGGGATGTTGCATCCGGAGGCTTGTAGACTACCACAATGACTAGGTTTTGGTTCTCGACCTTTACTCCTAAAACTCCCACTACGTCATTTGAGGCATTAAGCAGTTCTGTGCAAACAAGTGACTCTGCAATGTACAGGCCAACCCCCCCCTTTTGCCTGTTCACTCTGTCACATCTGTATAGGTTGTAACCTGGGATCCATATTTCGTTGTCCAAGTGATCCTTTATGTGGGTCTCAGTGAAAGCCGCGAACATTGCCTTTGCCTCTGCAAGCAGTCCATGGATGAAAGGTATTTTGTTGTTTGTTGCTGGCTTTAGACCCTGTATATTTGCAAAGAAGAATGTTATCGGACTGGTGGTATTGTTGGTACTGGGGGGGGGGGATTTTTTTTCCGGCATTAGTATCTGTATCTGTTGGTTTGGAGTGGAGGCCATCGACTGTGGTTCCACTCCAGGAATGACTGGATTTGGTGTACGATTTCTGCCATTTCCTGCCAGTTTTTTTTCCTTCCTGGCACTAAAAAACCTCTCCCTCTTGAGTGGCTGTGGCTACCCAGGTTTTCCCATGGCCTGGATGTTTTGTATCTTTTTGTCCCCTTTAGATGGTATGCCTGGCAATTAAAGTTATAGCACAGTCTTTCCTGTACTGAAGAGGTACACATTTCAGGGTGAAAAAGCTTACAGGAAGGGGAGTTGCATTTTCCTGTTGTCATATGGGCATGACATTTTCTAGGGTGGGCATAGTTGCATGTCCCATCTGTTTTTCCAGATTTCCCATGCCAGCAGATACCAAGTGCATAGTATGTGCACAGGCTTGGTTTCCGTTTGCCTTGGGGTTTCTGTGACTGTTTTTCCCGTTGGGGCATGTTTCCCCCTCTTACCCTATCCTCCCCGCACCAACAATGGGGCTCCCACCATTGTTTTTGGTAATTTTTTCCTCACTATTGCTATTGGACAGTCTACAGCACAGCAGACGAGCTACACAAGCAGCAAGACATGCTACAGCAGCAGCAGACGTACAACAGCAGCAGCAGACGGTACTACAGCAGCAGCAGCAGCACTGACGGTGGTAACAACACATCAGCAGCTGACAGTACCAACTACGCCAGCAGCAGACTATGCACAGCAGCTCAACGATGCTACAGCAGCAGCAGACGGTACTACAGCAGCAGCAGCAGCTGACGTGGGTACAACAGCAGCAGCACTGACTGTGCTACAGCAGCAGCAGACGCATGCTAACAGCAGCAGCAGACGAAGCTTACACAGCACAGACGGTACTGGACATGCAGCACAGACGGTACTACAGCAGCAGCAGCAGCAGCTGACGTGGGTACAACACAGCAGCAGCCCTAGACAGTGGCTACAGGCAGCAGCAGACGATGCTACAGCAGCAGCAGACGATGCTACACAGCAGCAGCAGACGGTACTACAGCAGCAGGCATCAGCTGACGGTTAACCAAACAGCAGCAGCATCTGACATGCTACAGCCGCAGCAGACGATGCTACAGCACAGCACAGCAGACGATGCCTACAGCACAGCACGACGGTACTACAGCAGCAGCAGCAGCAGCTGACGGTGGTACAACAGCAGCAGGCAGTCTACATGCTACAGCAGCAGCAGATGATGCACAGCAGGCACAGACGATACGCGTTCACAGCACAGCAGACGGTAATACAGCTGCAGCAGCAGCGGACGGTGGTACAACAGCAGCAGCACTGACAGTAAAACAAGCAGCAGCAGACGATGCTACAGCAGCACAGAACGGTACTAAACAGCACAGCACAGCTGACGGTGGTTACAGCAGCAGCACAGCTGACGGTGCTACACACAGCAGCAGCTGCAGTGCAGCAGCAGCTGACGTGGTAACAGCAGCAGCAAAGCACTGTACCACCAATAGTAGCATGGTTGATTGGGGTTTATTTATACAACCTGGCCACTCCGGAACACGCACTCCACTTTCATACTATATCAATTAAATCTTTTTCTTTCGTCTCTAATATATTCTCACCCTCATTGCTGTAGGTGGGCACTAGAAGCTATTCATCTTGGGCCCATGGTCACTTATTTCCCGATTATATCACCAAAAACACTGTAATTAATACGAAATGTTCCATTGAAATGCTGGATGTTACCGCGGAGGCTGCTGGTAAACAATGCCACTGGCGGCACATGTGAGCCGCGGGCATAAGGGCCGCCATTGGACCGTCTCGGACGTAGAGCGTGAGGGATTTTTGAGCGGTATGGGGGGGCGAGGCAAAATTATTGCATAAAACGAGCGGTATGCGGATTGGAACCATTATGCGATGCGTACGTATGCGGGGGTCCAATGTAGCAAGCCATATTATAATAAAGGATGGAATTGGTCGATCGTCTTGTATTCATCACTCTAACGATTCGCAGAAGAATAATTATATATACAATGTGAATTAATAGCAAAGGCAAATCTGGTGCCCACAGATCAGTATTGCTGACTCTCAAAATATGGAGGAACGTGAACACAAAAAAAAATTTTGATAACTGATCACTAACAACAAAACACACAGTTGACAATTACATTCATCTCAAATAGACATCTTAATTATAACAGGCTGTTGTACATTAAAGCTATCTGGTGAGGGTAAGGTTTACTTTGCAGAATGGTTATCATCTTTTGTGATCGATTCTTCTGCTGTGGCTAACAATGCCTTGACTGAGGGTGATTCAGACGAGTATCTAACAAAAGGATACAGCTAAATTCGCTCGTGACTGTGGAATTACTAACTCTTCTGTAGGAGTACTCCAACACGAACTGTCGATACAGTACTTCTTGGCTCATACAAAGTCACCTAATGGGTGCCTGGTGGCTTTCAGTCAGAATAAGATCATCCCTGGAGCAGAACGAATCACAACCAGACCACAAGGGATTGTTCTTTCTTACTGAGGAATCAACAACTCGGTGGAGTGGATGACTCTCCCCGTTGAAAAAAAATAACGCTGTTAACATGCAATATGAGCAAGGGAGAATGAATTCTACTATCGTCTCACTGCAAGCACAGGAAAGAAATGAACACGGTCAACAATACAGTAGTCAATCAGAGTCACACACAGTGACACGAGGTTATCAACTACATGTATAAGAAACTTACACTTACAAATGTTAACATCAAGTGAAAGTTACTCAGAAAAACTTTTTACCAATGCAACGGATTAACTGCCAACTAGGATGGGATCACTATCTGGAACACAAGGGACAACAACCAAAACTCAAGGAGTACAATCAAGCCACAGAAACGCTTTCGCAAACGGCTTGTGGCATCAGCATGAGATGGCATAACTCGTTGCAATAAAGTTCTTCTCAAAGCGTCCCCTGGAAGAAACGAATACTTGAACAAGTCGCCATCCACAGGATATATCTCAGCCACCCAGGTGTTGTCTGAGGTTTCCTCTGAAAACCCAAGGTAACTGTAACACTATCCTGCGTGTACATATTGTGGCTGGGATTTCCAGACAGGAGTGACAGTATTACTAGTCCTGACCGCTTGCTACGTTCAATAAGTAATTCAAACGGATCCAATAGGACTTATCTGAACTGCACATTACGCACACTTATAACAAATCTCAGATACAGGTGTGAGAACAAACCTTAACATTGCTCAAGACTAGTGTGGGGTGTCTTCCAGTCAGTAAGGATTCTTGGTACTGTGGACTGATTCATATTACTTTGACTGCTGATACACTAAAGGCAAACAAAAGTGACTGGGAACATCCAGGACCTTACTCAGGACAATAAGACAAAATAAGAGAATATCTGTCACAGTAAGCTTAAAACAGGAAGAAATTACTTAACTATTCTGCATAATAAATAAACATTAACGAGGACAAGTCACACTGTAAACACGGAAATCTCACACACACAAAAGAAAATACTCCACTGAATAACAACACTTATGAAAACACGAAAATTGTACTTAACTTACTCAAATCAAATTTGCTCAAATTTACTTTAGATGAAATTTTGAATGGCACAGTGAGTTGTCGTTACTCTCAATGCAATAAGGAAAATTCGACAATAAAAAAAAATGAGAATAAAATGGGATCAACAAATCTTGTGCATAATTAAAAACAAACGGGAAAGCAATTGTAAAATAAAAAAATATTAAGTGACATCACAAGAAACAAAATATAATCACAGAAAATGTAAAACTAAAATCACAGAATATTGCACTGACATAAACTGTTTACCTGGATTTACCTGGAGAGAGTTCTGGGGGTCAATGCCCCGCAGCCAGTCCCGTTCTGTGCCCACCTCCCTGTGAATCAGAGCCTGATCCACCCGGCTGTTACTGCTGCTGCACACAAACCACGTAACGAGCCACAGCCAGCTGGTCAGGTACCAACTTTAGGTGCTGTCCCAGTGCACTTGAAGACTGCCAGGGTCTATTGTAATCCCCCTTACTATGCTAGAGGGCAGTTGAACAGTCTCGGGCCACTGACACATATTGTATGGTCTCTTAAAGTGCTAGTGACACCCCCTGCATTTCATTGGGTGATGGTGGCATCGTCTGCCAATCTTTTGCTTTCGTAGTGATGATTTTTCGTGTGCCAAGTTCGGTACTTAGTCCCTCTAGAGTTTCCAGGTGTATATAATCATGCAAAGAACAATTTCTAATCAAAAGTTACTGCACAACACTACATAAAATTTTCTGAAGAAAAATTTTAATGGCAACACAATGTTTACCACAAGATTATTGTAAATGAATCAAAGTTGCCATAAAAAAAAAAATTACACACACAAAAACAAAACAGTTTTTACAAAAACAACAAAAAAAAAAATTATTAGCAATGAAAGAGAATAAAGTGATTGAACACTTTTTAACTCATAATTGCAGCTTAAGCAACACTGACTGAACAAACAAAAGAATGATTTAACTTTAAAAGAAGAACTTAAAAATTGCACTAAGATGAATTTGTTTCAATAAATATAAAAAATTATAGAACAAAAAAACAGAACAAAAGGTTTGAACACTGACAGTGATGCAGAACACAACACATCAATATAAACACAATACTGAATTTTCTGGCTATGAAACTGAGGAATGAAAAATTTGGAAATTAATTGTCTTGCTCAAGAAACAAAAATAATGGCACTAATGTCTGTGGATATAAGACCAAATTTAGACACAGGTTAAATGAACAGAATTAACACAAGAATGTTCAACACAGAGAGAAACATAAAATAAAATACAAAGAATGAAACACAAAACAGCAAGATACACAAATGCGTGAACAAAAATATAACAGACAACCTGATTGTGACAGAAATAAGGTAATAAGGTACTGAATTACTTTTCACTGCAAATACTGTGAACCCAAGATAAATTGTGAAGTGTAAACACAAGGTTTATACTGCTTATATATTGCTCACACCAAGGAAAAACACTATAGTAATTTCTTCATTATATATAAATAAAAGAAACACAACACAACCAGACATAAAATAAAGCCCAGAAAATATTAACACTGAAGAAAGAGAAAAAAAAATAAATATGCAACCAGTATATAATAAACACTGAGTCTAATCAAGGCGAATTCACTAAGAAACATCAAAATTGGTCTCAACACTCGCAACTGTCTCTTTGAAAAATATTATTCATTTAACACTGTACGACGTGGGGTGAAAAATGAGGTGGATGTGGTGTTTAACTCGTGGTTCGGCGTTCCTGACACTCTCCACACGTGATCGTAGAATATGCGCTTAATCAACACTGAAACTCACACAGGAGTTCTTTTAACGATGGCGAACTGACGAAGAACACACTCGGCTCTAGGACCCCTATGTGGTCCTTAAAAATATAGTGCATAGAACCCGTAATAAGGGTCCAAAAACAGGGTAGTGGGTAAGGTGGAGGGTGAGGCAGCGGAGCGCGGTGGTGAGACACCCCGCCGTAGTGACTGGCCTATGGGATGAACGGCGAAAGCCACACCCGAGGACAACCCGCACGAGGCTCGAAGATATTCTAACGCCGGGCTGGCTTAAAAAACCCACAAAATTGTTAATACTGTTCACATCACCACAGGGATGATAACACCTCCAGAAAAGGCTTGGAATCTTGAAGCAACAGAGCTATGAGAAGATTATACCCATGTGGCTTCTTGATAACTGGTTTAGTCTCCTGGTTGCTGGCTGGCTTGGCTTAACCCTTCACACAGACGGGCTTGATAACTTGTAACAGAGCACAGCAGGGATGGAAACTGGCTGGCAGGCAAGGCGATGTGTAAGGCTGGCTGGACTGACTTGTGCGACTCCCCCCACCACAGACTGGCTTAATGGTTTGGCTTACTTTGGCAAACCCGGGTCAACCCCTCCTAGAAAGGGACATGCAAAATAAACACTATAACACAGGGACTGACCAGTGAATTAATGCAGAGGGTGTAAAAAGGTTTTGCTTGGTGTTGCTTTTTTTTTCTTTTAGGGTTAGGTTGCCCTACTGACCACACAAAATGTCCGACGTCGCGCGAGTAATTATATCTCCGTGCATCGGCGTAATTTATCAATTTTACGCTCCACACACACCGCAGGGCCACCAATTTGTCATGGGGGTTTCGAAAGGAATATGATTCAATCAATTCATTCAATTCAAAGTTTATTCTCCTATAAGGATTACAATGCTGAGTTAACAGAATTTGGTTATTGTGTGGTTTACTATGTAGTAAAATAATAATTACAAGTGTAAACCACTAAGAACACCTAGCATGGCTAGTATTTCGGGCAGACTTATATTAAATCTTAAGTTAAAATAGTACAAAAATATGAGTAAGTTGGTATTATGGCTAAGTACTAAAATACAGTTGTGAGTTTAGCAATGTGAATGCTTTTGTTTTGGCACGATACATAGTTTCAGTATTGGAGCATCACAGGCCAAACTTAATACTAGTTAAGATCATTATTTTGAGATTGAGATGAATTTCTGTTATGGTCATATGGGTAGTGAGTGTAAGTTTGAAACACCATGATATTCCGTAATTATTAGTTGACAAGGTGTATCAGGGAATAATGTTTTCTGAGGGTAGTTTATGAAGGTGATGATGTGTCTGCAGTTTTGGAATTTTCAGGTAGGGGTCCAGATTTTAGGGCCTTTGACATACATGTTGAATTTTTGTATAGGTTTAGTCGGACAACGGGAATGTCTAGAGAAGTTTGTGTCTGGGGGTTGGCATGTGGGTTCCTGTCACAACTATCAAGAAGCGTTTTAGATCAGGTTTAATATTGAATTTAAGGTAAGTCCCTGTAGATGTAGATTTTCACAGTAGTAAGGGTGGCTGTACTGAACAGGGAGGTAAGTTTTAGACTAAGAAAGAGTGGGGGGGGGGTGTTGCCAGGGATGGATTTAGTGATTATTCTTACTGCGGCTTTTTGTTGGTTATTATTGGCTTTTAGGTGTGTGCTGCAGTTGAACCCCTAGGCCAGATAGCATATGTGAGTATGGATATATAAGTAATGGTATAGTGTGAGAGGGCAGTTTGCGCACGTAGTATCATTCTGGAGAGGATCCCAACGCGTTTTGTGATACTTTTTTGGATTGTTTTTGTGGATATGGTCTGAAGTTCAGGTTGTTGTCGAGGTATAGGCCTAGGGAATTTGCCCTCATTATGCATGGCAAATTAGAGTGTTGTCGTCTTAATGTAATTTTGGTGCATCTCCTGCGCGCTACCAAACATAATGTAAGAGGTTTTTGTCAACGTTAAGCTATGTTATTGGCTGTTCATCCAGTCATATTTGATCTGCTCCTCATTAACAATGGAGTTGAGGGTGGCAAGATAGGTGAGAGATACATAAAGTCGTGACGGTTCCGCAAAGAGAAGGGGTCCGGGTGTCGAGATACCGTTTGGGAAGATCATTGATGTAATAGGAAGAGCAGGGGAAACATGGACACTTCCCTGCGAACTCCAGTATCAAGTGGCGGTGTTGGTTTGATGCTGTGTCTTTTAATGGTGACATACTGATACCATTAGTAATTAAGATTTGAAATAGCAATGCATGGCCTCTTATACCTATAATGGTCAAGTTGTGAGTAGGATGCCGTGGTCTACTGGGTCAAAAGCTTCTTAGGTCAATAAAAATTCCTAGATAAACACATTTGTGGATGGTAACACTATATAGTGTCAGACTGTGGTATGGGAAGGCCCAGCCTGCCGTGTTACTGCCAGTTGTAGGTCTAAGCGTGGACTGGAGAAAGGTTTTACAGAGGTGCTCAATGTACACATGCGCATCCCCGTGACATCACACAGTCACAAGGCTAGTTAAGGGATCGTCTGTATAAAACACATGGAGGTATTTACTCAATATACTCAGCTAAGCTATACAACACATCTGTTGTATAGCTGATACCTATGCAGACATAGGGTACTCCATGTTGAGTATGTGAGGTGTTGAGTGTGAGGTGTTTGGTGCTCAGGGTTGTTTGTGTGAGTGTTTGGTGCTGTGTGAGGTGCTCAGTGCTGACGTGTGAGTGCTCAGGTGGTTAGAGTGTGAGTGTAGTGCTCAGGTGTTTGTTTGTGTGAGGGTTTTAGGTGCTGTTATAAGGTGCTCAGGTGCTGACTGTGTGAGTGCTCAGCGTGTTTAGTGTGTTAGGTGAAGTACAACCCTAGACCTGATTATATAACAATTAACTGGAGATTTATTTTTTTGAAGTGTTGCTTCCCAAGACCAAAACCATCTTAGTAGGAACTAGTTATGTCCCTCCTACCCATACTCAGTTCTTAGAAGAATTTTTCCAGAGTAATTGTCCGGACCATTGAAAACAATTGCGAGACAATAGTACTGGCAAACTTCAATATCTGTTTTCCAGCAGCAAAATAACGGGCTAATGCAAAAGGTATAACCAAATTCTAGTTGATAAATAGTTACACTCAACTATTAAAACAGCAACCCGGATCACACTAGTTCCCAGCCACCCCAATTGACCACATACTTTGTAACTGCCGTGAGAACATTAGTCAGTCAGGCGTCATTACTACAGTCTTAGTGGACCATGTCATACATTACTGCACTAGGAAATCTCTAGGGATAGATAAGTCCACACAGGACAAGAAAAATGGGACAACGAAAACTACAAGAAAGAAACACTGGTAAATAGGCTACACAATTGTGACTGAGACAGTGATAACAAGTTCACGAAAGTAAATGAGCCTGGAAAAATTCAAAACATGTTTCACTGTTTGTCCTTTATAATATGCACCATTTAAAGAAGTTAGGATAAATGAGAACTGAACCAGGAGACTACTGAGATATTAGATAATATGAAATTCAGAGACCAGTCTGCTAAAAAGATTTAAGCAAACATACAGGATATTGCAGCACTAAATGAATTCCAAAGGGTAAAGAGGAACAGAGTGCGAGATGTATATAAGGAGCAAAGGCAAAGCACTATTACTCAAAAAAATTGAAGAGGTTAAGCATAACCCCCCGAGAGCTCTGGCAACATCTAAAACAGTTGGGGTCTAGCTATAAGCCGTAGATAGTCTAACATATACTCACTATCGATAACAGGTATGCCACGAAACATCTAAGGTGTGCAAATTGCTTTATTACCTACTACACATCTGTTGCAACAACACTATAAGTAAACTACCAGCTGCATCAAATACCTTAAACACAGACTCTGAATAAGTTTCACACATACTATACCAATAAAGGGGTAACCCCAGAACAGTTGTCAACTATATATAATCTCAATGACTTTATTCAAAAATAACCAAGCAGGTTCAATCCCAACAAAGAGCACTGGCCACGGATAACATCCCTTCTATGTTCCAAAAAGAGGTGCTCTGAACTGTCAATCCCTTTTGCTCACATACTAAATCTATCAATCACCCCAGCTAATAACCGTACGCAGGGGTTTCAAGGAGCCAGAGTTACTCCTATCTTCAAGAAAAATAACAGGTCTGATGTAAACAACCTATAGGCCTGTAGTATAACTCAGTATAATAAGCCAAATACCTAGATAATGGGCTAGTGTATCTCAAGTAGTTAAGTACCTTAATGACAACAAACATTCTCCATAGCTATCAATATCGGCTTAAGGAAGACTTTCTCAACGACACCTCCCTAATTATTCTGATGGATTACCTGAGAACTGAAATGTCAATAGGGAATCTCACCGTATGGTAATCTGAAAACCTGCAAACGGCCTTCGATACGCATCCACATGTATAATATGTTAAGAAACTTCAAGCTATCACATGGTTCTGTAGACGGGTTTTAGTCCTACCTAACAACAGGAGACAAATGTCAAAATCAACAAAACGGAATCAGAACCACTGCTGATAACATGTGGAGTTCCCAAGGTATAATTCTGGGCCCTATTAATCTTATGTTATGTCAAATGAACATGCTATCATGTCAATGCAAAACTCCACTGTAATGCAGATGAATGCGCTGTTAGTGTCAGGTAAAGACCCACAAGAGATTCTAATGTATTAACTCTGGAACTGGAGCCTGCAGCAAATGGTTAGTAGACAACAAACTATCCATTACTAACTCGGAAAACTGAAAAGCCATTTCTCTTTGACATGAAACTAAACTGAAAGGATAATAATATTAATCCGACAGTGTAAATGGGGAGACCATCACTTGGTTTCATCATTAAAATATCTGGAATCCCCTTTAGGACCCATGCATGTCAGGAGAATTGATAAGGAACAGTGTAGTAAAAGAAAGTGAATGCCAGCGAGTTCCTGTATAGACATGCCAGAGACTACCTACGAGGCTCGCAGGACCCTATGGCTAGCCCTAATACAAGGCCCAAATGGAATACGCTTGCTCTTCATGGTATCCTTCCTGCCTCCTTACAAAAAACCTGAAAGATAGACGCAAATTCACCCAGAAAAAAATCGTAGATCATCCTGGGCGGGACCAAGAGAACATGTAGGCCAGAATGAAATTTCAGCAGTGGATAGCCTGAATTTTTGAAGACAAGAGTAAAATAACTGAAGCTAAAAGTTATGTTTTACGAAATTGCTCACAAACCAGTGTCCAGAATTTCTTGCTATCAATTTGTCAAGGTTGGGACCAAAGCAATCATATTACTAGGGGGAGAGAGCACAGCTTTGGTAGTCCCCACAGTCTGTAGCCCAGGCTTCACACACCTTTTTATTGTGCACAATAAAGAATGGAACAGACTGCCCTGCACATGTCAAAGCTAGTCGATAGCATGAACCAGTCAAGAAGAGTGCCAAAAGGTGTCTGATGAATGAGCTACAGAAAAAGGAGGGGAATGATTTTCCAATTTTTTAGCTAACCCATACGTTCAATGTTAACCTTATCTCTAGTAATGACCCTCGATTGTTAGATAGTCTTAATGACCCTCGTGTAGTAGATAGTTCCTTTCTAGTAAGATAATAAGATGGTTATCTTCATGATGAATAATAAGGAAAATATTATAACCTTTATATATAATAATAATAAGGTAAAAAGAACCCAATGAAATAAGTCACCTGTCTGTGACTTTTATTTTGGGTTATCCCTAGTGTCTCTACACATGCTGCTATGTATGGATAATTCGATGGAACTGGTATTTGTGTATACACTGAATAAACTACTCACTAGGTTCTCACAGGTGTTGTTTGTGTGAGGTTTAGGTGCTCAGTGTTGAGTGTGTGAAGTGGTTAGGTGTCCACAGGTGCTGATTGTGTGAGGTTTAGGTGCTCAGGTGTTGAGTGTAGGTATTAGGTGCTCAGGTGTTGAGTATGTGAGGTGTTGAGTGTGGTAGGTGCGAGGTGCTCCTCTGACTCTGAGAGGTGCTCATTCAGTTGTTGACTGGTGAGGTGCTCAGGTGCTGAGTGTGAAGGTATTTAGTGCTCAGGTGTGTGAGTATGTGAGGTGTTGATGTGTGAGGTGTTTAGGGGCTCAGGCACTGACTGTGTGAGGTGCTCAGGGTGGTATGAGTGGTGTGAGGTGTTAGGGCTCAGGTATTGTGTTTGTGAGGTCTTAGGTCTTCAGGTGTTAGTATGTGAAGTGTTAGGTGCTCAGGTGTTAGTGTTTCAGTGTTCAATAGTTCCATTAAGGTATTAGGTGCACAGGTGGTTGAGTGTGTGAGTGTTAGGCACTCAGATGTTGAGTGGTGTGGAGGTGTTAGTGCCAGGTGTTGAGTTTTCCTCTGAATTAGGACAGAAGAAAGGCGAGGTCATGGTCAGTCGCTGAGTGTCAGGTCAGTGCGCTGAGGTCAGTGGTCACGTGTGATCTTAACTGCCTAAGCTCTTGGAGTTAGCTTGGCTGTTACCCAGCACCATGGCCTTGTTGTAGTGTTTTTAGAATCTCAGGTTCAGTGTTGAAGATGAATTCTTCTTCTTCAGAGGAAAATAGGAGGCTGATGCTTCGCATAGATGAGTGTGGGATCGAGAGTGAGAAGGATTAAGCTGTAAGGAAGGAATGGTCACCAAGCATGATAGTGCAAGCCGCTTTAAGTGCAATGGTTCACAGTTTCAGAAGAGAAGGAAGATGAGAGAGTTATATAGAAAGATGTGAAGGTAAAATGATTCTCAGTTCTCCAAGACGAGGTACTTCAGTGGTTAGTGAGGATGAAGGTACCACGATTACCCCTGCTAATCAAGGTAAGAATATTTTAATAGTAGGTGATTCTCAGGTAACGATATATGGACCGTGCATTATTGTACAGAGACAGGAAGGTCAGAGAAAGAGGTGTCTTCCTGGAGCTGTGTTTAGTGACAAAGTCAGCAGGTTTGGATAATAATGGCAGTGTAATGGGAGCAAGCCCCATTATCTGTCCTTAGTGCGGGGGTAATGACCTTGGGAAGGGCAGGAGAGAGGAGCAGCTCGATACGTACAGGTACAGCCATAAATATTACCTGGAGTTTACCTGGAGGAGAGTTTCGGGTCTACAGCCCCCCTCGCGCCCGTCTGTTACCCAGCCCTCCTGGTGATCAGCGCCTGATCAACCAGGCTGTTGCTCTGCAGGGCTGCACCGCAAACCAACGTACGAGCCACAGCCCCCGGCGATCAGAACAGACTTTATGTGCGTGTCCAGGCCATCTTGAAGACTGCAGGGGTCGTTGGTAATCCCCCTTATGTGTGCTGGGAGGCAGTTGAACATTCTCGGGCCCCTGACACTTATTGTATGGTCTCTTAACGTGCTAGTGACACCCCGCTTTTCATTGGGGGATGGTGCCACGTCTGCAAGTCTTTTGCTTTCGTAGTGAGTGATTCGTGTGCAAGTTTCGGTACTTGTCTCTCTCTAGGATTTTCCAGTGTCGAATCATGTATCTCCTCCCATCCAGCGTTCCAGGGAAATACAGGTTTTAAAACCCCAAGCGCTCCCAGTAAGTGAGGTGTTTTTATCTCCGTTATTCGTGCCGTGAAAGTTCTCTGTACATTTTCTCTAGTCGGCAAATTTCACCTGCCTTGAAAGTGCCTAGTTTAGAGTGCAGCAATCTTCCCAGCCTAGATAGAACAAGTGACCTTAAGAGTGACATCATGGCTTGGCCGTCCCTAAGTTTTGAAAGGTTCTCATTAACCACCTGTCATTTTTTCCTAGCAGATGCGATTATACATTTTTATGGTCCTTGAAGGTGAGATCCCTCTCCCTCCGACATAATCACCCCCAGTCTTTGACGTTGGTGTATCGCTCTATTTTGTGGCCAGAATTTGTTTTTGTACTCTGATGAAGATTTAATTTCCTCATGATTCCATATCTGAGTAATGGAAATGTCTCATCTTGAACTTCATATTGTTTTCCTGCAGCCCACTGAAAGATTTGGTTTGATGTCCGCCTGACCCTTGCAGTGTCTGCAATGGAAGACACTGTCATGCAGATTCGGGTGTCATCTGCAAAGGAAGACACGGTGCTGTGGCTGACATCCTTGTCTATGTCGGATAATGAGGAATGAGGAAACAAGATGGGAGCTAGTAAATGTGCCTTGTGGAACAAGAGCTTTCCAATCCGTAGCTGCCCTCGGACTATCTCGTTGACGACTTCTCCTGGTTCTGTTAGTGAGGGGAAATTATAGATCCTTCGACCGACTTTTCCTGTTATTTCCTTTAGCGCGCAATTTTGTGCGCTATTACGCCATGGCACACTGTCGTGGCTTTTGCAAAGTCCTGTATATGATTACATCTGCATTTTTTTGTCCTTCTTAGTGCTTTTAGACCTTGCGAAGGTGATCCAGTAGTTGAGACAGACAGAAAACCTGTTCCCTAAATCCCCATGTTGCCCCTGGTTGTGTAACTGATGTTTCTAGATGGTGGTGACTGCTTCTTAGGACCCTTTCAAAGATTTTATGAAAAGGGTGTTAGTGCTATTGTCGGTAGTTCTTTGGCTGTGCTTTACTGCCCCCTTTGGTGGATGGCTATGTCTGTTGTTTTTAGTAACTGAGGGACGGACCCCGTGTCCCTGCTCCTCTCCATTGGATGGAAAGGCTCGGATAAGGGGCTTCTTCTTGCAGTTCTTGATGACACGAGTTCCATGAGTCTGGCCTGGGGCAGAGTGGCATGGGCATGTCATTTATCGCCTGTTTCCGAGAGTCATTGGCGTCAGATAACATCGGATAGGCTTGTGTTAATCAAATTTTGTGGCCTCTCTTCCATACAAAATTCATTTTGATCTTCGACTCTCAGTCGTTAGGCGGCTTGCTTAAAAACTGAGTCATTATTGGGACTTAGTAGCTCACTCATATCCTTGTTTTATCTGTGTAGACCCATCTTGTTTAAGTAGGGGCCCAATTACTGGACGTTGTTCTTTCGATTTTGATTTGGCATAGGAGAAGAAATTACTTTGGGTTTCTTCGATTTCATTTAATGGCTTTTAGTTCTTCTTCCCCTCCGCGATTCCTGACTCCTAAAGGATTCTTTTTAGCTAATTTCGATGCCTGCTAATTTCTCTGAAAAACCATGTCTCCCTGGCGCATTTCAGATATATTGACCTCTTTTTAAGCTGCTCTGTTATCTTTTTTCCGTCGCCTGTAAAGGGATCGCACTGTCTCTTTCTATTTTACATTACTCCCCCTTTTTCTTTAGGAATAACCTTGTGCAACATCGAGTGCCACCGGTTAATCGGTCTAGGCATAAATTTGGGTCTGTGGTGCTATATATCTTCCCTGCTTATATCGTTAGGACTTGTTTAACATGGCCCACTTTTAATGTTTTTGTTATTGAAGTTGAATTTGGTGAATTCTCCCTCGTGACTATCTCATTTGTCGGTCTGGGGCTCCACGCATACATGTCTGAACCTCAATTTTGTTGTGATCTGAGTAGATTGTTTTTAGATATGGTGACATTCTTATCAGATACATTCATTGTTAGTGAAGATGAGGTCCTAGTGTATTCCTCCAGTCTTGTAGGCTCTATTATTTGCTGGTTTAAATTGTATTTTGTGCAAGATTTAAAAGCTCGTGAAGTGTGAGTTTTCATCAGAGCTGCCTCCTGGTGTTTATTACGTGCAACAATATTATTTGCTATATTTCCGCCATTTTAGTGCCTTAAGTTGAAATCCCCCCAGGAGCATGATGTTGGGTGCAGGAGCTGGAAGATTTTCCAGACAGTGGTCATTTTTTAACACTGTTCCGGGAATTGCTGGGATGTTGCATCCGGAGGCTTGTAGACTACCACATGACGAGTTTTGGGTTCTCGACCTTTACTCCCGAAACCGTAAAACTCCCACTACGTCATTTGAGGCATTAAGCAGTTCTGTGCAAACAAGTGACATCCGCAATGTACAGGCCAACCCCCCCCCCTTTTGCCTGTTCACTCTGTCACATCTGTATAGGTTTAACCTGGTATCCATATTCGTTGTCCCAAGTGATCCTTTATGTGGGTCTCAGTGAAAGCCGCGAACATTGCCGTTGCCTCTGCAAGCATCCAAGATGTAAGGTATTTTGTTGTTTGTTGCGGGCTTTAGACCCTGAAATTTGCAAAGAAGACTGTTTCGGACTGTGGATTGTTTGGTACTGGGGGGGGGGATTTTTTTTCCGGCATTAGTAACGTATCAGTTGGTTTGGAGTGGAGGCCATCGACTGTGGTTCCACTCCCAGGAATACTGGATTGGGTGACGTATTTCTGCAGTTCCTGCCAGTTTTTTTTTTCCCCTCCTGGCACTAAAAACCTCTCCCTCTTGAGTGGCTTGGCTACCCAGTTTTCCCCCATGGCCCCCTGATGTTTTGTATCTTTTTTGTCCCCTTTAATGGTAATGCCTGGGCAATTAAAGTTATAGCACAGTCTTTTTTTTTTTTCCTGTACTGAAGAGGTACACATTTTCAGGGTGAAAAAGCTACCAGGAAGGGAGTTGCATTTTCCTGGTGTGTCATATGGGCATGACATTTTCCTAGGGTGTCATAGGTTGCATGTCCCAATCTGTTTTTCCAGATTTCCCATAGCCAGCAGATACCAAATGCATAGTTATTCACAAGGCTTGGTTTCCGTTTGCCTTGGTTTCCTGTGACTGAATTCCCTGTTGTGCCATGTTTCCTCCCCCCTGTCCTTACACCTATCCTCCCTAGCACCAACAATGGAGCTCCCACCCAGTTGTTTTTGGTAATTTTATCCTCACTATAGCTATTGGAGTCCCTTGTTTGCTATTTCCTGCGGGTATTTCTAGTTGCAATATTGGTTTTTATCTTATCTTTGACTACACTTGTTTCCCTACTATGGGGCCCCGTTTTTTTCCCCCTGTCCTCTATGAGGTCCATTTATATTATTCCTTCCTGCCGTATAATTCCCGACTAACCTGGACAAAATCCCAAGCGTTCACCATTACGGTCTCCATGGACATATCTCTCAGCTTCAACCAATTCTGTCTCCCAGGACAGTGCACCTCCAGCTCACCATTACTGTCTCCCAGGACAGCAACTATCAGCCCCACATTTACTGACTACCAGGACATCACCTCCAGCCGTACAGTTTGGACTACATGGGCCAGTATCACAAGGGCAGTACCATTCAGCCGCAGACTTTTATGTTCCCATCTGTTGTAAAAAGCTTCCAGGTTTTTCTATGAAAGCCGCTTTGATGTTTATCCTCTTTTAATACTTTGGGATTTTTAAGTCCACAGATTTGTCCTCATTTGGGCATACCCAAAAACACTTCTCTGTTTTAATACTGCTTGTAAGCTAGTTTTGGATATCTGCACATGGAGCCCGTGACACCAATTTTCCTTCCACAAAAAGAACAATTTATCCATGGGAAGCCCGTTTTTTGACGACCACAGACTACACACAGCTTCATAATTGATTGAATGGGTTGTTTACTGGCAATGCTACCGAGCAACCACATGAATTTATATTAATATCCTTAAAAGGAAGCTCTAAGCTATTTGTATTTCTGTTTTCTAACTCTTTTGTATATTGCAGCCAGTCTACAGCACAGCAGACGAGCTACACAAGCAGCAAGACATGCTACAGCAGCAGCAGACGTACAACAGCAGCAGCAGACGGTACTACAGCAGCAGCAGCAGCACTGACGGTGGTAACAACACATCAGCAGCTGACAGTACCAACTACGCCAGCAGCAGACTATGCACAGCAGCTCAACGATGCTACAGCAGCAGCAGACGGTACTACAGCAGCAGCAGCAGCTGACGTGGGTACAACAGCAGCAGCACTGACTGTGCTACAGCAGCAGCAGACGCATGCTAACAGCAGCAGCAGACGAAGCTTACACAGCACAGACGGTACTGGACATGCAGCACAGACGGTACTACAGCAGCAGCAGCAGCAGCTGACGTGGGTACAACACAGCAGCAGCCCTAGACAGTGGCTACAGGCAGCAGCAGACGATGCTACAGCAGCAGCAGACGATGCTACACAGCAGCAGCAGACGGTACTACAGCAGCAGGCATCAGCTGACGGTTAACCAAACAGCAGCAGCATCTGACATGCTACAGCCGCAGCAGACGATGCTACAGCACAGCACAGCAGACGATGCCTACAGCACAGCACGACGGTACTACAGCAGCAGCAGCAGCAGCTGACGGTGGTACAACAGCAGCAGGCAGTCTACATGCTACAGCAGCAGCAGATGATGCACAGCAGGCACAGACGATACGCGTTCACAGCACAGCAGACGGTAATACAGCTGCAGCAGCAGCGGACGGTGGTACAACAGCAGCAGCACTGACAGTAAAACAAGCAGCAGCAGACGATGCTACAGCAGCACAGAACGGTACTAAACAGCACAGCACAGCTGACGGTGGTTACAGCAGCAGCACAGCTGACGGTGCTACACACAGCAGCAGCTGCAGTGCAGCAGCAGCTGACGTGGTAACAGCAGCAGCAAAGCACTGTACCACCAATAGTAGCATGGTTGATTGGGGTTTATTTATACAACCTGGCCACTCCGGAACACGCACTCCACTTTCATACTATATCAATTAAATCTTTTTCTTTCGTCTCTAATATATTCTCACCCTCATTGCTGTAGGTGGGCACTAGAAGCTATTCATCTTGGGCCCATGGTCACTTATTTCCCGATTATATCACCAAAAACACTGTAATTAATACGAAATGTTCCATTGAAATGCTGGATGTTACCGCGGAGGCTGCTGGTAAACAATGCCACTGGCGGCACATGTGAGCCGCGGGCATAAGGGCCGCCATTGGACCGTCTCGGACGTAGAGCGTGAGGGATTTTTGAGCGGTATGGGGGGGCGAGGCAAAATTATTGCATAAAACGAGCGGTATGCGGATTGGAACCATTATGCGATGCGTACGTATGCGGGGGTCCAATGTAGCAAGCCATATTATAATAAAGGATGGAATTGGTCGATCGTCTTGTATTCATCACTCTAACGATTCGCAGAAGAATAATTATATATACAATGTGAATTAATAGCAAAGGCAAATCTGGTGCCCACAGATCAGTATTGCTGACTCTCAAAATATGGAGGAACGTGAACACAAAAAAAAATTTTGATAACTGATCACTAACAACAAAACACACAGTTGACAATTACATTCATCTCAAATAGACATCTTAATTATAACAGGCTGTTGTACATTAAAGCTATCTGGTGAGGGTAAGGTTTACTTTGCAGAATGGTTATCATCTTTTGTGATCGATTCTTCTGCTGTGGCTAACAATGCCTTGACTGAGGGTGATTCAGACGAGTATCTAACAAAAGGATACAGCTAAATTCGCTCGTGACTGTGGAATTACTAACTCTTCTGTAGGAGTACTCCAACACGAACTGTCGATACAGTACTTCTTGGCTCATACAAAGTCACCTAATGGGTGCCTGGTGGCTTTCAGTCAGAATAAGATCATCCCTGGAGCAGAACGAATCACAACCAGACCACAAGGGATTGTTCTTTCTTACTGAGGAATCAACAACTCGGTGGAGTGGATGACTCTCCCCGTTGAAAAAAAATAACGCTGTTAACATGCAATATGAGCAAGGGAGAATGAATTCTACTATCGTCTCACTGCAAGCACAGGAAAGAAATGAACACGGTCAACAATACAGTAGTCAATCAGAGTCACACACAGTGACACGAGGTTATCAACTACATGTATAAGAAACTTACACTTACAAATGTTAACATCAAGTGAAAGTTACTCAGAAAAACTTTTTACCAATGCAACGGATTAACTGCCAACTAGGATGGGATCACTATCTGGAACACAAGGGACAACAACCAAAACTCAAGGAGTACAATCAAGCCACAGAAACGCTTTCGCAAACGGCTTGTGGCATCAGCATGAGATGGCATAACTCGTTGCAATAAAGTTCTTCTCAAAGCGTCCCCTGGAAGAAACGAATACTTGAACAAGTCGCCATCCACAGGATATATCTCAGCCACCCAGGTGTTGTCTGAGGTTTCCTCTGAAAACCCAAGGTAACTGTAACACTATCCTGCGTGTACATATTGTGGCTGGGATTTCCAGACAGGAGTGACAGTATTACTAGTCCTGACCGCTTGCTACGTTCAATAAGTAATTCAAACGGATCCAATAGGACTTATCTGAACTGCACATTACGCACACTTATAACAAATCTCAGATACAGGTGTGAGAACAAACCTTAACATTGCTCAAGACTAGTGTGGGGTGTCTTCCAGTCAGTAAGGATTCTTGGTACTGTGGACTGATTCATATTACTTTGACTGCTGATACACTAAAGGCAAACAAAAGTGACTGGGAACATCCAGGACCTTACTCAGGACAATAAGACAAAATAAGAGAATATCTGTCACAGTAAGCTTAAAACAGGAAGAAATTACTTAACTATTCTGCATAATAAATAAACATTAACGAGGACAAGTCACACTGTAAACACGGAAATCTCACACACACAAAAGAAAATACTCCACTGAATAACAACACTTATGAAAACACGAAAATTGTACTTAACTTACTCAAATCAAATTTGCTCAAATTTACTTTAGATGAAATTTTGAATGGCACAGTGAGTTGTCGTTACTCTCAATGCAATAAGGAAAATTCGACAATAAAAAAAAATGAGAATAAAATGGGATCAACAAATCTTGTGCATAATTAAAAACAAACGGGAAAGCAATTGTAAAATAAAAAAATATTAAGTGACATCACAAGAAACAAAATATAATCACAGAAAATGTAAAACTAAAATCACAGAATATTGCACTGACATAAACTGTTTACCTGGATTTACCTGGAGAGAGTTCTGGGGGTCAATGCCCCGCAGCCAGTCCCGTTCTGTGCCCACCTCCCTGTGAATCAGAGCCTGATCCACCCGGCTGTTACTGCTGCTGCACACAAACCACGTAACGAGCCACAGCCAGCTGGTCAGGTACCAACTTTAGGTGCTGTCCCAGTGCACTTGAAGACTGCCAGGGTCTATTGTAATCCCCCTTACTATGCTAGAGGGCAGTTGAACAGTCTCGGGCCACTGACACATATTGTATGGTCTCTTAAAGTGCTAGTGACACCCCCTGCATTTCATTGGGTGATGGTGGCATCGTCTGCCAATCTTTTGCTTTCGTAGTGATGATTTTTCGTGTGCCAAGTTCGGTACTTAGTCCCTCTAGAGTTTCCAGGTGTATATAATCATGCAAAGAACAATTTCTAATCAAAAGTTACTGCACAACACTACATAAAATTTTCTGAAGAAAAATTTTAATGGCAACACAATGTTTACCACAAGATTATTGTAAATGAATCAAAGTTGCCATAAAAAAAAAAATTACACACACAAAAACAAAACAGTTTTTACAAAAACAACAAAAAAAAAAATTATTAGCAATGAAAGAGAATAAAGTGATTGAACACTTTTTAACTCATAATTGCAGCTTAAGCAACACTGACTGAACAAACAAAAGAATGATTTAACTTTAAAAGAAGAACTTAAAAATTGCACTAAGATGAATTTGTTTCAATAAATATAAAAAATTATAGAACAAAAAAACAGAACAAAAGGTTTGAACACTGACAGTGATGCAGAACACAACACATCAATATAAACACAATACTGAATTTTCTGGCTATGAAACTGAGGAATGAAAAATTTGGAAATTAATTGTCTTGCTCAAGAAACAAAAATAATGGCACTAATGTCTGTGGATATAAGACCAAATTTAGACACAGGTTAAATGAACAGAATTAACACAAGAATGTTCAACACAGAGAGAAACATAAAATAAAATACAAAGAATGAAACACAAAACAGCAAGATACACAAATGCGTGAACAAAAATATAACAGACAACCTGATTGTGACAGAAATAAGGTAATAAGGTACTGAATTACTTTTCACTGCAAATACTGTGAACCCAAGATAAATTGTGAAGTGTAAACACAAGGTTTATACTGCTTATATATTGCTCACACCAAGGAAAAACACTATAGTAATTTCTTCATTATATATAAATAAAAGAAACACAACACAACCAGACATAAAATAAAGCCCAGAAAATATTAACACTGAAGAAAGAGAAAAAAAAATAAATATGCAACCAGTATATAATAAACACTGAGTCTAATCAAGGCGAATTCACTAAGAAACATCAAAATTGGTCTCAACACTCGCAACTGTCTCTTTGAAAAATATTATTCATTTAACACTGTACGACGTGGGGTGAAAAATGAGGTGGATGTGGTGTTTAACTCGTGGTTCGGCGTTCCTGACACTCTCCACACGTGATCGTAGAATATGCGCTTAATCAACACTGAAACTCACACAGGAGTTCTTTTAACGATGGCGAACTGACGAAGAACACACTCGGCTCTAGGACCCCTATGTGGTCCTTAAAAATATAGTGCATAGAACCCGTAATAAGGGTCCAAAAACAGGGTAGTGGGTAAGGTGGAGGGTGAGGCAGCGGAGCGCGGTGGTGAGACACCCCGCCGTAGTGACTGGCCTATGGGATGAACGGCGAAAGCCACACCCGAGGACAACCCGCACGAGGCTCGAAGATATTCTAACGCCGGGCTGGCTTAAAAAACCCACAAAATTGTTAATACTGTTCACATCACCACAGGGATGATAACACCTCCAGAAAAGGCTTGGAATCTTGAAGCAACAGAGCTATGAGAAGATTATACCCATGTGGCTTCTTGATAACTGGTTTAGTCTCCTGGTTGCTGGCTGGCTTGGCTTAACCCTTCACACAGACGGGCTTGATAACTTGTAACAGAGCACAGCAGGGATGGAAACTGGCTGGCAGGCAAGGCGATGTGTAAGGCTGGCTGGACTGACTTGTGCGACTCCCCCCACCACAGACTGGCTTAATGGTTTGGCTTACTTTGGCAAACCCGGGTCAACCCCTCCTAGAAAGGGACATGCAAAATAAACACTATAACACAGGGACTGACCAGTGAATTAATGCAGAGGGTGTAAAAAGGTTTTGCTTGGTGTTGCTTTTTTTTTCTTTTAGGGTTAGGTTGCCCTACTGACCACACAAAATGTCCGACGTCGCGCGAGTAATTATATCTCCGTGCATCGGCGTAATTTATCAATTTTACGCTCCACACACACCGCAGGGCCACCAATTTGTCATGGGGGTTTCGAAAGGAATATGATTCAATCAATTCATTCAATTCAAAGTTTATTCTCCTATAAGGATTACAATGCTGAGTTAACAGAATTTGGTTATTGTGTGGTTTACTATGTAGTAAAATAATAATTACAAGTGTAAACCACTAAGAACACCTAGCATGGCTAGTATTTCGGGCAGACTTATATTAAATCTTAAGTTAAAATAGTACAAAAATATGAGTAAGTTGGTATTATGGCTAAGTACTAAAATACAGTTGTGAGTTTAGCAATGTGAATGCTTTTGTTTTGGCACGATACATAGTTTCAGTATTGGAGCATCACAGGCCAAACTTAATACTAGTTAAGATCATTATTTTGAGATTGAGATGAATTTCTGTTATGGTCATATGGGTAGTGAGTGTAAGTTTGAAACACCATGATATTCCGTAATTATTAGTTGACAAGGTGTATCAGGGAATAATGTTTTCTGAGGGTAGTTTATGAAGGTGATGATGTGTCTGCAGTTTTGGAATTTTCAGGTAGGGGTCCAGATTTTAGGGCCTTTGACATACATGTTGAATTTTTGTATAGGTTTAGTCGGACAACGGGAATGTCTAGAGAAGTTTGTGTCTGGGGGTTGGCATGTGGGTTCCTGTCACAACTATCAAGAAGCGTTTTAGATCAGGTTTAATATTGAATTTAAGGTAAGTCCCTGTAGATGTAGATTTTCACAGTAGTAAGGGTGGCTGTACTGAACAGGGAGGTAAGTTTTAGACTAAGAAAGAGTGGGGGGGGGGTGTTGCCAGGGATGGATTTAGTGATTATTCTTACTGCGGCTTTTTGTTGGTTATTATTGGCTTTTAGGTGTGTGCTGCAGTTGAACCCCTAGGCCAGATAGCATATGTGAGTATGGATATATAAGTAATGGTATAGTGTGAGAGGGCAGTTTGCGCACGTAGTATCATTCTGGAGAGGATCCCAACGCGTTTTGTGATACTTTTTTGGATTGTTTTTGTGGATATGGTCTGAAGTTCAGGTTGTTGTCGAGGTATAGGCCTAGGGAATTTGCCCTCATTATGCATGGCAAATTAGAGTGTTGTCGTCTTAATGTAATTTTGGTGCATCTCCTGCGCGCTACCAAACATAATGTAAGAGGTTTTTGTCAACGTTAAGCTATGTTATTGGCTGTTCATCCAGTCATATTTGATCTGCTCCTCATTAACAATGGAGTTGAGGGTGGCAAGATAGGTGAGAGATACATAAAGTCGTGACGGTTCCGCAAAGAGAAGGGGTCCGGGTGTCGAGATACCGTTTGGGAAGATCATTGATGTAATAGGAAGAGCAGGGGAAACATGGACACTTCCCTGCGAACTCCAGTATCAAGTGGCGGTGTTGGTTTGATGCTGTGTCTTTTAATGGTGACATACTGATACCATTAGTAATTAAGATTTGAAATAGCAATGCATGGCCTCTTATACCTATAATGGTCAAGTTGTGAGTAGGATGCCGTGGTCTACTGGGTCAAAAGCTTCTTAGGTCAATAAAAATTCCTAGATAAACACATTTGTGGATGGTAACACTATATAGTGTCAGACTGTGGTATGGGAAGGCCCAGCCTGCCGTGTTACTGCCAGTTGTAGGTCTAAGCGTGGACTGGAGAAAGGTTTTACAGAGGTGCTCAATGTACACATGCGCATCCCCGTGACATCACACAGTCACAAGGCTAGTTAAGGGATCGTCTGTATAAAACACATGGAGGTATTTACTCAATATACTCAGCTAAGCTATACAACACATCTGTTGTATAGCTGATACCTATGCAGACATAGGGTACTCCATGTTGAGTATGTGAGGTGTTGAGTGTGAGGTGTTTGGTGCTCAGGGTTGTTTGTGTGAGTGTTTGGTGCTGTGTGAGGTGCTCAGTGCTGACGTGTGAGTGCTCAGGTGGTTAGAGTGTGAGTGTAGTGCTCAGGTGTTTGTTTGTGTGAGGGTTTTAGGTGCTGTTATAAGGTGCTCAGGTGCTGACTGTGTGAGTGCTCAGCGTGTTTAGTGTGTTAGGTGAAGTACAACCCTAGACCTGATTATATAACAATTAACTGGAGATTTATTTTTTTGAAGTGTTGCTTCCCAAGACCAAAACCATCTTAGTAGGAACTAGTTATGTCCCTCCTACCCATACTCAGTTCTTAGAAGAATTTTTCCAGAGTAATTGTCCGGACCATTGAAAACAATTGCGAGACAATAGTACTGGCAAACTTCAATATCTGTTTTCCAGCAGCAAAATAACGGGCTAATGCAAAAGGTATAACCAAATTCTAGTTGATAAATAGTTACACTCAACTATTAAAACAGCAACCCGGATCACACTAGTTCCCAGCCACCCCAATTGACCACATACTTTGTAACTGCCGTGAGAACATTAGTCAGTCAGGCGTCATTACTACAGTCTTAGTGGACCATGTCATACATTACTGCACTAGGAAATCTCTAGGGATAGATAAGTCCACACAGGACAAGAAAAATGGGACAACGAAAACTACAAGAAAGAAACACTGGTAAATAGGCTACACAATTGTGACTGAGACAGTGATAACAAGTTCACGAAAGTAAATGAGCCTGGAAAAATTCAAAACATGTTTCACTGTTTGTCCTTTATAATATGCACCATTTAAAGAAGTTAGGATAAATGAGAACTGAACCAGGAGACTACTGAGATATTAGATAATATGAAATTCAGAGACCAGTCTGCTAAAAAGATTTAAGCAAACATACAGGATATTGCAGCACTAAATGAATTCCAAAGGGTAAAGAGGAACAGAGTGCGAGATGTATATAAGGAGCAAAGGCAAAGCACTATTACTCAAAAAAATTGAAGAGGTTAAGCATAACCCCCCGAGAGCTCTGGCAACATCTAAAACAGTTGGGGTCTAGCTATAAGCCGTAGATAGTCTAACATATACTCACTATCGATAACAGGTATGCCACGAAACATCTAAGGTGTGCAAATTGCTTTATTACCTACTACACATCTGTTGCAACAACACTATAAGTAAACTACCAGCTGCATCAAATACCTTAAACACAGACTCTGAATAAGTTTCACACAATTGAGGATATTAAAGTGCTCTCTCCAAACTCTCTTAGAGTCAGTTGAGTTTCTGAGGTCACTACAAGCACCTTTCAAACAGAGCTTTTGTGTACAGTTTTTTGAAGTTTGCAATAACCTGCTGGTCCATGGGCTGCAGGAGAGGAGTGGTATTAGGAGGCAAAAACTTCACCTTAATGAATTTCATGTCCCCATAAAGTCGCTCTGCCACGTCTGTAGGATGACCAGGGGCATTGTCTAACACCAGGAGGCACTTAAGTTCTAATTTCTTTTCAGTTAGGTAATCTTTCACATTGGGGGCAAATGCATGGTGTAACCAGTCATAGAAAAAGTCCCTAGTGACCCATGCCTTACTGTTTGCCCTCCACAGCACACACAAATTCTCCTGAGGACATTCTTTTGCCTGAACGGTCTGGGGTTTCAGAGTGATACACTAATAAAGGCTTCACTTTGCAATCACCAGTAGCATTGGAACACATCAACAAAGTAAGCCTGTCTTTCATAGGCTTATGTCCTGGAGTGCCTTTTCCTCCTCAGTAATGTAGGTCCTGCTTGGCATTTTCTTCCAAAACAGGCCTGTTTCATCACAATTAAACACTTGTTCAGGTTTCAGTCCTTCACTGTCTATGTACTCCTTGAATTCCTGCACATATTTTTCAGCTGCTTTGTGGTCCGAACTGGCAGCCTCACCATGCCTTATCACACTATGTATGCCACTACGCTTCTTAAATCTCTCAAACCAACCTCTTTGCTGGCCTTAAATTCACTCACATCATCACTAGTTGCAGGCATTTTTTTAATTAAATCCTCATGCAACTTCCTAGCCTTTTCGCTTATGATCGCTTGAGAGACGCTATCTCCTGCTAGCTGTTTTTCATTTATCCACACCAATAAGAGTCTCTCAACATCTTCCATCACTTGCGATCTCTGTTTCGAAAACACAGTTAAACCTTTGGCAAGAACAGCTTCCTTGATTGCCTTTCTGTTGCCCACAATAGTAGCGATGGTTGATTTGGGTTTCTTGTACAACCTGGCCAGGTCGGCGACACGCACTCCACTTTCATACTTATCAATGATCTCTTTCTTCATCTCTATAGTAATTCTCACCCTTATTCCTGTAGGGTTGGCATTAGAAGCTTTCTTGGGGCCCATGGTCACTTATTTTCCAGATAAAATCACCAGAAACACTGTAATAATACAAAATGTTCTGATTGTATGCTTGGATGTTACCGCGGAGGCTGGCTGGTAAACAATGCCACCGGCAGCACATGTGAGGCTGGCTAAGGGCACACATTGGACGCGTCTTGGACGAAGAGCGGTGAGCGGGTTTTTGAGCGGTATGCGAGGCAAAATTTTTGCGATAAAAGCGAGCGGTATGCGGATTGAACGTTATGTGATGTGTATGGTATGCGGGGTCCACTGTAAAAGAAGAAGGGAAGTAACCCCAGATATGGACTTCATACCTGAAGTCCTAATGGAAGGAGATTCTCCATCCAAAAAATAGTGTACACCTTCCTCCTATCTCCTCCTCCCGTCTTCCATCCATGCAGAAGTCTTCAGTAAAGGTAAGTGTAATGTTGTTATTATTTTTTTAAATGTGTGTACTTGATTTCTGATTGTTTTCATTATGTAAATCTTTATTTATTTTGAAAAAAAAATATTTTATTTTAATATATTTGGGTGTCTGGAACGGATTAATTTTATTTCCATTATTTTTTTATGGGGAAAATGGTTTCGAGTTTCGTGAATTTCGACCTTCGGCGGGCTCTCTGGAATGGATTAATCACAAAACTCAGGGGTCCACTGTATCATGGAATTACCCAGATAACTGCAATCAAATCTCTGTCCCAGATATTCGCTTGGCCAACTTCATGCGACTGAAAAATTACCTTGGTGGGCTAAATTGGGATGTCCTGACTATGGGTCAGGTAGGTGATCTTGGTTGCCAATATGGCGTTTTTCAGAGCATAGTTCTAATTGCCCAGGCAACTTTTGTTCCGAGTAGGAAATAAGATATTACAAAAATGATCCCAAATGGATGAACAATAGATTAAAACATCTCATTGGTCAAAAGAGAGGCATATATAGGAGTATCAAAAGAGGGGATGGGCAGTTAAGGAATGAATACTTTCAGTTAAAGAGAGAAATAAAGAAAGGAATAAGAAAAGCAAAATGGGATTATGAGGCTAAGGTCGCAAGGGATTCAAAGACTAACCCAAAAGGGTTCTTTCAGGTATACAGAAGTAAGATTAGGGACAAGATTGGCCCACTTAAGAGTAACTCTGGTCAGATCACTGACAGTGATAAGGATGTGTGAAATTCTCAATACCTACTTCCCCTCAGTTTTCACCCAGGAAAAACACTAGTGATATTCCTGAAATAATAGATTATGTAGAACAGGATGATAATAAACTATGTACGATTGCGGTAACTAGTGACATGGTCCTCAGACAAATAGAGAAACTAAAACCTAACAAATCCCCAGGCCCTGATGAACTGTTTGCAAGGGTGTTAAAAGAATGTAAAGAGGAACTTAGCATACCTTTGGCTAATCTTTTTAATATCACTACAAACTGGCATAGTACCTGATAAATGGAAAATGGCAAATGTAATTCCTATTTACAAGGCAGGTGACAGGTCCTTGGCTTCAAACTATAGACCAATAAGCTTTACCTCCATAGTGGGAAAATTTATGGAATCAATAATTGCCGAAGCAATTCGTAGCCATCTTGACAGGCACAGATTGATTAATGAATCTCAACACGGTTTTACAAAGGGGCATTCCTGTCTTAACGAATTTACTAACTTTTTTCACTAAGGTGTTTGAGGAGGTAATCATGGTAATGAATATGATATTGTGTATATGGACTTCAGTAAGGCTTTCAATAGAGTTCCACACCAGAGGCTATTGAGGAAACTTAAGGCACACAGAATAGGAAAAAAATTTTTTCCTGGGTAGAGGCAGGGGCTAAAACAAATAGACAGCGGGAGTTTGCATAAATGGGGAGAAATCAGAATGGGGGAAACGTCACAAACAGGGGTTCCTCGGGGGGTCAGTTTTTGGGCCCCTTGTTGTTCAAAATTTTTACATAAATGACTAAATGGGGGGAAATAAATAGCAAACATAACAAATTTTGGGTGACACCAAAATAGGCCAACCAATTCATTCCCAAAAGGGGGGAAAACAGAAACACCCCCAGATTATTTGAATAGATTGATGCAAAAGGTCGGAAAAATGGCAAAATGCAGTTTTTAAAATTTTACAAATGCAAAATTTAAATGTTTGATAGTTAAATAAAAAATGCCACATATAAACCCAAATAATTAAAATCTTAAAACTACTGATTGTGAAAAGGATTTGGAGTTCGGTTAGCAGTAATCTAAAACCCCAAAACAAAAAGTGCATTTTTGTTGCAAAAAAAGCTTAAAAAAAAATTTCCCTTTGGGTTCATAAATAAAGTATAAATAAAGAAGTCCTCAGGTTGTTTTTTCAAAATCTTTATATCCTTGGGTTTTGGCCTCATTTAAAACAAAGGGTGCTCAGTTCGGTCCCGGATTACAGAATTTGGGTATAAAAGCTCTGGGAAAAAGTACAGAGGGGGATGACAAAGATATCCATGTATCAGAAATCTTTCCCCCACGAGGATAGGGCTGAGGGCCCTGAATCTTCCCTCTCTCGAAAAAGGGGTAGAATTAGGGGGGATATGAAACGAGGTGTATAAATGGAAAAAAATGAATAAAAAAAAGGGGGGTTTTAAATAAAGGCTGAAAATTTCCAAACCAAAACAGGACTCAAAAGCAATTTATTTATTTATTTAATTTTTTTAGAAAATTTTGCATACATACAGGGTACAAAAGAATACGGTTTAAACGCATGCCAAAGCCAATTTTATTTCATAGCATTACGGGGGTGGCTTACAATTTAACCCTTTAAAATTTTAAATAAGCAATGATGGAAAATTTAGTGATAAAACATTATTGTAAACGGAAAAAACTATAAAATACAAAAAAGAGTATTTTCAAAAACAGGGCATATGGGTTTCTTTCATTGCTGTTTTATTTTAGTAGAATGGAGTATTTTGTTAGGGGGGGGGGTATTTTTAAAAAAAAATAAACAAAGTTAGGTTTTAAAATTTGTGGGAAAAAATTGTGAGTAAAAATTTTGGATTTACAATTTAAAGGGTTTAGTTATTCAGTTTTTATTTTGGTTTTTTATTTAGTAAGGAAAATTTGGGGAAGAGCCCTTAATTTTAAAAAACAGGTAGTGGGTTTTTTTTAATTTTCCCGGTAATGAATTTCCAATTTTTTGGGCCTTTTTTGGGGGCAATTTAGTTTTTTTCCCTAGCGTGGGGATTGGGAAAAGAGGGGAAAATCAAAGAAAGGGTTTTGTGGCCCTTTTTTTTGGGCATGTGAACTGTTGAGGTTTGGGAAGGAGATGTTTGAGGGGAGGGTTAATATCAAGTTAGTGTTCTATGTTTTTGTAATAAGTGCAATAATAATTTATGGATGTTTTTTATGGTGATTTGGTTGGTGTTTTGAATATTGGTGGAGTGTGCTGCCTGTATTGAGATTTTTTATCATTCCTAACTGCAGCCTTTTGTTGGGTAATTATTTGGTCTGAGATGGTTAGTTGTTGTTGAGCCCCATGCACAAATTCCATAGGAAAGATAGGGGTAAATAAGAGAGTGATAGAGGGCCAGGAGGGCGGGACTGTGGAACAAGTACCGTATCCTCGATAGTATGCCTACAGTTTGGAAATTTTCTTAGAAATTTGTTGTATATGTGTATGAAATTTGAGTCTATTATCGAGGTGGATTCCTAAGAATTTTCCCTCTGTTAGCTTTGTGATAGGTGATCCGTTTATCATTATGTTAAGGGTACACTGTAGCCTGCTACCAAACTGAATAAAGTAGGTTTTGTCAATGTTTAGTGTAAGTTTGTTAGTCCTCACCCAGGTAGATATTTTCTGTAATCGGTGTTTACAGTATTGGCTAGCGTGACTGGGCTCGGGTGAGAGAAGACGTATGTTGGTGTCATCTGCAAAAGTGGGGGTTTGAGTAATTGCGAAGCATTTGGTAGGTCATTTATGTATAGGGGGAAAGAGAAGAGGGGCCAAGGACATTCCCTGTGGGACACCAACTGTAATTGGTTGTGCGGAAGAGCTTTGCCCCATTTGCGTACGCATATTGGTTCTGTTGTGAGGAAAGACTTAAGGTAGTTGAGGGAGTGCCCTCTAATACCATAGTGTGACAATTTTACGTGGAGCAAGTCATGGTCAACTGTATCAAAAGTTTTTACGTAAGTCAATGAAGATCCCCAGTGGGACTTCTTTTTTTCTTATTGCAGTGTATATATGTTCTAGCATGTGTATAATAGCATCATTAGTATTTTTATTAGGCCGGGAATCCAAATTGGCAGGGGTTGAGAATGTTATGGGAGATGAGGTAGGAGTAGATTCGTTTATGAATTAATTTTTCGAAGATTTTTGAGAGAGGGTGTAAATTGGATATTGGCCTTAGTTATTCAAACTCTGTTTGGTCACCTCCTTTATGGTCGGGGTGACCCTTGCTATTTTGAGAACTGTAGGGAAGGTGGAGGATTCAATGAATTTGTTAAAGAGTGTTGCAATGATTGGTGATAGTATTTGTGACGCTTTTTTGTATATAAAGGGTGGGAAAAGGTATTTAAATCAGTGCGTTGATAATAAGGGAGACTTCGTATGGGTTAGTCGGAGCTGGGAAACAGTGTGTTGGGTTTAGTATTGCTAGTGAGGTAGTCATTTGGTGGGGTATCTGAGCTTGGGTATTATTGGCAAGGTTTTGACTTATAGTGGAGAAGAAATCATTGAGTCTGTTTGCTGTTTCTGTTGGTGGAAGTTGGGGTTCATCTGATTTGCAAATTTTTATTTCGCTATGTCGTGATATCTTTTTTGTTCCCAGAATTTCTGATGGGGTTTCTTCCAGGTCTTTTTTATATCACCTCGTAAGTTGGATAATTTGTTCTCATAATAAAATTTTTTTTTGCCCTTCTTATCAGGCTGGTTAGGATTGACGAGTGACGTTTTGTTTGGTCTCGGGTTTTATGTGACCCATTCTGTACTGTTTTTCATATCGGTTGTTTTGTATTTAGGATTTGAGAATGCTGGGTGTTAGCCAGGGATGTTCAGTCTTTAGCTGTCATCTGTTTAGTTTTTTAGGGCAGTTCTTGTATAAGGTATTGGGTCTTTTTTAGAAAATTATTAAAAATTCGTCAATACTGTATAGATTTCTAGCTCAGTGTCCCCAGTCAGTGTTTGTTACTGCTGTTGTGAAGTTATTAATGGTGCCTCATTGTGAAGTCTGAAGGTGACTTTAGTAGTGTCTTGGGGTATTTTACCAAGAGTTGTTATGAGGAAAGTAGGGTAGTGGTCTGTGGTATTATCTGTAATTATGCCTGTTTTAAAGGGGATTGGTTTTGGGTCCAGATGTGGTCAAGTAGGGAAACACAGTCTCTGTAACTCTGTAGGTTTTGTTACTGTTGGTAGCAACATGCAGTTACTCATTTGTTTGTGAATTTCACTAACGTGTGGGTCCTGGTCTTGCAGGAGATTTATATTGAAGTCCCCTGAGAGTAGTAAGTGATCTTTGTTCATGCGTGCATCAGTTATCATACTTCCTAGGTTTTGACTAAATTGGCTAATGTTTGATTGTGGAACTCTGTAGATGTTTATCACTGTGAGAGGTTTTTGTAGGTATTTGGATTTGAATTTAGCTATTATATACCCCCAAATTTTCATACCCTTGTGCAAGTATTAGTGATACATTCTAGTTGGTCTGAGTAGTATAAAAGCTGTGCCACCCCTTGTTGGTCTGGCCTACAGTTGTGTATGGCTGTGTAACCAGGAATGGCATAGACATCTGTAGTATCAGGCTTTAGCCAGGTTTCAGTTAGTGTAATGATGGACATATTGGCATGAAAGGAATTTAGTAATGCTAGGAGGTCATCATAATGATTGCTTAAGATCTGATATTGTAGTTAAAGATAGTTATGTTGTTGTTGGCTCTGAGAAGTGCCTTTGATTGTTCTGCTGTGTAAATAATTACAGTAACTGTCTGAATCATTTTAAGTCAATTAATAAGAGGTTGGTTTTCAGGATCAATGCTTTAATCATAAGTTTGTAGTGAATCTATAGTTAGAATTAAGTAAAAAAAAGTAAATATTCTAAAGCTAAAAAAAAAAAAAAAAATAGCACCTGAATTATTTAAACAAATGTAAAAAATAATGAGCTAAGGTAGTTTTTTAAAGCTAAATAAGGAGACAATATAAAGGGGACTTTAAAAAAATTTGTGGGTGAACAAATAAAGTGATGATCAAATAATGGAGCTTGGGAATTTTGACGTAGGTAGTACTTTAAAGGTAATTCTTTAAAATTAGGGAAATTTTAAAATAAAATTATAATATAAAAGGGACTAATATAAGTTGTGGTGAACAATAAAGTGGTAATCAAATAAAAGAGCTTTGGAGTTAATGGCAAAATAGTGAACTTATTAACTTTAGCACCTGAGAATAGCACCTTGATTAGTTTTAAAAATTGTGAATATATGATCTAAGGTAGTTATAATAAAGCTAAAATAAAGGACAAAAAAATATATAAGGGGCTACAATTAAGTAATGGTAAACAATTAAAAAGGACAGATAGTTTACTATGAGATAATTTTTGGTTTAGGAGTAAGATCTGATTTGTAATATTAAATAAGTTGATCAGTTTATTGCACAATAAAAAGTAAAAATAAAAAATGAGGTAGTTGGTAACTAGCTAACAAAAGATAGTTTTGGTCTTGCAAAAAAGTAATTGGAATATCACTAATTGCATACACATATAAAAAGTGACTAAAAAAAACAAGTAGTGGTAAACAAAATTAAATGGACAGGTAAGAAAAATGAATAATGGTAATGTCTTGGTTATAATATGTTAGTAAGATGGTAGACAGGGACAAAGGAAATATTTTAAAAGGGTTTGGGGTTGAATATACAAACTTGAAAATTTGGCAACAAAATGTTATGGGAAGTATAAAAATAATGTTTAATGTACAAAAGTAAAATTGACTGGTAGTAAAAATGGGTTTAATAAAATTTTAGTTTTGTAATAATGATTACAAAAAAAAGTGAAAAAGTAATGTTTATTTCATTCAATATTGCATGGTAGTTATACTTGAGGTTATATGGCAGCACAAGGTATTAGAGTTACTCTAAGATAGTAAATGTGGTATTAAAACAGGTTATGGTAATTGGACAAGTAATGGTTATTAAATGTCAAAAAATGTTAAGAGTAAATTGAAATTATAGTAAAAATGATAATTATTAATTTTTAGTAAGTAATATCAATTGATAGTATTTAAAAAAAAATGAGGTAGTAATATGGGCAGAGAAAGTATCAATTCAGCTATTTTTTAAGCCAACAATAGTAAATAAGAAAATTACATAAGGTGACTTATGCTTACTAGTAAAATCACAAAATGAGGTAGTTGATTATTTAAATACTAAGAGATTGTACTATGAAATTTGAACAATAATGGAGCAAAACATACATACACTACGTAGGCTTTTAAGCTGGCGTTGTTTATTTATTCTCTGTAAGATGGTATCCCTGAGAAATCGTGATAGATCATTCTCGTTCGTTATTGTGTACAGTTGACCTACATTTGTTTTCCTAACAAGAATTTTCCCATCCTGTGGGAAGCATTGGTGTATTGTGTCATTATTCCCCCCGCTTAAGTTTTTGACTCTATACAGGAGGTTCTGGGCTTTTTTGGTAAGACACTCGTTTATGTATACCTCTTTCTTTACTTTAATAGATGCAGTAATTAAAATCTTTTTTCCTGTCATGTGAGTGGAATCTAGCATAACACTTTTTCTACCCTGGGATCCTAGTAACCTGGCTTCTTTTCTTTCTGACTCTGGTACAATAACACTTGTTTGGTCCTTTATGATCTGCCCGAGTAATTTCTTTTTCTGTTTGTTTGGTTCATATAACTGGGAAAAAGTGGAATGTTTAACTATTACTGCGTCCGATAGTTTATCTTGCTCAGTTTTATCTTCTTGGAGAGCAAAGTAGTCACTGAACTGGGTATCTAAGTTGTTCTTCCATTCTTTTATGCTTCTCCAACCTTTGTATTAAGAGATATTATTTGTTGGGTATGGCTATCTAGACTGTCTGGATGGTCTTGTCACAGTTAGTCATTCCTGGTGTTGATAACTTTTGTTCAAGACTGAGGATTTTGTTCTCGAGTTGTGTCATCCTGGGTCTTGTTTTTTTTAGTGTCTCTCGAAGATTCATATTTTCAATAACTAAGTTGGAGATGGTTTCAAGTTGGAAAAATTCAGATTCAAGAAGGATATAAGAAGCACTGGTTTTGTAATAGATTGTGGATGAGTGGAACAAACTCCGAGTACAGTTATTCAGGCTAAAACGTTGTTTTAGTTTTAAAAATAGGTTAGATAAATAATGATGGGTGTGGGTGGGGTGGAGTTGGACCTGATTAGCTTGTGCTGCTGGGTCTGGTGCAGTGCTCCATCCTTGGTTTAGGTGACCAGACTGGAAGGGTCATTGGGCTAATCCAAAGGGGGGGTGGATCATTGGTCTTATCAGGGGGGGGGGGAAAATGGACCTCCTCGCATGGGTCAGTTTGGCCTGTTGCGTGTTCTTCTTTCTTATGTTTTTATGAGTTAAGGTGTTAGGTGTCACTTGTTAAGTGTGTGAGGTGTTAGGTGTCAGGTGTTGAGCATGTGAGGTGTTAGTGGCTCAGCCATTGAATGTGTGAGATGTTAGGTGCTCAGGCTGCTGCCTGAGCACCTAACATCTCACCATTCAGTGGTGCTAGATGTTCAAGTAGCAGCAGGTAATGGGTGCATAGGCAGCAGCAGGTGTTAGGTGCTCAGGCAGCAGCAGGTGTTAGGTTTTCAGGCAGCATCAAGTGTTAGGTGCTCAGGCAGCCCCACGTTTTGGTGCTCAGGCAGCCCAGGTGTTAGGTGGTCAGGCATCAGCAGGTGTTAGGTACTCAGGCAACAGGAGGTGTTTGGTGCTCAGGAGTGCATGTGTTAGGTGCTCAGCAAGCAGCAGGTGGTAGGAGGTCAGGCAGGGAGCCAGGTGTTAGGTGGTGAGGCAGCGCAGGTGTTAGGTGGTGAGGCAGCAGCAAGTGTTTATGTAGTGAGGCAGCAGCAGGTGTTAGGTGGTGAGGCAGCAGCAGGTGATAGGTGGTAAGGCAACAGCAGGTGTTAGGTGGTGAAGCAGCAGCAGGTGTTAGGTGCTGAGGCAGCAGCAGGTGTTAGGTGGTCAGGCAGCAGCAGGTGTTAGATGGGCGGCAACAACAGGTGTTAGGTGGTCAGGCAGTTTGCATGTGTTAGGTGCTCAGGCAGCAGCAGGTGATAGGGGGTCAGGCAGCAGCGGTGTTAGGGGTGAGGGCAGAGGTTTAGGGGGTGAGGCGCGCGGTGTATGTAGTGAGGCAGCAGCAGTGTTTGGTGGTGA
>NC_069479.1:225457-241726 GCF_026875155.1 Cherax quadricarinatus
AATTCAAAATCCAAAATCACCCTTTTTGCTGGCCCCTAAATTCACAAAAGCAGACCTTTCCCAGGCATTTTCCTTTGCAAGTTTCCTCATGCAACGCTTTCCCTTCTACAAATAGTTAACTCCCTACACTGTTCCCACTAAATCTTTTTCCTTAATCCCACAACAATAAAAATTTTCCATCTCTTCCTTTATTGGGGTCCTTTGTTTAGTTAAAAAGCTACCCCTTTTGCAACATTAGCATTTTTGATTTGTTCTTTCTTTTGCCAGGATGGTGTAATTTTTGATTTATTCCTTGAATACATCCGGGGCAAGTTACCCTTAACCACTCTCAAATTTTTCGACCCACTCCGTTAAAATTCCATGGCGTTTTTCCATTTTCTTTACCACGGGAACTTTACTATTATTTCTTTGGGCCATGGTTACTTATTTACATTTTGCACTGCAAGAAAAACCAAAAAAACAATGGTAAACAAGTAAAATGTTTGGTGTATCCCAGAAGCCCCCTCACCCCCAAAGGAACAAAGCCAAATGAGGCCAAGTCCCCCAGCCGGGGGATGGACCACCCAAAAACCGCCAAAAACCGATGAACGGCCCGATAAACCAGGCCCAAAAAAACCTAGAAACCAAGTTGGCCGAAAAACCAAACGGCCAAAATAACCGGGGGGGTCCACGTTTTGTTTTCTTTACTCCTTGTTAGCTTTCTGCATAAGGATTAAAATCCTCCTCTTCATTCACGTACCTTGAAGATTTCCTTACAAAAAAATTTTTCTTTAAGACTTTTTTAAAGGGACTTTCGATTTCTTCAAATGTGTTTTTTAGGTAGTTCTAGCAAAAAAGGGGAGGTGTGCCCCAAAATAGCTGATTGAAACGATAAGTTTTCCAGGACTTTGGGATCATGGGATTTTCAGGCCACAAGAATCGAGTATAATCTCTTTATTTCTTGAGTCCTCCCTTTAAGAAAGTTTGGGAAAATATCAGCCTTTTGTAGGCATAGGGTTTGTGCGAAATTTCCAAACCGGTCTCCAAGCTTCTCAGTAAGTGGGGTCCGGTCTCACAATCTTTAAAAGTTTTCAATCTTTATTTCATGTGCGCTGCATTAATTTTAACAACACGTAGGGGATGGTTTCGGGCGGGTCATATGTCTGTTTCCCCAGAATTTTTAAAAAAAAAAAAAAAAACCACTAAATCAACTGTATTTGGCATAGGGTTGTTTATTCATTTTCACAACATTTGTTCTTCTTATGAAGGCCCTTGTGAGCCTTGACAAATAGTGTTAGCACATTGATTTTGTGTAATTTTTTAGATAACTCAATCGGCTTTGGGGAGGCGTCGCTTAAACTCATCTCTCCCATTCAATGCGTTGCTTGCTGACTTCCTTTCTGTGGAAGGGGTTTCTGCTGTTCAAAAAAAGTATTTGGGAAATGCTGTATGATGAAAAAACCTTACTTTTAAACCCCTTTGGGGGTTGACGGGCCCTTTCCCGAGACTTGTTCTCAGGGTGGCCAAAATTTAAAAAAAAAAAAAAAAAATTTTTTTATGAAAAAATAGAGAATCTTTTCCCCGATCTAATGACACCAAAAATATGAAATTTGGGGAAAAAAATTTTCGGAATTAGCCCCCGCGAAGTTAGCGGTTCGGCGATGTTTGGATCGGCGATTTTGCCCACTTTGAGCCCCATTTTCAGCCAGTTCCACTGTACTAGTCGACAAAAAAAAAAATGAATATTTTGCTAGAAAAACCCCTATTTTTTATTGAATGAGTGCAAGAAACCACCCATTTTCCAATTTTAACTATCCCTTCAGTGGTCGAATTTGCAATTTTTCCAATTTTTACACAAATTTCAAAGAGCCCAATTTTCCCAATAGGGTCCAAAAAAAAAAAGAAATCATTCCTGGCCTAAAATGACATTTCCCTGTTATTAGTCACGTCCAAGCCCTCTTAATTTTTTTGCTTTCACTTTGAATTTTTATTCTCCAAAAAATAGAAGATTTTCTGTTAGCAGACTACTGCATTAGTGTAAAAAAATGGTATGAATTATATTGGCGCACTTGCAAAAGAAATTTTAACCCCACCCGTGACTTATTGGACGCTTGGATGATTTGAACTTTGGTAAAAATCGAACATTTCTGTACTTTGAGCTCAATTTCAAGGTACTTTTCATTGTAAAACCCGTCAAAATATCTCAATTCTATATAGCCTTCCATTCATAAAAAAAGACCAAAAAAACTAGAATACAACAAAAATACCATACGAAAATACAGTTTTCAAAGTCATGTTTTTTCCAAAAAAACGGTCAAAAATTTTTTTTTTCATTTTGCCGTGTGTGCAGGACTTTTTTTATATGTGCACCTGACCACCCTAGAACCCCTTCTTTCATAAGGAGGGGCCCACCAGCTTTCTCCATAAATTTTAGGGGCTAGAAAAATTTAGGGCGTACAGTACGTCAAAAACCCTGGGGGCGAAAAACCCTACTGTACTCCCCCAAACCCTCAAAAGGGTTAAAACACTTCTTCAGTACATTTATTTCCTTGTGTTACCTAAAATTTGGTGCACCTTTTCAACTGAGAGAACGTTTTTATGTGCCTCCATTGATGGTATTGACTAAATACTGTCCCAAAAGTGTTCCATCACAAAGTACAAATTTTGGAGTATGTTTATGTGTGACAGTCTGTTTACTGTCTGTTGTATTCACAGCTTTGATAAAAACTTACATGGGATTTCCCTTTTTGTGATTTAGTGGGAGTGGTATACTCTTTTTTTTACCCAGTTTTAAGGGTTTTTTTTTTTTGTTTTTTTCCATTGCTTGCATGGCAAAAATACTTTAAACCATTAAATTTCTTAAAAGTAAAACCAGAGTTTTTTGGGGAACTAAAAATTTAAATGGGTTTTGTTTGTTTGTGGTGACAACTTACCCAAAGTCCCAATACCAGTGAAAACCCAATCACATTGCTTTAGGTCATTTTAGCCCCCTAAGATCTGAGACTTTTTGTTAATGTGATCCTAATGACTGTAAGTCTGAAAAAAAATGTTTGGGTGGTTTTAAAATTGATATTGAGACTGCTTTGTCAAACCCGGCCTTTCAGCATAAAAAAGTTTTTTTTTTGTTTTGTCTGCTAAGACCGAAAGGCTATGTGATAATTCCTTTTTAAAAACCACAGGAAAGGATTTAATCAGTTCTAGGGTTCCCCCTTCAAAAAGGCCCATTTAAGATAAATGAACTTCCCAAATCTAAATCTATGTCAGTTCTTTAAATTGAAATATGGATTGAAAACCCACTAAGAATTCTTTGTAAATATGCCCTTGGGGAAAATAGGCAATGACAAAATAGGAAAGCTTGGTAATGGGAAAACCTGTTGTGCCAGGTGTTTTTTGGCAGGTGTTTGCCCACTATTTAAAAATTTAGGTCTCTGTGAGTTTTACAAACAGATAGGGCCCGTATCCCTTTTCCACCTTTAAATTTTTGATCACTAAAAGTATCCAAAACATTTTTTTTCATCCTCAGATGGAATTTTATTTTTAGGAAAAATTTACTTTCCAAAAAAAATTTTTTTCTTGGAGCCCTTTCTGATTTACCATAAATAAAAATTTTTACACTTTATTCGCTAAACTTTTAAAATAAATGTTTATGTATAAATGTATTCACAAGTGTATTTTTTTTACACATATATGAATGTCACTGTTTAAAATATATGAAAACTTTAAATTTTTTTTTATATAGGGTTTTCCCTTTTAAAATAAAAAAGTTTTTAAAAACTATAAGAGACAAACATAAAAAAAAACACTCATTCTTAAAATTTTTTGTCCATAAAAAATTATAAACACTGTGTGTATATACACTCACCCAAAATGCACATCATCTGGCTTGTTTTCATGAGCTTGAGGTCCCGTGGGTGGGCTTGGTGCCATCCCCCATTTTCTGTTGGGGTGTTGGGGGAGTCCCGCCCCCTGGGGGGGTCTGGGGGGAGCATCTCCTATTTTCTATTGGTTGCCCCCTTCCTGTGAATGAGCCTTTGGAAAAGACCCTTTTTTTTCTTATTTATATTTTAAAAACACTAGTTTTTACAGCTTTTTTTCGAAGGACCTTGGCTCATAATTTGTTTTTTTCACTGTAGTTTTCAAAAAAATTTTTGGGCCACAATGTGGCCCTTTAATCCGGTTCGAAGGAACCCCAAATTGTTGAGGTTTAAAAAAAAACAAACCCAAGCCAAATATCAAATAGTGGACTGTTTAAAGGGGCTTAAACTTTAAAAGACAAAATATTGCCTTTCCCCAGCTGTCCCCAGGGGGATGTCTTTGAGTTGTTTTTGTATGCACTTCCCATGGGGTGGAATTTTTTAAAAACATGAGTTTAAATTTCCCCTTGGGGGGGGTGTTTTTGTCAGTATTTTTCATTACTGAATCGACTGGATCCATAAATCCTTTTCTCTTTTGGTGGACTAAAAAGTCTGCACCTCACTGCTAAAGTGGATATTTCCAACCCCTGTGAAAAGGGACAAAAACTGCGCAGTTCCCCCATAGAACAGACAGTTGGGAACCTACCTTGCTTTGTAGCAAGAGCATGGTGTTTAGAACCCCTTGCAGTTATCCCCTGGGAGAGGTCCGGGGGGTCAACCCCCCCCGGTTGATCAGAGCCTGATCAACCAGGTTTATGCTGGCTCCGCAATCCAACATACCAAGCCACACCCGGGTGGTCAGGTACCAACTTTGGGTGCTTGTCTGTCCCCAAACTTAAAGACTGCCGGGTCTATTGGTAATTCCCTTTGTATGCTAGGAGGCGTTGAACAGTTTTGGGCCCCCTGACACTTATTGTATTGTCTCTTAAGCGAAAGTGACCCCTGCTTTTCATTGGGGGGATGTTGCATCGTCTCCCAAGTCTTTTGCTTTCTTTGTGAGTGTTTTTCGTGTGAAGTTCGGTATAGCCCCTTGGTTTTCCAGGTATTAAATCATGTATCTCTCCCGCCTGCTTCCGGGGGAATACGGTTCGGGAAACTTTAAGCACTCCCAGTAATTGAGGTTTTTTTATTTCTTTATGCCCTGTAAAGGTTCTGTACATTTTTGGCAGCAATTTACCGTTTGAAGGGCTGTTGTGTGCAGAAATATTCCGCCTAATAGAACAAGTGACCTGAAGAGTTTTCATCATGGCTTGGCATTCCCTAGTTTTAAAAATTTCTTACCATCCGTCATTTTTCTACAGCTGCAATTGATATAATGTTATGGTCCTTGAAGGTGAGATCCTCCGCATGATCACTCCCAGGTCTTTGACGTTGGTTTTTCGCTCTATTTTGGGGCCCGAATTTTTCTTTGTACTTGATGAAGTTTTATTTCTCGTGTTTACCATATGGAGAATTTGAAATTTCTCATCGTTGAACTTCATATTGTTTTCTGCAGCCCACTGAAAATTTGTTATGTCTGCCGGGAGCCTTGCAGTGTCTGCAATGGAAGACACTGCGCGATTGGGGTGTATCTGAAAAAGGGAAGACACGGTGTGTGGTGACATCATTGTCTATGTCGATATGAGGGGGGAAAAACAAGATGGGAGCGAGTACTGGCCTTGGGGAACAGGCTTTTCACAGAGCCACCTTGGGAAATTTACTCGTTACTATCTCTTTGTGTTTGTTTGTGAGGAAATTATAGATCCACGACAATTTTTGTTTTTCCTTTTAGAACGTTTTGGCGATTTTACGCCATGGTCACACTTGTGAAGGTTTTTTGCAAATTATAATTTTCATCGCTTCTTTTTGTCTTCTAGTGCATCTAGGACTTTGTCGTAGTGACCCAAATTTTGAGACAGGGGCGACCTCTCTACCCCCATGTTGCCCTGGGTTTGTAACTGATGGGTTTTTGGGGTGGCGATCTTGGTTTTAGGCCCCTTTCAAAGATTTTTTGAATGGGATGTTAGTGCTAGGGGGCTGTAGTTCTTTTACTATTCCCTTTACTGCCCATTTTGTGGAGGGGGTATGTCTGTTTTTTTTATAGCGTGGGATGCCCCCCGTGTCCTGCTCCCTCTTCTAGGATTTTTAAAAGTCATGATGGGGGGCTTCTTGAATTCTTGAGAACACGGATTTCCCACGAGTCGGGCCCCTGGGGCAGGGCAGGGGATGTTATTTACCCCTTTAAAAGTCATTTGGCATCGGATAACATCTGATGGGTTGTTTTAACCAATTCTGTCTCTGAAAAAAAATTCATTTTGTCTTCGATTTCTCAGTCTGGTTACGGCTTGCAAAAAATGAGTAATTGGGATTGAGTAGTCATTTCTTTTCCTTGCGTCTCTGTGTAGGCCCCATTTTTTAAGTGGGGCCCAATACGGGCGTTGTTTCCGACTTTGATTTGGATGGAAAAGAAATACTTTGGGTTTTTTTTCGATTTCATTTAGGCTTTAGTTTTTTCCCCGCTTTCCCTGACTCCTATAAGATTCCTTTAGCTTAAGTTCGATGTTTCTTTTTTTTCTGACCGTAAAACTCCCTACGCATTTGTATATTGGCCTCTTTTAGCCGCTCTGTTATTCTTTTTCGTTGCCTGTAAAGGGAGCGCCTGTCTCTTTCTATTTTACATCTACTCCTCCTTTTTCTTAAAGGAATAAGCCTTGAGCATACATCGAGTGCCACCGAGTCTATCTGTTCTAGGCATAAGTTGGGGGTCTGTGTTGCTTAGTCTATCTTCCCAGCTTATATCGGTTAGGACTTGGTTTACTTGGTCCCACTTTATGTTCTTGTTATTGAAGTTGAATTTGGTGAAGGCTCCCTCATGACTAATCTCATTATGTAAGTCTGGGGCTCTGCGCATACATGTCTGAACGTCAATTATGTTGTGATCTGAGTATATTGTTTTTGATATGGTGACATTTCGTATCAGATCATCATTGTTAGTAAAGATGAAGTCTAGTGTATTCTCCAGTCTAGTAGGCTCTATTATTTACTGGTTTAAGTTGAATTTTGTGCAGAGATTTAAAAGCTCATGTGTGTGTGAGTTTTTGTCAGAGCTGCCTCCTGGTGTTATCACTGCAACAACATTATTTGCTATATTCCTCCATTTTAGGTGCCTTAAGTTGAAATCCCCCAGGAGCAAGATGTTGGGGGCAGGAGCTGGAAGATTTTCCAGACAGTGGTCAATTTTTAACAGCTGTTCCTGGAATTGCTGGGACGTTGCATCCGGAGGCTTGATAGAAGCTGAAGTAATGGGAAATAATGAAATAATGGGGGCAAATTCCTAGGCTTATACCTTGACAACAACCTGAATTTCAGCACCCATATCCAGCATATAACCAAAAAAGTATCCAAAACGGTTGGGATCCTCTCCAAGATACGATACTACGTGCCGCAAAATGCCCTTCTCACACTATACCACTCACTTATTTATCCATACCTCACCTATGCTATTTGTGCTTGGGGATCAACTGCAGCAACACACCTAAAGCCAATAATAACCCAACAAAAAGCTGCAGTAAGAATAATCACTAAATCCCATCCCTGGCAACACACCCCCCACTCTTCATAGACTTAAACTTACTCCCAGTTCAGTACATCCACACTTACTACTGTGCAATCTACATCTACAGGGCACTTAAACTCTAATATCAACCTTGACCTAAAACGCTTTCTTGATAGTTGTGACAGAACCCACAGGCATAACACCAGACACAAACATCTCTACGACATTCCCCGTGTCCGACTAAACCTTTACAAAAATTCAATGTATGTCAAAGGCCCTAAAATCTGGAATACCCTACCTGAGAACTCTAGAACTGCAGACACATTCATCACCTTCAAAACTACCATTAGAAAACATCTTATCTCCCTGATACACCCCGTCAACTAACTACACGAATACCACCTGGTGGTTCACACTTACACTCACTCACTCATTTGACCATAAACAGAAATATTAATCTCAATCTTAAAATAATGAATCCTGTGATACTCCAATACTGAAACTATGTACTGTGCCAAAACAAAAGCATTCACATTGCTAAACTCACAAACTAGTATTTAGTCACTTAGCCATAATACCAACTTACCTCATAATTTGTAATATTTTACAATTAAGAATAAAACTAAGTCTGCCCGAAATGCCTAGCCATGCTAAGTGTTCTAGTGGTACACTCTGTAATCACTATTTTACTACATGTAAACCACACAATAACCAAATTTCTGTAAACTCAGCATTGTAATCCTTATAGAGAATAAACTTTGAATTGAATTGAAGTATCCTTGGATGACCACGCCTTCCACAGTTTAGGAATACGTACACTGGTACACTATGTTCCACAAGGTCTGTCTATTATAATGTCACTAAAGAAGCTGATCACACTTCTCTGTAAGTGTTTATTGAGATACTTTATGCACAAAAACACGCAGATCAGTGTTCTTTGTTCATTATCCCGGCATCAATGTGCCCCTCAGTAAGGTTATAAGCAATATAAGACGCCTCTTGCCTCCCTTCGCTTCCCAATACACAAAAGAAGTGCCGATAAAGCATATTTCCCCTGCTTACCAAACTTCCACTATGAAGCAATGCAGAATGCTTAATTCTTGCTGTTTAGTCATACACAAGAATGTACACTATCTTTACCATGGTAATAAAGTGGGGCAGATTTTCCTTAATTTTCCTGCTAAGGTAAAGAGATTGATTGTCTCTTATTAAAATACACTACTTGCAACACTGGTCTCTTGCAAAGAACCGCATGACTTTGACACACGCTCGTACTGCATCTGGGATCAATTCAAATTCAAATTCAAAGTTTATTCTCTATAAGGATTACAATGCTGAGTTTACAGAATTTGGTTATTGTATTGTTTACATGTAGTAAAATAATAATTACAGAGTGTACCACTAGAACACCTAGCATGGCTAGGCATTTCGGGCAGACTTAAATTAAATCTTAAGTTTAAAATATTACAAAATTATGAGATAAGTTGGTATTATGGCTAAGTGACTAAATACTAGTTTGTGAGTTTAGCAATGTGAATGCTTTTGTTTTGGCATTATACATAGTTTCAGTATTGGAGTATCACAGGCCAACTTATGACTAGCTAAGATTCATTATTTTGAGATTGAGATTGATATTTCTGTTTATGGTCAAATGGGTGAGTGAGTGTAAGTGTTAACCACCAGGTGGTATTCGTGTAATTAGTTGACAGGGTGTATCAGGGAGATAAGATGTTTTCTGATGGTAGTTTTGAAGGTGATGAATGTGTCTGCAGTTTTAGAATTTTCAGGTAGGGTGTTCCAGATTTTAGGGCCTTTGACATACATTGAATTTTTGTTAGGGTTTAGTCGGACACGGGGAATGTCATAGAGATGTTTGTGTCTGGTATTGTGCCTGTGGGTTCTGTCGCAACTATCAAGAAAGCATTTTAGGTCAAGGTTAATATTGGAATTTAAGGTCCTGTAGATGTAGATTGCACAGTAGTAAGTGTGGATGTACTGAACAGGGAGTAAGTTTAGATCTATGAAGAGGGGGGGGGGTGTTGCCAGGGATGGGATTTAGTGATTATTCTTACTCGGCTTTTTGTTGGGTTATTATTGGCTTTAGGTGTGTTGCTGCAGTTGAACCCCAAGCACATATAGCATAGGTGAGGTATGGATAAATAAGTGAATGGTATAGTGTGAGAAGGGCAGTTTGCGGCACGTAGTATCGTATCTTGGAGAGGATCCCAACCGTTTTAGATACTTTTTTGGTTATGTGTTGGATATGGGTGCTGAAGTTCAGGTTGTTGTCGAGGTATAGGCCTAGGAATTTGCCCTCATTATGCCTGGCAATTAGAGTGTTGTCAATCTTAATGTTAATTTGCGCATCTCCTGCTCTGCTACCAAACATAATGTAGTAGGTTTTGTCAGTGTTAAGCGTAAGTTTATTGACTGTCATCCACGTCGATATTTTGATCAGCTCCTCATTAACAATGGTGTTGAGGGTGGCAAGATTAGGGTGAGAGATGACATAGTTGTGTCGTCAGCAAGAGAATGGGGTTCAGGTGTTGAGATACGTTTGGAAGATCATTGATGTATATGAGGAAGAGCAGGGGACCAAGGACACTTCCCTGCGGAACTCCAGTATCAAGTGGCTGTGTTGTTGATTGCTGTGTCTTTATGGTGACATACTGTACCTATTAGTAAGGTAAGATTTGAAATATGCAAGCGCATCGGCCTCTTATACCATAATTGGTCAAGTTTGTGGAGTAGGATGCGTGGTCTACTGTGTCAAAAGCTTTTCTTAGGTCAATAAAAATTCCTAGTGGATATTCCTTATTTTCCAATGCTGTGTAAAGCAGATCTAGCATTTTTATGATTGCATCGTTAGTGCTTTTATTTTTCCTGAATCCAAATTGGCAGGGGGTTGAGTATGTTTTGTGCCGTTTATAAATGAATATAGTCTCCTGTGCACGAGTTTCTCAAAGATTTTGGATAGAAATGGTAAGTTTGATATTGGCCTATAGTTGTTTAAATCTGTAGGGCCACCACCTTTATGTATTGGTGTAACCCTTGCCGTCTTGAGTAGTTTCGGGAAGGTGCTAGTTTCTAGTGACTTGTTAAAAAGTAATGAGATAGCATGCAACAGGACATGGGCTGCTCTCTTGTACAATAATGGTGGGACATGGACAGATTCCTGAGTTATTTTTAAGTGACTTTATAATCTCGGTGATTCCATGGCTCAGTTTGGAGCAAGATAGAAGGAATTTGGGAAATTCCCATCTAGTAGTCCCCGGCATGGGCATTGGTGGTGGGATTTTATTGGCGATTAGAAACCTATGGTTTTGAGAAGAAGTCGTTTATCTTGTTAGCTGTGTTAGTGGGATGCAGTGGTGTTTCATTAGGTTTAGTTAGGGCAATATTCTTGTTTTTTTTTTCAGTTTTTGTGGTCCCTAGAATCTTGAGAGAGTGTTTTTTCCATGTCTTTTTTATATCTCCTCTTGTGTCAGTGAATCTACTGGAGTAGTAAGTTGTTTGGCTTTCTTTATTACTTTGGTGAGGACTGATGAATAGTGTTTTTAGAATATTTTGTGTATTAAGCCTGTCTATATTGCTTTTCATATTGGTGTTTCTTATCAATGGATTTCGAATGGTGCTGGTTAGCCATGGGCAACCAAGCGTTTGTTTGTGATCTGTTTCATTTTTATAGGACAATGTTTGTTGTATAGTCTAAGTAATTTGTTAAGAAAAATGTCTGTCTAGTCGTTAATCCCTTGGCCTTGGAGAATTCTGTAGGCCAGTCAACAGTTCTAGGTCAGCTGGGGTTCCTTTTGAGGCTCATCGGATCAAAAATGAAACTTTGTTGTATTCAAGTGGTGGTTTAAAATGTTTGTAAAGAGAAAGGTAGGGGGGCAGTAGTGCTATCTGTGATTATCCCTGATTTTGGGTGGCTAGTTTTTTTGGTCCATATGTGGTCTATTATGGTTGCACTCGTTTCAGTGAGCCTGGTTGGTTTAGTTATTGTTGGTATGAGAAGTGTGTTGTTCATATTTTTTATGAAAACAGTTCAGGCTGTCATCTGTAGGGCCCAAAGGTTTTATGTTTAAAATCTCCCCCTAAAGAAGGTGGTGCTTATTCATTTGTTGTTTTTTATAGGCTTTTAGTTTCCATGAAATTTGGGATGTTTGTGGGGGTATCCGGGGAAATGGGGACCAATTGTTATGGCGTTTTTAAAGGGTTTTTTTCAGTAAAATTTGCAAAAATGTTTTTTCTCCATATTTATTTACTAAAACAAAGGGTCTAAAACAAGATAAAATTTTTTTAGAGTAATAGATTGCAATACCACCCCCAACTTGGTAGGTATGCAGTTATGGATTGCTGTGTATCCCGGTAGAGGGTAGATATCTATTATTCCCCCTTTAAACCAGGTCTCGTAAAATAATGCAGGAGAAGGGTGTCTTTGTATTCAAGGGGTGCCAGGGGTCATATAGTGTTTGCTTAAGGACCTGATGTTGTAGTTAAGTACCAGTGTAGCAGAAACAAGGCTTTGCCCCTTTTGAGAGGGTGGGGGCCCCAGGGCTGAGAGGGGAAGGGCTGAAGGGGGTGATCCCCCCCCTGGAGAAAATTTTCCTATGTACTGTACAAAATAAACTAACATTTTATTCCATGGTTCGTTAGTAATTAGCCCAAAAATATAAACCAAAGCCTAAGAATTATACCTTATTAGATTAAATTTAGGGTGGATTACACGAGTGTCCCTTGCCCCTTTTTTGGCAACACTTTGCCTACATACTGAGTCCCCAGGTTCAATCCTCGACACAGGTGGAAACAATGGGCATGTTTCCTTACACCTGCTGTCCCTGTTCATCTAGTAGTAAGCAGGTACCTGGGTATTAGTCGACTGTTGTGGGTAGCATCCTGAGGGACAAGACTGAAGGACTACAATGGAAATAAGAAGCAAAGACTTTGTGTTATCCTGGGTGGCTAACCCTTCCTACCCTGGGTTATCATAGGTGGCTAACCTTTCCTACCCTGGGTTGTCCTGGGTGGCTAACCCTTCCTACCCTGAGTTATCCTGGGTGGCTAACCCTTCCTACCCTGGGTTATCCTGGGTGGCTAACTCTTCCTACCCTGGGTTATCCTAGGTGGCTAATCCTTCCTACCCTGAGTTATCCTGGGTGGCTAACCCTTCCTACCCTGAGTTATCCTGGGTGGCTAACCCTTCCTACCCTGAGTTATCCTAGGTGGCTAACCTTTCCTACCCTGGGTTATCTTGGGTGGCTAACCCTTCCTACCCTGGGTTATCCTGGGTGGCTAACCCTTCCTACCCTGGGTTATCCTGGGTGGCTAACTCTTCCTACCCTGGGTTATCATAGGTGGCTAACCTTTCCTACCCTGGGTTGTCCTGGGTGGCTAACCCTTCCTACCCTGAGTTATCCTGGGTGGCTAACCCTTCCTACCCTGAGTTATCCTAGGTGGCTAACCTTTCCTACCCTGGGTTATCTTGGGTGGCTAACCCTTCCTACCCTGGGTTATCCTGGGTGGCTAACCCTTCCTACCCTGGGTTATCCTGGGTGGCTAACTCTTCCTACCCTGGGTTATCCTAGGTGGCTAATCCTTCCTACCCTGAGTTATCCTGGGTGGCTAACCCTTCCTACCCTGAGTTATCCTGAGTGGCTAACCATTCCTACCCTGAGTTATCCTGGGTAGCTAACCCTTCCTACCCTGAGTTATCCTAGGTGGCTAACCTTTCCTACCCTGGGTTATCCTGGGTGGCTAACCCTTCCTACCCTGGGTTATCCTGGGTGGCTAATCCTTCCTACCCTGGGTTATCCTGGGTGGCTAACTCTTCCTACCCTGGGTTATCCTGGGTGGCTAATCCTTCCTACCCTGGGTTATCCTGGGTGGCTAACCCTTCCTACCTGGGTTATCCTGGGTTGCTTAACCCTTCCTACCTGGGTTATCCTGGGTGGCTAACTCTTCCTTACCCTGGGTTATCCTGGGTGGCTAACCCTTCCTACCCTGAGTTATCCTGGGTGGCTAACCCTTCCTACCCTGAGTTATCCTAGGTGGCTAATTTCCTACCCTGGGTTATCCTGGGTGGTTAATCCTTCCTACCCTGAGTTATCCTAGGTGGCTAACCTTTCCTACCCTGGGTTATCTTGGGTGGCTAACCCTTCTTACCCTGAGTTATCCTGGGTGGCTAACCCTCCCCTACTTAAGTGTCCCGTGGCCTGGTAGGCAATGCTCTTGCTTCACACACATAGTGTCTGCGGCTCGAGCCCCGGCAAGGGTGGAAACACTGGGTATGTATTCTTACACCTGCTGTCCCGTTCATCTAGGAAGCAAGTAGGCACAGTACCTGGGTGTTAGCTGACTGGTGTGGGTCACATCCTGGGGGACAAGACTGAGCACCCCAATGGAAATAAGACAGACAGTCCCTTGATGACACACTGCCTTTCTTGGGTTATCCTGGGTGGCTAACCCTCTGAGGTTAAAAATCCAAACAAAATCTTATTATATCCTTTACCTTGGGTTATCCTGGGTGGCTAACCCTCCCTACCCTGGGTGGCTTAACCCTCCCTACCCTGGGTTATCCTGGGTGGCTTAACCCTCGTTATCCTGGGTGGCTTAACCTTCCTTACCCTGGGTGGCTTGAACCTCCCTACCCTAGGTTATCCTGGGTGGCTTAACCCTCTGTACCCTGGGTTATTCTGGGTGGATTAACCCTCCCTACCCTATGTTATCCTGGATGGTTTAACCCTCCCTACCCTGGGTGGTTTAACCCTCCCTACCCTGGGTTATCCTGGGTGGCTTAACCTTCCCTGCCCTGGGTGGCTTAACTCTCCCTACCCTAGGTTATCCTGGGTTTCTTAACCCTCTGTACCCTGGGTTCTGGGTGGATTAACCCTCCTGGCTGAACATCCGGTGACGGGGTCAAGCAGTGTCGACGACCCTCATGACGCACCAATTAAGTTTATTCATGTATAGGTACACATAGTTACGTAAATTATCATACATAGAAGCATATACCTGCATGACACCATGTATACAAGACACCTTCATGACACCATGTTATGAAGTATTTCTTCAGTCAGAGAGTAGTCAGGAAGTGGAATAGCTTAGCAGGTGAGGTAGTGGAGGCAGGAACCATACACAGCTTTAATATGAGGTATGATAAAGCTTATGGAGCAGGGAGAGAGAGGACCTAGTAGCACTCAGTGAAGAGGCGGGGCCAGGAGCTGAATCTCGACCCCTGTAACCACAATTAGGTGAGTACGTACACAGACACGTGCATGACAGTACGTACACAGACACGTGCATGACAGTACGTACACAGACACCAGCATGACACCATGTACACAAACACACAAGAACAATAACATGTTGATCAAGTACCTTGCAGTGTGAGCGGTCATTCTGCACAATGAATAATGAGGAAGTGCTAGTGTACTGAGTGTTGTGTAGTGTGGACGTGGCTCCCTCACATTACTTTCTCACTCTCACTCCCAGCAGCTGTTGTTGACTCGTCTTGTTTAAGATGCTGAAGTTATCATCCAGCACCAGGGGCGTCGTAAGGGGCAGGGGCAGGGGGGGGGCGCCCCTGGTGACACCATTTAGGGGGTGACACCACACAGCCTCTGAAGAAGGTAACACTAATGACCAAAACAGTGCTGCACCAACCTAAGAGAAGAATCCTTCGTTTCTATATAGCCTATTATAGGATTACACAGTATATATAGGCCTATATAGGGACAATCATTGATTTTAATGATGTGATGGATGATTTTGCAGGATTGAAGCCCCTCAAGGAAGGTTCCTTGATGTTGGTGAGGGGCTCTTGATTTAGGGAATTGGATCTGTGCTCCAGTTCCCCGAATTAAGCCTGAATGCCTTCCACATCCCCCCCCAGGCGCTGTATAATCCTCCGGGTTTAGCGCTTCCCCCTTGATTATAATAATAATAATAATGAGTTTATGTTTCCTCAATATTACTACGATTATTTATTTTATCATTAATAAAGTTCGGTTTATGGCCTTTAAACGTTCTCATTGTTAAACATTAGTCACTGGTCATGCAGCAGTGATGTAAATGGTCATGCAATGAAATAGCTGACCTCCATATCAACTGCGCCAGTGTTCAACGGGAAGACAACATGGCAGAAAACCTAATCAACAAAACTCCAAGGAAATGACAGGTCTGTAGGACTTTTTTCCTCAGTGCCTTAGTTTAATATCTTTATTATGAACCCCATACCCACCCTGTGGGCGGTAGTCAAAAGATTACAGAGGTACATAATGGGTCCAGGAACTGGACCCCAAAGTTATGATAGCTGAACTAGTTACAAAGGTAATGAACTCCAGGTAGATCTGGTCACAATCATGGCAAGTTACAAAGGTAATGAATCAGCCTCACTCCTATACATGGTTACAGTTAGTTAAGTGTCATGAACAAATTACAAAGTAATGAACCACTGATACGTCCACACCTGGTCACAATTGTAATGAGTTATAAATACAAATATTAAGTGGGTATGCATATATTTGTACGCTCGTGTGCATATAACAACAATAACAACAATAAATATGAAGGTTGAAGAAGCAATCAAGGACTGGAATCAGAACATGCACACTCGACTAAATGAATACCTTGATTTCCAAGACGACAAAACTGAACAAGATAAGTTGTCTGATGCAGTTATAATAAACAGTCCACACATTCCTAGTGACATAACCCAAGCACCTGGAGTTTACCTGGAGAGAGTTCCGGGGGTCAACGCCCCCGCGGCCCGGTCTGTGACCAGGCCTCATGGTGGATCAGAGCCACGTACAAGTCATCGTGCAAAACAATGAATCAAAGAAA